>CANTUR010001603.1:0-76142 GCA_947683625.1 Mallotus nudiflorus
GTGGTCCGGCGCGCCCGCGGGAAGAAGAAGAAGAAGAAGAAGAAAAAGAAAAAGAAAGAAAAGGAAAGAGAAAGAAAAAGAAAAAGAAAGAAAAAGGAAAAGAAAAAGAAAAAAAAAAGAAAAAAGAAAAAAATAATAAATTTTAATAATTTAATAATAAATAAAATAATCAAATAATAATAAATAAATAATAAAATATTAGGGTAATAATAAACCCTAATTAAATAAATATACACACACAGGCTTTATTTAATAATTTAAAAATATGTATGAGTTCATGCAAACCCGTAAATACATTTAAAATAATTAATAATACATTGTTTACGTGGAAATTTCCCCGAAAATGAAAGTCCCGGGAAAATTTTACGTAAAATACTGAAAATAATAGACAGTAATTAAAATAGGTTTAAAATACATATCAACCCATAAAAATATCGTACAATGCATAAAAATTATTGACACTGTATATCCCGGTACAGTGTAAAAATATTTTTAAAAACACGGGATATTACAGTCTTCCCCCCTTACAAGAATTCGTCCCCGAATTCTAAAAACAAGATTACAGAATCAGGAAGGAAAGAGATACGGGTAAGAAGCTCGCATCTCAGCTTCAGTCTCCCACGTATGCTCTTCAACTCTGTCGCTACGCCACAAAACCTTGACCATCGGAATCTGCTTCGATCGCAACTGTCGAACTTGATAATCAACGATCGCCACAGGTTCTTCCACAAAAGTCAAATCTTCACTCACTTCCACACTGTCAGGTTGCAACACGTGTGAAGGATCTGAGATATACTTCCTCAACATCGAGATATGAAATACTGGATGCACTTGTGACATACTCGGAGGCAAATCCAACCGATATGCAACAGTGCCAACTCTTTCCAGAATCTCAAACGGTCCAATATATCTCGGTGCTAACTTACCCTTTCTGCCAAATCTCATCACACCCTTCATCGGAGATACCTTCAGAAAAACGAAATCTCCAACCTGAAACTCCACATCTCTGCGCCTAGGATCCGCATAACTCTTCTGTCTGCTAACTGCGGTCTTTAACCTGCGCTTGATCACAGCGACTTTCTCTGCAGCATCTTGAACCATCTCTGGTCCAGTCAAAGCTCTCTCACCAATCTCATCCCAACACAACGGGGATCTACACTTCCTTCCATACAACGCCTCGTATGGTGCCATGCCAATACTGCTATGGTAGCTGTTATTATATGCAAACTCCACAAGCGACAAATGATCATCCCAGCTACCTCCCAAATCCAAGACACACATCCTCAACATATCTTCCAGTGTCTGGATCGTCCTCTCAGACTGACCGTCTGTCTGAGGATGAAAAGCAGTACTGAAATCCAACCTAGTGCCCATCGCTTCTTGCAACTTCTGCCAAAAACGAGAAGTAAACACCGAACCTCTGTCTGACACAATGGACATAGGTACTCCATGAAGGCAAACAATATGCTTCACGTACAACTTCGCCAATCTAGCAACTGAATATGTGGCTTTCACAGGCAAGAAATGTGCAGACTTCGTCAATCTGTCTACAATCACCCAGATGGAATCGTATCCATCCTTCGAACGAGGTAAACCGACCACAAAATCCATAGCTATCCTTTCCCACTTCCACTCGGGAATAGGAAGAGGCTGAAGCTTCCCAGAAGGCTTCTGATGTTCGGCTTTCACTTGCTGACACGTCAAGCACTTAGCAACATAATCAGCAACATCCTTCTTCAATCCATCCCACCAGTATAGATCTCTGATACTGTGGTACATCTTAGTAACACCAGGATGAACGCTGTAGGCTGTAGAATGTGCTTCCTCTAAGATCTCTTCTCTCAAATCATCCACATCAGGAACACACAATCTACCACTGATCCACAACACACCATCATCATCGAGTGTGAAATCAGTGAACTTCCCTGCTCTGACATTCTCTGCAAGCTCTTCCAGAATAGGATCTCGGCTCTGAGCTGCTTTAATCCTATCCCTTAGTACAGATCGTACTTTAAACTGAGCTAACAGTCCACCTGATCTACTGATCTTCATCATCAGACCTTGATCCACCATCAGATGCAACTCCTGGATCAATGGTCTCCTCTCAACACCAATGTGAGCAAGACTACCTGAGGACTTCCTACTCAAGGCATCTGCTACCACATTAGCTTTACCCGGATGGTAAAGAATCTCGCAATCATAATCCTTCAACAGTTCCAACCATCTTCTCTGCCTCAGATTCAAATCTCGTTGCTGGAAAATGTACTTAAGGCTCTTGTGATCAGTAAATATCTCACAAGTCACCCCGTACAAATAATGTCTCCAAATCTTCAAAGCAAAGATCACTGCAGCCATCTCTAGATCATGTGTAGGATAGTTCTGCTCATGCTTCTTCAACTGCCTCGAAGCATAGGCTGTCACCCTTCCATTCTGCATCAACACACAACCAAGACCAATTCTAGAGGCATCACAGTAAACTGTGAACTTATCCACACTATTAGGCAAAGCTAATACTGAGCTAATACTGGCGCTGTGGTCAACTTCTCCTTCAATAACTGAAAACTATTCTCACAAGCTTCTGACCACTCGAATCTAACATTCTTCTGAGTCAAGCGAGTCATAGGGGCTGCTATCCTGGAAAAATCCTGCACAAACCGCCTATAATACCCGGCTAAACCTAGAAAACTCTGAATCTCAGTAACTGAAGTAGGTCTAGGCCACTCAGATACTGCTTCAATCTTCTGTGGATCAACCTGAATACCTTCTTTAGACACTACGTGTCCAAGAAAAGAAACACTCTCCATCCAGAAATCACACTTCGAGAATTTAGCATAAAGCTGATGATCTCTCAGTGTCTGTAGTACAATCCTCAAGTGATATACATGCTCTTCCATACTCCTCAAATATACCAGTATATCATCAATGAAGACTACCACAAACTGATCCACATACGGTCGGAATACTCTGTTCATCAGGTCCATAAAAGCTGCTGGTGCATTAGTCAAACCAAAAGACATCACCAGAAACTCATAATGACCATATCTAGTGCGGAATGCTGTCTTAGGAATATCAGCTTCACTAATTCGCAGCTGATGATAACCCGACCTCAAGTCAACCTTAGAAAAGAACTGTGCACCCAGGAGCTGATCAAACAAATCATCTATCCTCGGGAGAGGATACTTGTTCTTCATTGTCACCTTATTCAGCTCTCTATAGTCAATGCACAGTCTCAGGGTACCATCCTTCTTCTTCACAAACAAGACTGGTGCACCCCAAGGAGAAACACTAGGTCTGATAAAACCCTTATCCAACAACTCTTGCAACTGCTCCTTCAACTCTCTCAACTCTGCAGGAGCCATACGATAGGGTGGCATAGATATAGGAGTAATACCTGGAACCACATCTATACAGAACTCAATCTCTCTATGAGGTGGTAAACCTGGCAACTCCTCGGGAAAAACATCAGGAAACTCACAAGCAACAGGAACATTTGTGAGTGACAACTTCTCCACTGACGTATCCCTAACCAATGCCAAAAACCCCTGACAACCTTTCCTCAACAACTTCCTAGCAGAAATAACAGAAATAAGATTCTGAGGTGCTGAACTCCTCTCACCAACAAACTTAAATTCTACTTCATCAGGAATTCTGAAAATCACCTCCTTATTTCTGCAATCAACCACGGCAAAGTGCTGAGACAACCAATCCATTCCCAGAATAACATCGAACTCCATCACATCCAACAAAATCAAATCGGCAGATAATTCTCTATCTCCCACGTGAACTGGACAACCAGAAAGAACAATATCGGTGTCCAAAGAATCACTCAGAGGAGTGGCAACAGACAAAGGAAAAGCCATCCTCGAAGCTTGCCAACAAGATTTAGAAGCAAAAATGGGAGAAACAAACGAATGCGTGGCACCCGGATCAAACAAAACCAAAGCATCCAGGTAACAAACAGAAAGAATACCTGCCACGACTACATTAGATGCCTGAGCATCCTGCTGAGTCAGATGAAAAACTCTGGCCTGACCTCGACCTCCCTGCTGACTGGTAGAAGCCTGGCCAACGCCTCTAGCACCTCCTCTCGTACCTCTACCACGACTCTGCTGTGGAACAAACTGAGTAGAACTCTGATGCTGGGCTGGTGGTAACTGAAATGGCACGGGTGCTGCACTAGCAATCGATTGCTGTGGGAATCGCGGAATCTGCTGCTGCTGATACCCAGAATAAGGACACGATCTGGCAAAATGTCCTGTCTGTCCGCATCTGAAGCATGTCAGTGGTGTCAGATAACACGGTCCCTGATGGACTCTACCACAAGTCTGACAAACACTGGCCGCTGATCCAGAACTACGACCACTGCTACTGCTCGAAGCACCTGACCCAAATCTAAACGATCTACGCTGACCTCCACGACCATGTCTACTGCTCCGATGCACTCGCTGCTGCTGTCTCTGACTCTGCTGAGTCGAACCTCGCTGCTGACTACTCGAACGAACATGAAAACTCGAATATGGAGTAGCCTGCAATCCACTCGACTGAACTCCCAACTGGTAATAATCAGGCATCGCTCCCTGCCTAACTAATCTCAGCTCAATCTCCTTAGCTAGCTCAATCACCGACTCCAGAGTAAGACCTGCTGTAGGCATACCAGCAAAAGCTGAACCCAAACCAGTAACATAGGTAGTAACAGCGAAATACTGATCTCGCATCAGATCCTCAGCATATCTACCCAGACGAAGAAACTCTCGGGTATACTCCTCTACAGATCGATCTCCACGAGAATACTAGTCAAACGGAGACAATAGCTCAAACGAAGAGGCTCTGGACAAAATCTCCTCATAAATCGCTCTCGAAACTGAGCCCATGTCATCGTCATCATATAAGGCTGGATCATCTGAATAAACCAATCCAAGGCTGGTCCCTCAACAGACAACTCAACGATCATGATCCTCTGGTACTCAGTATGAGCAGTCCGAGTCCTAGTCTCAATCGCATGCAGAAAATCTAAAGGATCAGAAGTACCATCAAAAGCAATCCTGCCAACTCTGGCATAGAACAAAGCTGCCTCAGGGTCAGACATACCCTGCTGATAGGCAGGCTGAACAGGCTGAACAACTGGAGGAACAGGAACATCAAACTCAGGCTCAACAGGCTCCTCGTCCTGTAACTCTCTCTGCCTACGGCGACCTGCCGCTCCTCGAGGTCTACCCCTGCCACGACCTCTACGCCTAACTGGCGGCTCAGGAGGTAAAACCTCGTCCTGAAAAGACTCATCATCCTCGGCCTCAACGACCGATGGAGCGACACGCGCTCGCCTCCTCATTCTGAAAAGACAAACGGAAAGATTCAGACAAAACAGACAACGGAGGAATAACGTTGAAAACTACAGCAAGGAATACTCATCAAGACATACTCGAACCTAATACACTGCAGTAGGTCCAACAGAAAACACAACTTTAAAACTAGGGCCACAACTCACATAACTAAGCCCTGACACAGAACTCCACTCAGATACGAACTTCGCTCTGATACCAACTTTGTCACGACCCAAACCAGGGGCCATGACCGGCGCTAGGGAACGGGAATTCTTTCGAATCCGGAACCCGTAGCAAGCCTAAAAAATAAAATAAATATGCAATAATAACAATAAAAATATAATATGCAGCGGAAATAAAAATCATAAATATTACAATATCATCCATATCAACTGGATTCAGTTCAAAACTCATCACATCACATATATAATCTCATAAATGTATAATCTTTATACAAATCCAGTTTTAACATAATACATCTCTTTAAAACAAATACATAAAATCCAATACTTTAATTTACAACTACTGCAGTGTCTAGGATAAAATACATAAGACTCAAGTAGACAATTTACATAAAGAAGCCGGGGCGGAAGAAATCCGGCGTATCGACCTGCTACTGAGGTCTGAGGAAGTTGACTCTCCTGAAAAATAGTCAACGGAGGGGAGTCAGACCTCACTGAGTGAATTACTATAATATATACATACACTCTAAGTGATAATGCATACAGTCAACAGTATATGAGTAATATGTATATATACAGGCAAGTTCATACAGATGCAGAAAAATCATTTTATATATTTTGTCTGAAAATCAACTTTTATGAAGGATCACATAGAACCCTAGAATATCGCAACCTCAGAAAATAGTGTTAAACAACACTCTAGCCATACAGGCTCACTGATTCCAAATATATCCACTTAATCCATATGGACAGTAGACTGGCCCCGAGACACTAAGTCAACGAGCTCCAGCAGTCTGACTGCCAGTGTGATTGGCCCCGAGACACTTGGTCAACCGAGCTCCAGCAATCACACCCCACAAACCACATCTCACATATCAATAATCATAATCAAATCAATATCCACAAATAGTTAGTAATATAGCCTAAAGCTATAGGCGTACCGGTACGTACTCAGTCCTAGTGCTGCCCACTAGGTAGCACGTTCTATTGATATCCTTCAGTAATAAATAATAAAACATTCATTCACAAATACATGATGCATGAATTTAAATAAATCAACAATATAAACCATATATATACCGAAAATATACCAAACATAAACCAGGTATATTTTGAGTATATATACGTCAAATAAATCCAATCAAATCATGAATTAAACTAAAAATATATTTAAAAACATTTTAAATATATTTTATTAATAAAACATGTATATAATTTATTATATACCAAAAATATACTTGAATATAAATCATGTTATTTATGCATATTTAGTCAAAATAAAACATGCATTTTCTAAATCATGCATCCTAAGCATATATATATAATATAGTAACTCACCTAATGCGCTCCACGAGACGGGTCCGACGGGCTTGGTCCACTAACCCTCGGTCTCGGCGCAACTAAACAAGAAATAATTAATCGACATCAGAATAACCCTAACAGAAATCCTAGAATTAAATCTAGAGTATTCAACACAGAATCGGAAATTAGGGTTCGACTGGATATCACGTTTTACGAGAATTCTACCGAAAATCCGGCAGAACCTCCCCTGTAAAACGGACATCTCTCTACTCAAAAGAGTAGAGCCGACCCTGCAAAGAAAATACACTTCAAAAATAAACACCACAATCAATCACAACCCCTCGGTCAGACTCCAGACTACAATCTGTCGACCGGGGTCCACAAACACAGAAAATATATTCAATATACCAAAAATATCCTTAAATCATAAAAATACATTTCATAGGTAAAATTACATAATAAATCTTGAAACACTGTAAAAATCGATTAAAATTCATTTTATTAGAAAAACCGTATATTATATATATAATTGAAAATAATTCCCGGAAAATAGTTTTAATTAGTTAAAAATACTAAATGTTTTGTAGAAATCATTTTTATACCTTAAATAAATATTAAAACCAATTAAATTACATTTTTAGACAATTTAGGGTAAAATTACCAAAATACCCCTATATTATATATATACCTAAATTACTTCAAAAATTCACCAAAAATCATACAATTATCCAAAATTAGTTTCTCAACATATTTATCAATAATATCAATAATTAAACTCAATTAACCAATTAAATTCAATTTAAAACACACAATTAACTTAATTTTCCAAAATCACCTAAACTTCAATAATTAAAAATAAATACTTAGAAATTCATAAAAATTCCAAATAAATTCCTATAATTCATTTCAACACCTAATTCAACCATAAACTCCAATTTCATAATTTAATAATTAATTTCCGAAAATTCGAAAATAATATTAAAATATTCAAAAATACCCAAAAATCCAAACAATCTCCAAAAATTATACAAAAATTCATACATGAAGATTAAGCTACCAGGAACAACATTTGTGAAGGAAGTTTCCATGAATCATCCAAATCGAAGCTCAAAAAAATCGAAAACCAAAGTGGCCGAAAACTTCAACTCAAAACCTAAGCAATTCTAGACCATTTTAGCTCAAACCAAAGCTAGAATAACACTCACCGGAGCTCAAGGAGAAGATAGAGACCGGCGGTGTCAAAAACGGTGGCCGGAGGAGGGAGAAACGACGGTGAGAAGATTGGTGGTCCGGCGCGCCCGCGGGAAGAAGAAGAAGAAGAAGAAGAAAAAGAAAAAGAAAGAAAAGGAAAGAGAAAGAAAAAGAAAAAGAAAGAAAAAGGAAAGAAAAAGAAAAAAAAAAGAAAAAAAAATAATAAATTTTAATAATTTAATAATAAATAAAATAATCAAATAATAATAAATAAATAATAAAATATTAGGGTAATAATAAACCCTAATTAAATAAATATACACACACAGGCTTTATTTAATAATTTAAAAATATGTATGAGTTCATGCAAACCCGTAAATACATTTAAAATAATTAATAATACATTGTTTACGTGGAAATTTCCCCGAAAATGAAAGTCCCGGGAAAATTTTACGTAAAATACTGAAAATAATAGACAGTAATTAAAATAGGTTTAAAATACATATCAACCCATAAAAATATCGTACAATGCATAAAAATTATTGACACTGTATATCCCGGTACAGTGTAAAAATATTTTTAAAAACACGGGATATTACAATATTATAATAATATAAAATCTCACACACATTTAATACTCACCACATATATATTTTAATAATTTATACACTTATAATTACTTAATTAATATTAAAACTAAATAATAAAAATTAAGGTAATTAATTAAACCCTAATTTAATTTAAATAAATACACATATATACATTTTATTTAGCACTTAAAAATTATGTATGAGTTCATGCAAATTCGTAAAACTAGTCAAAATAATTAATATTAAATTATTTACGTCTTAATTTCCCCGAAAATATAATTTCTGGAAAAATTTTACGTAAAGTACTCAAAATAATATAAAATAATTAAAATTAACTTTAATAAATAACAAACTCATAAAAATATCAGAAATATGTATAAAAATTATTAACACTGCATATCCCGATGCAGTTTAGAATAATTTAAAAACTCGAGCTATTACAATCGCGTTTTATGAGAATTCTATCGAAAATCCGGCAGAACCTCCCTGTAAAATGGACATCTCTCTACTTAAAGAATAGAGTCGGTCCTGCAAAGAAAATACACTTCGAAATAACACAATTCACAACTCCTTGGTCGGACTCCAAACTACAATTCATCGACCGAGGTTCACAATTCACAGAATAATTACAGAAATACCGAAAATGCCCTTTAATACACAAAATGTAGTAAATTAGATATTTAAACGCTAAAAATATTTATTTAACCGATAAATACATGAAAACCCTAATTTTAATAAAATATTATTAAAAATCGGTAATTCTCAATAAATTCATAAATATTGACCAAAATACATTTTATAAATCCAAATTACATAATTAACCCTAAAACATACTAAAAATTGATAAAAAAAACCCATTTATTTAGAAAAATCATATATTATATATAATTTGAAAAATAATTTACAAAAAATAGTTTTAATTAGTTAAAAATGCTAAATAATTTTTAGAAAAAAATTTTATACCTTAAATAAATATTAAAACCAATTTAATTACATTTTTAGCCAATTTAGTGTCAATTTACCAAAATACCCCTAGTTATGTAAATTCCCTAAAATTAATCAAAAATTTACCAAAAATAGTATAATCACTAAAAATTAATTTTCGCAACATATAACTCAATAATATCAATAAATATACTCAATTAACCAATTAATTTCAATAAAAACACATAATTAACCTAATTTTCCAAAATTACATAAACTAATAAATTCAAAATAAATATATAAAATTCACAAAAATTACAAATAAATTTCTAAAATGCATTTCAACACCTATAATCACCATGAAACACAATTTCATAATTTAATTAATTAATTTTCGAAAATTAGAAAATATTAATAAAATAATAAAAAATTCACAAAAATCAAAATAATTCCCAAAAATTCCATAAAAATTCAGAATGTAGATTAATCTACTAGGAATAAATTTGGTAAATGTAGTTTTCATGAATCATTCAAATTAAAGCTCAAAAAATTCAAAAACTCAAAGTGGCCGAAAATGTAAAATCAAAACCTAGGGAAATCTAGACCGTTTCAAGTGAAACAAAACTTGGAAATGGAGTCACCAGAGCTCAAGGAGAAGATAGAGACCGGGTGGCGTCGAGTTTGGTGGCCGAAAACGGCTTGATCGACGTAGGATCAATTTTCGATTTCTTTTGGATATTTCGATCAAAACACGCCGGAAATGGGAGGAAAGGGCGGCAGAGGGAGCTTGGGAAGGTGGTGGTTGGCTAAGAGGCACTCCGCTAGTGATGGTGAAGCTTGACAGTGGCGGCAATGGCAGGGACGGTGTCGGGTTTGTGAGGGAGAGAACTCAATGGCAGTTTTGGTAAATTTGACAACTTTCATTATTTTGTATATATATATATATATAAGTAACTTTAATTATTATAATATTATATTATTATATTCAAGATATTTATTCACCCACATAATAAAATAATAATGTTACATACATATACATATATATAACACAATTAAAACTATATAATATGATATGAATTTAATTAAAAATAAACCCTATTTATTTAAATGCACGTACAAATATGTATTTTATTTGACACTTTAAAATTATGCATGAACTCATGCAAATTCGTAAAACTATTTCAAATAATTAATATTAAATTATTTATGTTTTAATTTCCTTGAAAATACAATTCCTGAAAATTTTTTACGTAAATCTCTTAAAATAATATAAAACAATTAAAAATAGCTTTAATAAATAACAAACTCATAAAAAATATCATAAATATCTATAAAAATTATAACACTACATATCCCGATGCAGTTTAAAATTATTTAAAAACTCGGGATATTACAATTAGTAAAAAATAATGATAAATAAAACTATAAAAAGCATTTAATTTTATGATAAAATTATAAAATAGGTCATAGTTTAATAGTTCAATTTGAATACTATATTTATTTATTTTTTAAATTGAAGATGAATCTGTAATATCCTGAATTTTTAAATATTTTTATACTGCATCGGGATATGCAGTGTTAATAATTTTTGTATATATATTTATGATATTTTATGAGTTTGTTGTTTGTTTAAAGCTAATTTTAATTATTTTATATTATTTTAAGTACTTTACGTAAAATTTTTCTGAAAATTATATTTTCGGGGAAATTGACACGTAAATAAATTAATACTATTTATTTTGACTAGTTTTATGAATTTGCATGAACTCATATATAATTTTAAAGTGCTAAAATAAAATGTATATATGTGTATTTATTTAAATTAATTAGAGCTTAATTAATTTCCTTAATTTTATTATTTAATTTTTGTATTAATTAATTTTAAGTTTATAAATTATTAAACATATTAAAATATGTGTGTGGTGTATATTTAATGTGTGTGAAATTTTATATTATTATAATATATAGTGTAAATATATATATATATACATATATACATAAATTTTTATCAAAAAACCAAAACTTCCATTTATTTACAGTTTGCCCCTCCTTCATCTTCTTCCTCCCAAAACGTTTTTCTTCCATTTCCAGCCACTTTCAAGCTGGTTTTCTTCCTGTTACTATGCCTCTCAGCCTTCCTCTTCCACCTCCAACCATTTCCACCACCTAAAACACTCTTTTCCGGTGAGTTTTGGCCGGATTTTTCTTCAAAGAGGCCAAAAAATCAACTTAACTCCGACCAAACACTTTCCGGCCACCAAATTTGATGCCATCAGTCTCTATCTTCTCCTTGAGCTCTGGTGAGTGTGATTCCAAGCTTTTTTCACTTGATTTGGTCTAGAATTGCTTAGGTTTCAATTTCTTCAAATCAGCCATTTTGGGTTTCAAATTTTTTTTAGCTTCAATTTGATTGATTCATGAAAACTTCCTTCACAAACTTTGTTCCTGGAAGCTTAATCTACATGCTATAATTTTTTTAGAATTTTTGGAATTTATTTTAATTTTTGTGAATTTTTGATTATTTTATTATTATTTTCTAATTTTCGAAAATTAATTAATTAAATTATGAAATTGTGTTTTATGGTGATTATAGGAGTTGAAATGAATTATATAAATTTATTTGTAATTTTTGTGAATTTTTATGTATTTATTTGGAATTTATTAAGTTTAGGTAATTTTGAAAAATAGGGTTAATTATGTGTTTAATTGAAATAAATTGGTAAATTGAGTATATTTATTGATATTATTGAATTATATGCTGAGAAATTAATTTTTGAGTAATTATATAATTTTTGGTGAATTTTTGAACATTTATAGTGAATATATATATATAGGGGTATTTTGGTAATTTTACACTAAATTGGTTAAAAATGTAATTAAATTGGTTTTAATATTATTTAGGGTATAAAAATGATTTCTGCAAATTTTTAGTATTTTTAACTAATTAAAAACTATTTTTCGTAAATTATTTTCAAATTATATATAATATACTATTTTTCTAAATAAATGGGTTTTTATTGATTTTTAGTATGTTTTAGGGTTAATTACGTAATTTGGATTTATAAAATGTATTTTTATTATATAAGGGCATTTTCAGTATTTTATAAATATTCTGGTGAATTGTGAACCTCGGTCGGTGAATTGTAGTTTGGAGTCCGACCGAGGGATTTTGATTGTAATCCTGTGTTTATTCCGAAGTGTATTTCTTTGCAGGACCGGCTCTACTCTTTGAGTAGAGAGATGTCCGTTTTACAGGGGAGGTTCTGTCGGATTTTCGGTAGAATTCTCGTAAAACGTGATGTCCGGTCAAATTCCTATTCTAAAGCTGTGTCTAAAATTCTAGATCGAGTCTTTAGAATTTTTGTTAAATTTATTCTGATTTCATGTTGTCATTTGTTGTCTAGCTGCGCCGAGACCGAGGCCTAACGGATCAGGCCCGCCGAGTTTGTCTCGTGGAGCGATAACATGTGAGTTATTTACTGTATATATATGCACTGCATATAGGGTGCATTATTTATTGTATGTTTATGTATGCACTGCATTAGAATTTTTCATTTTCATTGTATGTTTTAAAAAATGATTTAAATTATAATATTTTTGGTATATCTAGGGTTGCATTCTATATATATGCATATTAAATAATTATGCATGTTAGTTTGATATATGCACATTAAACAATTAGGTTTAGGTTTAATACATTTGAGTAATATACACATGTTTTAAAATGTACACTTAGACATAATTATTTTATTAAATGATTAGTATACTTTAGGTATAGTTTCAGTAGATTTTAGGTTTATTCTTAAATAATTGCATGTTAAATTATAAACCTACACTTAAAGTATTTTTAAGTTTATTTTTGGTATATTTTTTATTTATTTCCGAATAAATAAATATTTTATTATTAAATTAAACCTAACAAATTAGTGGTATATTTAGGGTTTATTTTTGATATATGCATGCTAGATAATTAGGTTTATTTTTAGTATATTTGTGAATATATGTTAAACACAAACACGTATTTAAATGAATATTTATACATAAATGGTTTATTAAATGATTTGAGTACTTAGGGTATATCTTTTGCATATTTAAGTATATTTTTAAGATAATGCATGTTATATTATTGTTACTCATTTAATTGTTTTTAACTATATTAATGATTTATCTTTAGTTTATTTCATATTTTATTTGACTATATATATATATATACCTGAAATATACTGGGTATATTTTAGGTATATTTTTGGTATATATATATATGGTTGGTTTTACTATATGAATATGGTTCTACATTAATTATTTTTCGAATGAATGATTTATTCGAAGTGAAGGATATCAATAGAACGTGCTTCCTAGTGGGCAGCACTAGGACCGTGTACGTACCAGTACGGTAGATAAGGATTGAGTGAGAGTTAAAATTGGGTGATTATAATTGATTTAATTGATTTGACTAAGATTAATGGTATGTTAGATAGTGTGATTGCTGGAGCTCGGTTGACTAAGTGTCTCGGGGCCAATCACACTGACAGTCAGACTGCTGGAAGCTCGGTTAACTTAGTGTCTCGGGGCCAGTCTACTGTCCATAAGTGAATTGAATGATCTATTGGGTTGATTGAGATGTGAGGTGATGGATAGTGTGATTGTTGGAGCTCGGTTGACCAAGTGTCTCGGGGCCAATCACACTGACAGCCAGACTGCTGGAGCTCGGTCGACTTAGTGTCTCGGGGCCAGTCTACTGTCCAAATTGGAATAAGTGTTCTATTTGGAATCAAGTGAGCCTGTATGGCTAGAGTGATGATGGGATTATTTGAGGTTGTTATTATTTAGGGTTCTATGGATCCTTCATGAATTAAAACAAACGTTTTCTACATTTAGTATATTTATAAAAGCAAAGTTTGGCATTCGTGTGAAATGTGTGTATATACAATATATATATAAGAATGCCTGATTATTATGGTTTAGTTTACATGTATATATAGTATAATAATTCACTCAGTGAGGTCTGACCCCCCTCAATTTATTTTTTTCAGGAGATTCCATATCGTCAGACCTTAGTTATAGAGTTCCTCACCGGTGTTCTTCAGTCACCGGCTATTTTATACAAATGTATATTCTAAACTTTGAATTGTATTCTAGAAACTGCAGTAGTAGTGTCACTATATTGGAAGTGTATTATATGTTTGGATATTAAATACTCTGAGAATTTGTATTTGAACATTGCACGAATATGTATTCATTTATAAAAGGATTTGGAGTATTTATTTTATATATTGATTCAGAAAAATTTTAATTTGGTCGTACTTTTATATAATTATTGTATGATTTTATTTTCTAAGGCTTGCTACGGGTTCCGGATTCGAAAGAATTCCCGTTCCCTAGCGCCGGTCATGACTCCTAGTTTGGGTCGTGACAAAGTTGGTATCAGAGCTAAGTTCTGTGTCAGGGCTTAGTTGTTTGAGTTGTGGCCCTAGTTTTCAAAGTTATGTTTTCTATTAAACTACTGCAGTGAATTAGGTTCGGTCATGTCTTTGAAAAGTCTTCCTTGCATTAGGAATTTCGCGTAACCGTTAGGATGTCTGTTGATGTTTGTGATTGTTTGAACTATTTGTTTATTTTTGCTCCTTGCTGATTGCCTTGAGCGTGAGTCGCTCCATCGATCGATGAGATCGATGATAGTTGATCTTCTGAGCATGAGGTTCTACCCCCTGTGCATCTTGTTAGGCATAGGGGTAGAGATGGATTTAGAAGGCCTGATGATCGCTGTTGACAATGGGAATAACTGAATGAGGAGCTGGTGGCTTAGCATTGCAATGATGTTGCTTCTGCAACAAGAGTTTTGCAGGATGCGGTGCTGATACCTTCGATCGTTCAGCAGATGTAATTTCTTTTTCAATCGAGAACTTGAGACATGTCAATTCTGCGTATATGCTATATTCTGAATTCTGTTGATTTCTATATCTTTTCAGTGCAGTGAATGTGTATTGTTTCTTCTCCAGAGACAATATTGATAATCAGTCTTTTCAAGTTCAAGTTGTGGTTATAGTTCCAGCTCTACTACACCTATCCAGTATAGGGGTAGGTTAGAGGCAACTATAACTCAAGGGTTAAGGTAATCATTGTAAGCAGTACAAGCATTCCTTTTGGACTTAAACGTGCAACAATTGTGGCTAGGATAGCCGAGATTAATAGAAGCTTGATAACATTTAATCAAGTTTGACAGTTTTTTGAATATGCTTTGATGGGGGAATTGGAAAATGTCTAATGAAGACGAAGCACTCTTGTACTCTTTATGGCAAGCTGTCAGTTCTGACTGCAGCACATAATTTGAGTTAAAGGGGGATTTCTAAGATACTTCCATCCACCTTTAAGGAAGGATAATTACCTGTATCGGCTATTGCACAGATAAGGGAAGAGCAATCAGTTGAGAAGATTACCTGTAAACTCTTCAATCTGATACGTCATGCTGAAGACGTAATACAGTATAAGAGGAGACTGGTGGAATTATATGTTACAGGATTAAGCGTAATATATTGGCATCTAAACATAGAATTAGGACTCAGAGAGTTATTATGAATTCAGTCTTTGGGGTGTAATTAATCTTGATGAGATGTGAAAGGGTTGTCAAGAACATCTGGCTCTAGTTGAGTATACTTCAGTGGAGAAGTTGTCTCTCCCAGATGTTTTAATTGCCTGTGAGTTACCAGGTTTACCAATTTACAGAGATTGAATTCTGTATCGATATGGTTCCTGATATAACTCCTATTTCAACGTAGCCCTACAAATGACTCTTGCAGAGCTGTAGGAGCAATTACGAGAGCTGTATGACAAGTTTTGTCAGACCTTATGTTTCTCTTTGGGGTGCACTAGTCCTGTTGTAAGGAAGAAGGATGGTACCTTGAGACTATGCATGACTGCAGAGAGATGAATAGGGTAACAGTGAAGGACAAGTATCCTCTTTTGAGGATAGATGACCTGTCTGATCAGCTAAAGAGTGCACAGTTCTTTTCAAAAATTAATTTGAAGTCGGGTTATCATTAGTTGTGGATCAGTTTGTAGTAGTCTTCATTAATGATATACTAATGTATTCGAAGTGAATGAAAGGGCACATATCACTTGAGGATATACTACAGACACTAAGAGAATGTCAGCTTTATGCTGAATTCAAGAAGTGTGATCATTGGGTGGAGAGTGTTGTTTTTCTTAGAATTATGGCGTTTAAGGATAGAATTCGAGTTGATCCACAAAAGATCAATATAACATCTGAGTGGCCCAGACTGACTGAATCCATTGAGATCTGTAATTTTCTGGGTTTAATTGGGTATCATAGGAAATCTGAATAGAATTCTCTAGAATTACAGCTCCTATAACCCTCATAACTCAGAAGAATGGGAAGATTGTGTGAACAAATGTTTGTTAGAACCACTTCTAAGTACTGAAGAAGACTGATTGATCTGAGGGTTACGTGAACTTTAGAGGATAAGACCTGATATCATTACAGCATTTCATCATATCATCATAGCATCTCATTACAGCATTTCATCACGACATTTCATTCTAGCATTTCATCATAACATTTCATTAGATCATCTTATCATGACATTCATCATAGCATGTCATCATGGCATATCACCATAGAATGATCTGCTGATAGGAGATGCCCAAGTTAATGATACAGGGTTGATGTTGTAATTTGAGAATGGGATTCTATATAAGCTGTGGAAGTGAACTTGCAGTGTACATCCAAATGGTTACCAAGAATTTTCACAGTATTTAGGATCAGTACTAGTGGGTTGGATTATAGAAGGATGTGACTGCTTGTATTTCTAAGTGTTAAAATTGCCAGTCGATGAAAGCTGAATATCAGAAGTCTTCTGGGAAGTTTTGATCTCTTTTGAATTTGGGTGGAAATAAGAGAGAACTTGTGATAATTTTTATGGTTGGTTACCTCGTTCGAAGGGTGAATATGATTCCGTTGGAATGATTATAGACAAATTGACCCAAGTCAGCTAATTTTTGGCTAGTGGAAGCCACTTATTCAGTAGCTAAGTGGGCTAAGCTGCATATGAAGCATATTGTGTGCCTGCATGGACTACTTGTGTCCACTGTATATGGTAAAGGTACAGTGTTTACCTTTCAATTTTGGCAGAGATTATGGAGAGTAATAGACACCTGATTGGATTTCAATACTGCTTTTCATCCTCAGACAGATGACAGTCTGAGAGGACGATCCAAACACTAAACAGTATGTTGAAGATGTGTGTTTTGGATCTAGAAGGTAGCTAGGTTGATTATATGCTACTTATAGAATTCGCTTATAATAACAGCTACCATAGCAGTATTGGAATGACACTACCTGAAGCTTTTATGGAAAGAAGTCTTAATTAGATATGAGATGGTTCAGAATACAGTGAAGAAGTTGCTATGATCAGAAGAGCGATATGGATCCTAGATGCAGAGATATGGAGTTTCAGATCGAAGACTGTAATTCTGAAGATGTCTCCGAAAAGTGGTGTGATGAGACGCGTTGAACAATATAGAACTGAATGAAGACCTGAAGTTTGAGAAGGAATCAGTTATAATTGTAAATTATCAAGCTCGATAGTTATGTTCGAATTAGATTCAGATGATCAAGGTTCCGTGACGTGGCAACAAAGTGAAAGAGCTTACGTAAAAGACTGAAGTTGAGATACGAGTTTCTTACCCGTATCTCTTTCTTTCTTGATCTTGTAATTTTCTTTTTGGAATTCGGGGACGAATTCTTGTAAGGGGGGAATACTGTAATATCCTGAATTTTTAATATTTTTATACTGCATCGGGATATGCAGTGTTAATAATTTTTGTATATATATTTATGATATTTTATGAGTTTGTTGTTTGTTTAAAGCTAATTTTAATTATTTTATATTATTTTAAGTACTTTACGTAAAATTTTTCTGAAAATTATATTTTCGGGGAAATTGACACGTAAATAAATTAATACTATTTATTTTGACTAGTTTTATGAATTTGCATGAACTCATATATAATTTTAAAGTGCTAAAATAAAATGTATATATGTGTATTTATTTAAATTAATTAGAGCTTAATTAATTTCCTTAATTTTATTATTTAATTTTTGTATTAATTAATTTTAAGTTTATAAATTATTAAACATATTAAAATATGTGTGTGGTGTATATTTAATGTGTGTGAAATTTTATATTATTATAATATATAGTGTAAATATATATATATATACATATATACATAAATTTTTATCAAAAAACCAAAACTTCCATTTATTTACAGTTTTGCCCCTCCTTCATCTTCTTCCTCCCAAACGTTTTCTTCCATTTCCAGCCACTTTCAAGCTGGTTTTCTTCCTGTTACTATGCCTCTCAGCCTTCCTCTTCCACCTCCAACCATTTCCACCACCTAAAACACTCTTTTCCGGTGAGTTTTGGCCGGATTTTCTTCAAAGAGCCAAAAATCAACTTAACTCCGACCAAACACTTTCCGGCCACCAAATTTGATGCCATCAGTCTCTATCTTCTCCTTGAGCTCTGGTGAGTGTGATTCCAAGCTTTTTTTCACTTGATTTGGTCTAGAATTGCTTAGGTTTCAATTTCTTCAAATCAGCCATTTTGGGTTTCAAATTTTTTTTAGCTTCAATTTGATTGATTCATGAAAACTTCCTTCACAAACTTTGTTCCTGAAGCTTAATCTACATGCTATAATTTTTTTAGAATTTTTGGAATTTATTTTAATTTTTGTGAATTTTTGATTATTTTATTATTATTTTCTAATTTTCGAAAATTAATTAATTAAATTATGAAATTGTGTTTTATGGTGATTATAGGAGTTGAAATGAATTATATAATTTATTTGTAATTTTTGTGAATTTTTATGTATTTATTTGGAATTTATTAAGTTTAGGTAATTTTGAAAAATAGGGTTAATTATGTGTTTAATTGAAATAAATTGGTAAATTGAGTATATTTATTGATATTATTGAATTATATGCTGAGAAATTAATTTTTTGAGTAATTATATAATTTTTGGTGAATTTTTGAACATTTATAGTGAATATATATATATAGGGGTATTTTGGTAATTTTACACTAAATTGGTTAAAAATGTAATTAAATTGGTTTTAATAGTTATTTAGGGTATAAAAATGATTTCTGCAAATTTTTAGTATTTTTAACTAATTAAAACTATTTTTCGTAATTATTTTCAAATTATATATAATATACTATTTTTCTAAATAATGGGTTTTTATTGATTTTTAGTATGTTTTAGGGTTAATTACGTAATTTGGATTTATAAAATGTATTTTTATTATATAAGGGCATTTTCAGTATTTTATAAATATTCTGTGAATTGTGAACCTCGGTCGGTGAATTGTAGTTTGGAGTCCGACCGAGGGATTTTGATTGTAATCCTGTGTTTATTCCGAAGTGTATTTCTTTGCAGGACCGGCTCTACTCTTTGAGTAGAGAGATGTCCGTTTTACAGGGGAGGTTCTGTCGGATTTTCGGTAGAATTCTCGTAAAACGTGATGTCCGGTCAAATTCCTATTCTAAAGCTGTGTCTAAAATTCTAGATCGAGTCTTTAGAATTTTTGTTAAATTTATTCTGATTTCATGTTGTCATTTGTTTGTCTAGCTGCGCCGAGACCGAGGCCTAACGGATCAGGCCCGCCGAGTTTGTCTCGTGGAGCGATAACATGTGAGTTATTATACTGTATATATATGCACTGCATATAGGGTGCATTAATTTATTGTATGTTTATGTATGCACTGCATTAGAATTTTTCATTTTCATTGTATGTTTTAAAAAATGATTTAAATTATAATATTTTTGGTATATCTAGGGTTGCATTCTTATATATATGCATATTAAATAATTATGCATGTTAGTTTGATATATGCACATTAAACAATTAGGTTTAGGTTTAATACATTTGAGTAATATACACATGTTTTAAAATGTACACTTAGACATAATTATTTTATTAAATGATTAGTATACTTTAGGTATAGTTTCAGTAGATTTTAGGTTTATTCTTAAATAATTGCATGTTAAATTATAAACCTACACTTAAAGTATTTTTAAGTTTATTTTTGGTATATTTTTTATTTATTTCCGAATAAATAAATATTTTATTATTAAATTAAACCTAACAAATTAGTGGTATATTTAGGGTTTATTTTTGATATATGCATGCTAGATAATTAGGTTTATTTTTAGTATATTTGTGAATATATGTTAAACACAAACACGTATTTAAATGAATATTTATACATAAATGGTTTATTAAATGATTTGAGTACTTAGGGTATATCTTTTGCATATTTAAGTATATTTTTAAGATAATGCATGTTATATTATTGTTACTCATTTAAATTGTTTTTAACTATATTAATGATTTATCTTTAGTTTATTTCATATTTTATTTGACTATATATATATATATACCTGAAATATACTGGGTATATTTTAGGTATATTTTTGGTATATATATATATGGTTGGTTTTACTATTATGAATATGGTTCTACATTAATTATTTTTCGAATGAATGATTTATTCGAAGTGAAGGATATCAATAGAACGTGCTTCCTAGTGGGCAGCACTAGGACCGTGTACGTACCGGTACGATAGATAAGGATTGAGTGAGAGTTAAAATTGGGTGATTATAATTGATTTAATTGATTTGACTAAGATTAATGGTATGTTAGATAGTGTGATTGCTGGAGCTCGGTTGACTAAGTGTCTCGGGGCCAATCACACTGACAGTCAGACTGCTGGAGCTCGGTTGACTTAGTGTCTCGGGGCCAGTCTACTGTCCATAAGTGAATTGAATGATCTATTGGGTTGATTGAGATGTGAGGTGATGGATAGTGTGATTGTTGGAGCTCGGTTGACCAAGTGTCTCGGGGCCAATCACACTGACAGCCAGACTGCTGGAGCTCGGTCGACTTAGTGTCTCGGGGCCAGTCTACTATCCAAATTGGAATAAGTGTTCTATTTGGAATCAAGTGAGCCTGTATGGCTAGAGTGATGATGGGATTGTTTGAGGTTGTTATTATTTAGGGTTCTATGGATCCTTCATGAATTAAAACAAACGTTTTCTACATTTAGTATATTTATAAAAGCAAAGTTTGGCATTCGTGTGAAATATGTGTATATACATATATATATAAGAATGCCTGATTATTATGGTTTAGTTTGCATGTATATATAGTATAATAATTCACTCAGTGAGGTCTGACCCCCCTCAATTATTTTTTTTCAGGAGATTCCATATCGTCAGACCTTAGTTATAGAGTTCCTCACCGGTGTTCTTCAGTCCCGGCTATTTTATACAAATGTATATTCTAAACTTTGAATTGTATTCTAGAAACTGCAGTAGTAGTGTCACTATATTGGAAGTGTATTATTTTGTTTGGATATTAAATACTCTGAGAATTTGTATTTGAACATTGTACGAATATGTATTCATTTATAAAAGGATTTGGAGTATTTATTTTATATATTGATTCAGAAAAATTTTAATTTGGTCGTACTTTTATATAATTATTGTATGATTTTATTTTCTAAGGCTTGCTACGGGTTCCGGATTCGAAAGAATTCCCGTTCCCTAGCGCCGGTCATGACTCCTAGTTTGGGTCGTGACAGAATCGATCCCCAAACCAAATTAAACCGACAATTTTAATTTTTGAACTGAACTAAATAAAAAAATTAAAGCAATTTCGGAGTCTTGATTTTCAAGTCCCAAATATTTTGGAGCAATTACGAAGAATCACATTTTGCAAACTACACCGGACTGTGCTCACCCTACTTAAAGCCAACCCAAAAGTAAACAAACATATATATAGATAATTTATAATCAAATTGAAACAGAGACGTCATGAAAGAGGAATTCAAACAAAAGCAAGCACCATGGAATATGAAAACCAACCTTAGAATTAGATCCAAGCAACCCAAAATTGGCTTGTTTCTTTATTATTTTGAAAACATAGATAAAGACCAAGTCTTTTTTGAACACCCAATAAGCACTTAAAGTAAAGCTCAAAATCTCATGAAACCTATCTCAAAATCAAGACTTTTAGCAGTAACCTCGAATAAAAATCATGAAATGAACAAAAGGGATAACAAATAAAGATTAATTCTTTCAAAAGGGTATTAAGTAAACTTGTAAATTGAATAGAAACTAGAGGGTTGGGGTTGAAAAAAAAAAAAAGAAAGAAGGAGGGAGGGATTCATAATTAAAAATGTTAATAATTTATTTTGAAATGCAGAGATAGATGGAAAGAGGGGATTCGAATCCTACTTTTCAGATAGGATGACTTTGTACTACTTATAGGATGACTTTGTTTTGCTTTGTTTCCTTTAGTTTGGGCAAATTTGATGTTAACAATATAAGCTATCAAAGGATTGGTTGATGGGGATTCCAAGTTCCACATATAAACCAGTTGCACTCCTGTACAACTATAATTCATTAAAATAATTAATCAAATAGTTTTAATAAATTTAAAACTATAAATTAGTCAAAGATAAAAATGATACTTAAAATTATAGTTTTAACAAATTTTAAATTATAAATTAGTGAAATATAATATAGAATATTTTTCATATATTTTACATTTATGATATAATATTTTTACTACAATCATTATTAAAAACCAATTTCTAACAAAACTTATTTTTTTGTTTATTTATTTATTTTTTGTATATGAAACTATCTCTCAAACTTATTTAACTTTATTTGTGTTTAGGATGTATTTTTACTTTTGATTGCTCCTTTTATGTGATTCGGTTTATGAATTTTGAATAAAAATAAAGATTATTTAATAATTAAATTTTAATAATTTATAGAAATGATCACATTGTTTATATATTTTTATTAACCAAAAAAGTTATGAATATAATTATTGTTTCTCGTATGCTTTTGATTTATTTTCTATGTATGAATCTCTTACACTTTTATTCAGCTTAGTGAAAAAATTTAAACATTTTCATAATTTGTTTAACTATTTATATATCCAAAGATATTTATTTCTAAATAAAAATAATATATTATAATGGGAAGACATGCATTAAATGTCTCTCGTTTTATAAAAATGTATTTGATATTTTAGTTTCATTCAATTTTAAATATATTTTATTTATTTTTCACTTACTCTTGGTTTATTTTACATATAATTTCTGTTTATTTTCTATATATGAAATAATCTCTTAGACTTTTATTCAGCTTTATGAAGAATATTAAACAATCTCATTATATATTTTTTATTATATTTGATTAAATATTTTATCCTTGTGGTTATAATTTATTTTATTATAGATATTGTCATGGTTGCTATGTTACCAGTTTTATTCATCATGATTGGAATTAAAATCCAATAGCATGAAACTTAAAATTTTTTTTATTTACTTTTAGTTTATTTTTCGTATATTGTTGGTTTATTTTTATATATTTTTAGCTTATTTTCCGTGTATGAAACAAATAGTTATATAATATCTACTCTCTCTTTCTCTCTCTATTCTTTTGTGATAGAAAATATTACCAAAAGTATGCATATTCCAATTATTGAGCCATCTAGTTAAACAATCCAACTTTGTTTGCAAATCATCAACATGAGTCTAGTTATCCTTTACCTCCTTACCAAACTGTTTATGAGCAAACTAAACTGTTAAAAGTCTAAAACTATGCCGAACTCTGTATTCCAAAGGCTCTTGAAGGCTGATTAGAAGAAAATGGTGATCAGAATGCATTTGAGGGAGGTGACACACCTTGTCTTCTTGGAACTGATGTCTTCATTCCATGTCACAAAGAGCTCTATCAAGCCTAGAACCTCTTCTAAAATCCTCTCCATATTCACGATACCATAAGAACAAAGATCTTGAAAACCCAAATCAATTACGTTCTGATTAAAATTTCAGTTTATAATCTTAATACTCTTGTAAATTGAATATTTTGAGTGATCACTAAGCTCTTTAGGGTTACACACTGCACTAAAATCCCCTGATACAAGCCAAGGATCATTAAAATACATCTTCTGTCTCAATTGGTCATTCCATAAGATCTTTATACGTCTCTGATCAGGATTATCGTAGTCAACTACTAAAACCCAAAGGACACTACCATAACTGCAAATTCAAGAAATAATAAACTAGGGATGAGTTATAAGCGTGCCTGTTTTTAATCCACAACTATACTTTGAAGAAACTGATAAAAATACAAATAGAAAATATAGTTACAGCCCACAAGTTCAAAGCTACCACCTTAAAATCATCATAGCGCCCAGATGGAGGGTTTGTAGCTACAAGCACTGATGTTCTAAAATTGAGAACATTTATTGTTCTTGCTTTTGTAATGGATATTATTTACTGCTCCATAACTTCATGAATGGCAACCCTGAGCCACATATTGTGAACTCTTATAATCCCAACAATGAAATATAATGTTCTTGGAAGTAAATATATTTCCATCCCAAAGAACGTAGCAGACCAAATAAAAGATGTAAAAATATAAACAAAAGATGTATATTATAGGGAGGTGTTTGAATAAATTAACAAAGGAACCAAAAGCAGCAACGCCATTTACTCTATAGTGTGTTTTGATTTTATTTCCAATATGAGCCCATAGTGTACAAATGCTACATTGTACATCAAGACTTGTTTTAAGTTTTTGCACAATAATGCTTTTTTGTTGAAGTGAACAGTGAAGTTTTAGATAGAATAAGCAATTATCCCAAGACTTTGCAACATCCTTTATGGTTCAAAAAGCCAAAAAGGCCTATACTAAAAGCTGTGATCTCTGAGTCATATTGGAGCAACATAATATGACAATAAGGATCAATCTAATGGCGGAGAGAAACAATATATGCATTAATCATCCAAACAATTCTTTGATATAATAGAGAAAAAAAATTCAAAAAAATCACTTCCTGTTGGTGCAATAGACCATTGCTCCACTTAGGGCATAGCCATAGGTATTTACATGGAAAATTAAATTAGTGACCTCTCTAAAAGATCCAAAATTTATTCAAAACATTCAATTTTTGTAGATTGTATATGGATAGATAAAAGTAGAAAAAGTGAAAGATAGTTGAAATTATGTTAGGAAATTTAGTCTTTACAAAAGCACGTAAGGACTAAAAATTATTTGATATAATAAACAAATATGACAATGATAAAGAACATACACAAAAAACATCAATTTAACGTGGTTCAACGTAAGTCTACATGCACAGGTGAAGGAAACAACAAAATAACTACACCAAAACAAGAGCATAAGAAACTAACATGGTGATGCCCTTGAACGCAATTATATCCAAATAACCTCACTTACCCAAAGAAATTAACTTGTCTAGTACATTTTAAACTTAAAACATCTGATGGTGCCTCTAGTACATTTTCAGCACATCAAACATATATAACTTTGTCCATATTTATAGAGGAACAAAATATCCTAATAATTAAGAATTCTCTTCAATAGGAAAGAACCGTTCTCGTCTTATAAAAGAGCCAAATCCTTCCAAGGAAGAATTTACTTGACTTGGCCACCAAGTAGATTATAAATGCAACTAGGCTTTAAACAAATAATACTATGAACCAAAAATTTCAAAGTATATATTTAGCAAATTCAAATTCTAAGAGAGAAATACATTATAGAATAGGATTTTTAGGAATAGAAATTGAATTTTTATTAAAAAGGATTTCTAACATTAAAAAAGATTGTTTTATATTGTCATGATCAAACAGGGGAGTTATGACTAGCGCTAGGAAACGAGAATTTTTTGGAATCCGGAACCTGTAACAAGTCTTAACAATAAAAACATGCATAAATATAATATAAGAATATCAAAAAATTTAAAACTTAAAATAATATTAAATGAGTTTTCATATCATGTATTAAAATATAACATACAAAATCCTTTAAATACAAATCTCCATTATAAAACAATACTAAACACTACATCACTCGAGTACTACTACTGTAGCTTCTAGAATATGAATAAAAGTTTATATATAAAAATTACATAATCTAGCCGAAGATGAAGAAGACCGGCGAAAAGATTTACTACTGAAGTCTGACGAAGTAGAATGTCTTGAAGAAAAAATTGAGGGGATCAAACCTCACTGAGTGAATTATTATTATATATATATGTGCACTATAAAATACAAACGCTCAAGCATCAACATAATAATATATTTATATTTATATAATATGATATAAATGCATCTCACACACATGCCAAAAATCACTTTTTCAATGCAATAATAAATATAGGAAAATTTTTAAGTGGAGGATCAGAGAACAATCCTAAATAGTCTACAACGTCGATCACATAATCAATAACCAACCGGTATCCATAACTCTAAATATTTATTTATCCAACTTAAGGTAGTAGACTGGCCCCGAGTACATTAAGTCAACTGAAAATCTGTAATCTCACTAGTGGCATGACTGACCTCGAGTACACTAGGTCAACCGAGGATCCACAATCACCCTTTTTAATATCCATTAATCCTAATATTTGATTTCATAATCAAATAATCAAAAGTTTTAGCCTAAAATCTACCGTACTGTCGTGCAACAGTCTTAGCGTAGCCCATTAGGTGGCACGTTCTACAACTATCCTTCAAATCATTCTTATAAATATTAAAATAATTAAATGCATAATTAAAAACATGGTAGTATCCATTCATTAAACAATATACTGTTTATATACCAAATATATACAAAATATAAATATAAGCATTTAAATAAATAATTCATATTTAAATTCAAATTATTTGAATCATGGATGATCACAAAATATTTATTCTATGTGTAATGCATATATATATATATATATATATATATATACACACACACACACACAAGTTGAGTATGCTCCATGAGAGTGACCCGATTGGCCTAGTCCTGAAGACCTCGGTTTCGGCGAAGCTAAAGAAAATAATAATAATAATACTTATTAAAAATAAATTTCTAATTTAATAATTCTAGAATTCTAAGAATGACTCGATCTAGACGCGACTCATGCAAAATTTCAAAACTAAACTCGGACCGTTTGTAACATTTTACGAGAAATCTATCTAAAATTCGGCTAAGTTTTCCTTGTAAAATGGATATCTCTCTATTAAAAGCAAAGTCGATCATGTACAGAAAAATCACTTCTAAATAATTCACACCACCAAACCTCGGGTTGGGCCTCTAAAATGTAAATATTGCCCAACTAAGAACCAATTCCAACAATAATTCCAAATAATAATAATAATAATTACTAAAAATCACCAAAATTATAAAATTTCAATTAAATACCAAAAATCACTTTTTTTAGATAATAAAAGCATAAAATATGTTTAATTTTCCAAAATAGATATTAAAATCCAATTTATCAAATTTTTAAAATTAATTAGCATAAATTATCAATTATTATTTAAAATACTCAATTATATAATAAAAATATCTAAACAATTATTTAAGTTTAAAAATAATAATTAAAGTTAATATTCGAATTTATTTTCAAAAATTACCATAATATTGAATATTTTCCAAAAATTAACCAAAATGACTATAAATTCGTAAAAATCTATTTTCTCATTTCTAAAACTTAATGTTTATATTAAATATACTAATTAGCATTATTTTCAATAAAAACCATATAATTAATAAAATTTACCTTATTTTTCAAAAATACAATTTTATACATAAACTAAATAAATTCATAACTAAATATCTAAAATAAATTTCACCAAATTTCGTTCATAAACCATGTTCTAAATAACTCAAGGAATTTTCTAAAAATATTATAACTTTTTCGGCACAGGTCACCAGAATAGTGTCTCACCGGAATAAAAATCCAAGAATCTTCAAATAATTCAAAAAAATAAAATAAAAATATATTTAGATAGCTTTTGATGCATAAAACAACATTTCTAAAGGGATTATGCATGAATCAAAAAAATTCAATCTCAATAAAAATAAAAAACTAAATTGACCTAAACTAAACTTGAGTTTATAAGAATCACCGGACATCCTAAACTTGAAACGATCGAAGATTAATCTTGCTCGGATCGAGAGGAGCTGAACAAGCCCAGAATCATGAGATCAAGCCACCAAAAAATTGTCACCAGCATCACTATGTAGCTACTATGTTTGACGAAAACACAGGAGGAAGAAGTTATGTCAATGGCAGAAAGAGAAAAGAAGAGGGGAGATGATGATCGTGTGATGGTGGTGAGCAAAACGATGACAGGTGGGAAGAAGAAGAAGAGGTGATGATCGCGTGATGGTGGTGAGTAGAATGACGGCTGGTGGAAACTGAAAAGAAATATGCTTTTGTCTTTTTTTAAATATATATATATATATATATATATATATATATATATATATATATATATACACACACACACACATATTTATTTAACACCACACAATACACATATATATACAATAATTAATTTAAATTTATTAAAAGTGTACCACAAATAATAATAATAAGCAAATAAATAATCAAATCTTAATTAACACTACTTAATACCCAAAATAATATTAATAATATTAAATAATAAATAATAATAAAATATTAAAATAATCATTAATAAAAATATTTATTAACACTGCATATCTTATAATTTAATTTAATAAATTATAAAATATCGGGTTATAACATTCTTCCCTCCTTATAAAAATTTGTCCTCGAATTTTCAAAATAAAATAAAGGAATACATGAAATCATTGAGGAAAAAGATAAGGGTACGTTGTTCGCATCTCAGCTTCTATCTCCTACATTTACTCTTTCGAGTTGTTGTTCCTCCACAATACTTTGACCATCGAGATCCATTTTGAACCTAGTTGACGAACTTGAGAATCCATAATGATTATTAGTTCTTCCTTGTACGTCGGATCTTCGTTCACTTCCACACTCTAAGACTGTAACACATGTGAAGGGCCTGAAATATACTTCTTCAGCATCGAGATATAGAACACTAGATACACTTATGACAAATTAGAGGCAAAGCCAATTGATATGCAACCATGCCAACTCTCTCTAGAATTTCAAATGGTCCATTATATCTCGATGCTAATTTTTCCTTCTTGCCAAATCTCATCACACCCTTCATCAGTGACACCTTCAGAAATATGTAATCCCTAACCTGAAACTCAAAATCTCTGCACTTTGAATCCACATGGCTCTTCTGTCTACTAGCTGTGGTTTTTAATCTTCTCATGCTCAAAGTAACTTTCTCAATTGCATCATAGATAATCTCAAGTCTAGTAAGCTATCTCTCTCCCACTTCATTTAAATATAGAGGGGATCTATACTTCCTCCCATACAAAGCCTTATATGATGCCATTTCAATACTAATGTGGTAGCTGTTATTGTAAGCAAACTCTACCAATGGTAAATGATCATCTCAACTACCTCCAAGATCCATCACACACATTCTTAATATATCTTCAAGTATCTGGATCGTCCTCTCAGTCTGACTATCTGTTTGAGGTGAAAAGTAGTACTAAAGTCAAGTCTAGTGCTTATAGCTTCTTATAACTTCTACTAAAATTAAGAGGTGAACATAAATACTATATCAGACACGATGGACACAAGTACTCCATGTAAGCATACAATATGCTTAACATATAGTTTGGTTAACTTTGCTATAAAAAAGTAGTTTTAACTGGCAGAAAGTGAGCTGATTTGGTTAACTTGTCCATAATTACCCAGATGGAATCTTATCCATCCCTTGAATGAGGTAACCCTACCACAAAATCCATAGCAACTCTCTCCCATTTCCACTTAGGAATAAGAAAAGACTAAAGCTTCCTAAAAGACTTCTGATGTTCAGCTTTCACCTGCTGACAAGTTAAGCACTTAGCAACTAAATCAACTATATCCTTCTTCATACCATCCCACCAGTACAAATCCCTTGTGCGATAGTACATCTTAGTAGCACCTGGATATACACTATAAGCTGCAAAATGTGCTTCTTCTAGGATCTTCTCTCTCATGTTATCCACATCAAGCACACATAGTCTTCCACTGATCCATAAAACACCTTCATCATTTAGTGCAAAATTAGTGAATTTTCCTACTCACACATTTTCCTCAAGTTTAACCAAAATAGGATCTCAGCTTTGAGCTGCCTTGATTATATCCCTCGGTATTGATCTGACTCTGAATTATGCCAACAATCCTCCTAATATGCTCATCTTCATCATTGACCCTTAATCCACTAACTGGTGCAACTTTTTGATAAAATGTCTCCTCTCCACACTAATGTGAGTAAGACTACCTGAGGATTTTCTACTCAAGGCATTTGCTACCATATTCTCCTTGCCTAGATGATAAAGAATATTGCAGTCATAATTCTTCAAAAGTTCTAACCATCTCCTCTATCTCAAGTTCATATTCCTCTACTAAAAATTGTACTTCAAGCTCTTATGATCTATGAAGATCTCACAAGTTACTCCATATAAGTAGTGTCTCCAGATCTTGAGAGGAAAGATCATTGCTACCATCTTTAGGTCATGAGTAGGATAATTATATTCATGCTTCTTCAACTACCTGGAAGCATATGCAACTACCCTACCATTCTGCATCAACATACAACCTAGACCAACTCTGGAAGTATCATAATAAACAGTGAACTTGTCTTGTCCATTCAGCAAGGTTAGCATTGGAGCTATGGTTAATTTCTCCTTTAACAACTAAAAACTATTCTCACAAGCATCTAACCACTCAAACTTCACATTTTTTCTGAGTTAGGCGGGTCATAGGTGTTGTAATTTATGAGAAATCTTGAACGAACCTCTTATAATACCCAGCTAAACCTAGAAAACTCAAAATCTCAATGATTATCGTTGGTTTGGGCCACTCAGATATTGTTTCAATCTTTTGTGGATTAACCTGAATACCATCTTTAGTCACTATATGACCAAGAAATGCTACACTCTCAGTCTAGAAATCAAACTTTGAGAATTTAGCATAAATTTGATATTCTCTTAGTGTCTGTAGTATTATCCTCAAGTGATATACATGTTCCTCCATACTCTTCGAATATGCCAGTATATTATCAATGAAGACTACCACAAACTGATCCATTTATGGTTTGAATATCCTGTTCATCAGGAAAAATGAAAGTAGTTGGGGCATTAGTCAATCTAAATAACATCACTAGAAACTTGTAGTGGCCATATCTAGTATGAAATGCCATTTTAGGAACATTGGCTTCTCTGATCCATAATTGATGATAGTCTGATCTCAAATCAATCTTGTAAAAGAGTTGAGTAGCTTAAAGCTGATCAAACAAATCATCTATCCTCAGAAGAGGATATTTATTCTTAATAATCACCTTATTTAGCTCTCTGTAATCAATGCATAATCTGAGTGTATCGTCCTTCTTCTCTACAAACAGGACTAGTATCCTAAGGAGAAGTCTTGGGTTTGATAAAATCCTTGTCCAATAACTCTTGCAACTACTCCTTTAACTCATTTAACTCTACAAGAGCCATTCTATAAGGTGGCATCGAAATAAGAGCTATGTTAAGAACCACATCGATACAGAATTTAATCTTTTTGTAAGGTGGTAATCCTGGTAACTCATTAATAAAGATATTTGGGAACTCATAAGCTATAGAGACATTTGAAATAGAAGTCTTCTCCATTGTAGTGTCTCTAACCACTGCTAAATATCTCTAATAACCCTTCCTCAGCATCTTCCTAACAGTGATAGCGGAGATAAGATTCTGAGGTGCAAAACTCTTATTACCCACAAACATAAATTCTTCATCACCAAGAATTCTGAAGATCACCTATTTACTCCAACAATCAACCACTGCATATTGCTGAGATAACTAATCCATTTCTAGAATCACATCCAATTTTGTCACATCAAGCAACACTAAGTCTGTTAGTAGTTCTCTGCCTTCCACTAACATAAGACACCCAAAAATAAAAATATCAGCATCCAACGAATCACTTAGAGGTGTGGTAATGGACAAAGGAACTTCTAACCTCGAAGTTTGCCAATAAGACTTAGAAGCAAAAACAGAAGACACGAACGAATGGGTAGCACTAGATTTAAATAGAACTCTAGCATCAGAGAAATAACTTAGAAGTATACATGCTACCACTACATTAGCTGCCTAAGCATCCTGTTGAGTAATGGTAAAAACTCTGGCTGGTGCTTTGCCTCCATACTGGTAGGTGGAAGCTTGATTGAAGCCTCTAGTACTACCTCTGCCTCCTCTACCATGCCCTTACTAGGTAACAATCTGAGAAGTACTTTGATACTGAGCTGGTGTTAGTTGGTAAGGAGCTGGAGCTACACTAGCAATAAACTGCTATGGAAATTTCTACTGCAGATAACTAGAATATGGGCATGATCTAGCGAAATGCCTTATCTGTCTGTATAAAAAATATGTTAGTGGCGCCATATAGTACGATCCCTAATGGACTCTACCACAAGTCTAGTAGGCACTAGTTGATGATCCCGAGCTGCCGTAACCAGAACTTCGACCACTCCTGCTGCTAGTGGCACTCGACCTAAATCTTATTGGACTATGATCTCCACTACGACCATGTCTCCTACTACCATTGTATCACAGTTGTTGTCTTTAACCTTACTGTATTGAGCCTCTCTGCTGACTACTAGACCTAATCTAAAAAGTTAAGTATGTAGTGCTCTGGAATCCTCCTAACTGTAGGCCTCTTGTCTGATAAAAATCTGGCATAACTCCCTACCTAACTAGTCTCAGCTCTATCTCCTTAGCCAACTCGATCACAAACTCAAGAGTTAGTGGCTAAAGCCATAATCTCCTTATAAATCTCTCTTTAAACTATGCTAAGTCATCATCATCATATGCGGCTGTATCACCTGAACAAACCAATATAGGCTGGTCCTTTAACAAACAGCTCGACGATCATAATCCTCTGGTACTTGGTGTGAGCAGTGCAAGTCCTCATCTTGATAGCATGCACGAAGTCCAATGAGTCTGAAGTCCTATCAAAGGCTATCCGGCCAACTCTAGTGTAGAACAGGGTTGCCTCTAAGTTAGACACACCTTATTGATGCACAGGCTACATCTACGACATGACTGGAGGTATAGTAGTTTCCTCATACTCCTGCTCTACAAGTTCTCATCCTGTAGCTCTCTTTGCCTATGGTGACCTGTCGCTCCTTGAGGTCTACCTCTACCCCTGCACTTGATTGACGACACAGGGTCCTAAGCCTCATCCTAAAAGGACTCATCATGCTCAGCCTCAATGATTGGTTGAGTGACACGTACTTGCCTCCTCATTCTGAAAAGATAAAACCAACCAAGATTCATATAAACAAATAACAAATAGACACCCTAACGGTTACATGAAATTCTAATAGCAATGAAGACTTATCAAAGACACTATCAAACCTAATTTACTGCAGTAGTTTTAAAGAAAACACAAGTCTAACAGCCTAGGTCATACAACACTAAACCTAGGCTCTAACACCAACTTTATCACGACCTAAACCGGGGAGTCATGACTGACATTAGAGAATGGGAATTCTTTCAAATTTGGAACCCGTAGCAAGCCTTAAAAATAAAAACACGCACAAATATAATATAAGAATATCAAAGAATTTAAAACTTAAAATAATATTAAATGAATTTTTATATTATATATTAACATATTCGAATACAAATCTTCATTATAAAATAATACTAAACACTACAATATTCGAGTACTACTATTGCAGCTTATAGAATATGAATAAAAGTTCATATATAAAAATTACATAATCTAGCCGAGGCTGAAAAAGATTGGTAAAAGGGTCTACTACTAAGGTCTAATGAATTTGAATGTCTTGAAAAAAATATTGAGGGGGGTCACACCTCATTGAGTGCATTATTATTATTATTATTATTATTATACACTCGAGTACTACTATTGCAGCTTATAGAATATGAATAAAAGTTCATATAAAAATTACATAATCTAGCCGAGGTTGAAGAAGACTGGTAAAAGGGGTCTACTACTAAGGTCTGATGAAGTAGAATGTCTTGAAAAAAATATTGAGGGGGGTTAGATCTCATTGAGTGAATTAATATATATATATATATATCTCTCGAGTACTACTATTGCAGCTTATAGAATATGAATAAAAGTTCATATAAAAAATTACATAATCTAGCCGAGGCTGAAGAAGACTGGTAAAAGGGTCTACTACTAAGGTCTGATGAAGTAGAATGTCTTGAAAAAAATATTGAGGGGGGTTAGATCTCATTGAGTGAATTATTATTATTATTATTATTATTATTATATATATATATATATATATATATATATATATATATATATATATAACAAACACTCAATCATCAGTATAATAATATATTTATATTTATATAATATGATATACATGCATCTTATACATATGCCAAAAATCATTTTTTTAATGCAATAATAAATATAGGAACATTTTTAAGTGGAGGATCGGAGCAAATCCTTAAATAGTCTGCAACCTCGATCACATAACCAATAGTCTATTGGCTTATCCATAACTCCAAATATTTATTTATCCAACTTAAGGTAGTAGACTGGCCCTGAGTACACTAGGTTAACTGAGGATTCACAATCTCATTACTGACATGACTAGCCCCAAGTATACTAGGTCAACCGAGGATTCACAGCCACCCTTTTCAAGATCCAATAATCTCAATATTTAATTTTTTAATCAAATAATCAAAATTCTCAACCTAAAATCTAACGTACTATCGCGCAACAGTCTTAGCGTAACCTATTAGATGGCACGTTCTATAACTATCCTCCAAATCATTCTTATAAATATTAAAAATAATGAAATGTGTAATTAAAAACATGGTAGCATCTATTCATCAAACAATATACCGTTTATATACTAAATATATACAAAATATAAATATAAATATTTAAATAAATAATTCATATTTAAATTCACATTATTTAAATCATGGATGCTCACAAAATATTTATTCTATGTGCAATGCATATATAATAATAATAATAATAATAATAATAATAATAATAATAATAATAATAATAATAATAATAATAATAATAATAATAATAATAATAATAATAATAATAATAATAATAATAATAATAATAATAATAATAATAATAATAATAATAACTCACAAGTTGAGTGTGCTCCATAAGAGTGACCTTATTGGTTTGGTCTTAAAGGTCTCGATCTCGACGCAGCTAAAGAAAATAATAATAGTAATACTTATTAGAAATAAATTCCTAATTTAATAATTCTAGATTCTAAGAATGACTCGATCAAGATACAATTCGGGCAATATTTCATAACTAGACTCGAACTAGTTATCATATTTTATGAGAAATTTACTGAAAATTCAACAGAGTTTTCCTTGCAAAACAAACATCTCTCTACTAAAAGTAGAGTCAATCTTGGACATAAAAATCACTTCTAAATAATCTACATCACCAACCCTCGACTTGGGCCCCTAAACTGCAAATAGTGCCCAACCGAGAATCAATTCCAACAATAATTCCAAATAATAATAATAATTACTAAAAATCACCAAAATTATAAAATTTCAATTACATACCAAAAATCAATTTATTTAGATAATAAAAGCATAAAAGATGTTTAAATTCCAAAATAGATAATAAAATCCAATTTATCAAATTTTTAAAATTAATTAGCATAAATTACCAATTATTATTTAAAATACTCAATTATGTAATAAAAATACCTAAAAAAAATTATTTAAGCTTAAAAATAATAATTAAAGTTATTATTCGAATTTATTTCCAAAAAAATACCATAATATTAAATATTTTTGAAAATTAACCAAAATGACTATAAATTCATGAAAATCTATTTTCTCATTTATGAAGCTTAATGTTTAGATTAAATATACTAATTAGCATTATTTTCAATAAAAATAATATAATTAATAAAATTTGCCTTATTTTTCAAAAATACAATTTTATACATAAACTAAATAAATTTATAACTAAAAATTTAAAATAAATTTCACCAAATTTCCTTCTCAAACCATGTTTTGCATAACTCAAGGAATTTTCTAAAGGGTCACCGGAACAAAAATCCAAGAATCTTCAAATAATTCAAAAAAAAAATAAAATAAAAATATATTTAGATAGCTCTTGATGAATACAACCACAGTTTCAAAGGGATTAAGCATGAATCAAACAAATTCAAGATCGACAAAAATAAAAACTAAATTGGCCTAAACTAAACTTGAGTATATTAGAATTACCGGACATCCTAAACTTGAAATGATCAAAGATTAAGCTTACTTGGATCGAGAGGAGCTGAATAAGCCCAAAATCACGAGCTTAAGCCACCAAAAAATCGTCGCCATTGTTGCTATGTAGCTACTGCGTTCGATGGAAACAAAGGAGGAAGAAGCTCTATCAATGACGGAAAGAGAAAGGAAGAAGGGAGGTGATGATTGCGTGATGGTGGTGAGTAGAACGACAGCTGGTGGTGGTTTGGGTGATGGCGTAGTTTCTACAGACCAAGAGAAGAAGAAGAAGAAGAAGGAAAGGGAAAAAAACCGAAAAAAATTATGCTTTTGTCTTATATATATATATATATATATATATATATATATATATATATATGTTTTATATATATATACACATATTTTTTGAACACCACACAATACACATCTATATGCAACAATTAATTTAGATTTAATAAAAGTATACCATAAATAATAATAAAAAGAAAATAAATAATCAAATCTTAATTAACACTAATTAATTCTCAAATTAATATTAATAATATTAAATAATAATAAAATATTAAAATAATAATTAATAAATATATTTATTAAAACAACATATCTCATGGTTTAATTTAATAATTTATAAAATATTATGTTATAACATATATTTTTTATTAAAATATTATAAATTTTAAAAACTTAACATATAAATATATACGAGTAAATACTGAAATAAAAAGAGAGTAACGTGATAATGCTTATACATATATTCACTATGGAAACAGAAGCTTTATATATGGACCTTTGCAGTGAGTCCTAGCATACTTGATTGTAACATATCTTCATTTAATTAGAAATAAAGTAAGATATATATATTTTTAAGAATTTTCTAAACTATTCATATTTAAAATTTATTGAATTTAGGATTTAATTCGAATAAGATGACAACTTGACAACAGCCACAAAGTAACTTTTTATATAAAGCTCAAGCTGTATACATCCACTACTAGCCATATATTCTAAATTCTAATTTCGATTTGGCACATGCAACTTCTATCGTTCCCTCTCTAGAATATAATATCAAATCACATAAATTTTCAAATAATAAAAAGACTAAAGACATATACAGTCCTTTAAATTTATTACATTTGATCAGTTTATTTTTTAATTTATAAATTAATTATTTTGGCATCTTAATTTTTTAAAATTGTAAGTTATAAATACTTTATAATTAGTATATTAATTTAAATAATTTCATTTCAACTTATAAAAATATCATTCAGATTTCTCAATACTGCTAAAATGTGTTAATAGATTTTATTTTTATTAAGTTGCCTAAATGATTAATTTATAAGTTAAGAAATTAAATTGAATATATATAATTTTAAGTGTCACATAATTTATAATTAGATTTAATATATCAAAAATAAAATATATTAATTGTCTGATATTTATATTGACAATAATTAAACATATATCATTCCTTATGTATACTTAAAATAAATTACTCTTTTATCAATAAGAAGTGAGAATCAGTCATGAAAAATATAAATTCAGGCGTTTTATCTGTCTTCAAACCTACGTCATAATTCTGACGTCACATCTTTTACGTCCAATATCCACGCCACTTCATTATATTCTTCGGTTCTTTCTTGCTTTAATGTTTATTCTCATTATTATTATTATTATTTTGAAAATATTTATTCTCATTATTGGAGACGACCAGTGCAACTTCACCCTTAAAATGGACCGATTCCACCAACATTATTTCAAAATATTTTTCATGAAAATGCCCCATAAAAAATAAATAAATAAAATATGTTTCTTGTTTGATGTTGTTTAGAAAGTAAGAAAATATCCTTTTCATTAAAAAATATTTAAAAGTTGATTTTTTATTTAAAATTTGATTTTTTATGAAAAATAGTATGAAAATATGAAACATAGATTTTATGAAAAACATTTTTGTAAAAAAATCAATAAAATTTTATGAAAGTATATTTTTATAGAAAAAATATATACTTTCATAACAATAGATTTTCCTGAAAAATATGTTTTAAGAAAAAATTGCTAGAGTGGAAAACATTTCCTGTTATATACTTCTTTAAAATGTTAATTACGTAATTTGTGTAACTTTGCCTTTTTTTTTAACTTAATAGTTTCTATGATGAAATTGTTATAATTATTGAAAAATTCATGAATTAATTGGTTGGTTATAATTATAAATTCATAATAAAATTTTAAAAATTATATATATAACGTTTTCTATTATTAATCTATTAAGCATCAATTGAGTTAACAAGATAGTTAAAAGTATCGAATAAAATGTATGTTTCATGTGGTGTTTGTGTTGGGGGGAAAAAAGAGCAAGTGCATGTGCAAATGGATATGTACCAATTTATGTGATTCTCAAGAATTAATAATATTCTTCTTTCCAAAAAAAAAAGTTGATATTATTCTAATGTATATGTTGAACATGTAAAGCTATTCGCAGTAAAAAAACTTCACTTGTATATTGATGATTGAGGAACATGTATATACAGATTTAGCATGATAGTTACAGTAAGAACATGAGATAGAGATGACTAACTAATCAGTTGTTACAATAAGAATAGCAGCTGTTAAACAAGAAATTGAATGATATATATGAGTGAAGATTCTGCCTTATTAGCCTCCCTCAAATTGATGGAGGGATGTAACATTCAACTTGTGCCTAAGATTCTGAAAAGTTATTTTGAAGACTAGTTTTGTAAGTAGATTAGCAATTTGATCTTTAGAGGACAGATATAGAACATGTAGATCATTATTTGCCACCTTCTCATGAACGTAGTAAAAATCAATCTCAAGATGCTTGGATCGAGAGTGAAAGATTGGGGTGGTTGTCAAATACGTTGCACTTAAGTTATCACACCATAACAGTGGAGTGGAAGTGTGCTTACCCCAATTTCAGTGATTAAGGAGTGTACCCAATGTAATTCAGTAATAGCAGATGCAAGAGCTCGGTATTCTGATTCAATGGAGGACCGTAAAACTATCCATTGCTTTCTTAAACCCCAACGAATGAGATTATGACCAAGGTAAATAGTAAAACCAGATGCTGATTTCCTATCATCAACACAATTGGCCCAATCGGCATCACTATAAGATAAAATAATGATTAAAAAAGAGGGAGCTATTTATAAACTAGAATCCATGGTTATTTTAAGGTATATTAGTATTTGTTTCATAGTGAACCAATGTGTAATATCCCGTGTTTTTTTTTAAAATATTTTTACACTGTACCGGGATATGCAGTGTCAATAATTTTGACTATATATACGATATTTTTATGAGTTGATATGTATTTTAAATCTATTTTAATTACTGTCTATTATTTTCAGTATTTTACGTAAAATTTTCCCGGGACTTTCATTTTCGGGGAAATTTCCACGTAAACAATGTATTATTAATTATTTTAAATGTATTTACGGGTTTGCATGAACTCATACATATTTTTAAATTATTAAATAAAGCCTGTGTGTGTATATTTATTTAATTAGGGTTTATTATTACCCTAATATTTTATTATTTATTTATTATTATTTGATTATTTTATTTATTATTAAATTATTAAAATTTATTATTTTATTATTAATTATTTATTAATATTTAATTATTTTAATTTATTTAATTATTTTTTTTCTTTTCCTTTTTCTTTCTTTTTCTTTTCCTTTCTCTTTCCTTTTTCTTTCTTTTTCTTTTTCTTCTTCTTCTTCTTCTTCTTCCCGCGGGCGTCCGACCACCACATTTCCCACCGCCGTTTCTCCCTCCTCCGGCCACCGTTTTCGACACCGCCGGTCTCTATCTTCTCCTTGAGCTCCGGTGAGTGTTATTCTAGCTTTGGTTTGAGCTAAAATGGTCTAGAATTGCTTAGGTTTTGATTGGAAGTTTTCGGCCACTTTTGGTTTTTGATTTTTTTGAGCTTCGATTTGGATGATTCATGGAAACTTCCTTCACAAATGTTGTTCCTGGTAGTTTAATCTTCATGTATGAATTTTTACAAAATTTTTGGAGGTTGTTTGGATTTTTGGGTATTTTTGAATATTTTAATATTATTTTCTAATTTTCGGAAATTAATTATTTAAATTATGAAATTGGAGTTTATGGTTAAATTAGGTGTTGAAATGAATTATAGAAATTTATTTGGAATTTTTATGAATTTCTAAGTATTTATTTTTAATTATTGAAGTTTATGTGATTTTGTAAAATTAAGTTAATTGTGTTGTTATTTGAATTTAATTGGTTAATTGAGTTTAATTATTGATATTATTGATAAATATGTTGAGAAAATTAATTTTGGATAAGTGTACGATTTTTGGTGAATTTTTGAAGTAATTTAAGTATATTTATATATATAGGGGTATTTTGGTAATTTTACCCTAAATTGTCTAAAAATGTAATTTAATTGGTTTTAATATTTATTTAAGGTATAAAAATGATTTCTACAAAATATTTAGTATTTTTAACTAATTAAAACTATTTTCCGGGAATTATTTTCAATTATATATATAATATACGGTTTTTCTAATAAAATGAGTTTTAATCGGTTTTTACAGTGTTTCAAGATTTATTATGTAATTTCTACGTAAGAAATGTATTTTTATGATTTAAGGATATTTTTGGTATATTGGAATATATATTCTGTGTTTGTGGACCCCGGTCGACAGACTGTAGTCTGGAGTCCGACCGAGGGGTTGTGATCGATTGTGGTGTTTATTTTTGAAGTGTATTTTCTTTGCAGGGTCGGCTCTACTCTTTTGAGTAGAGAGATGTCCGTTTTACAGGGGAGGTTCTGCCGGATTTCCGATAGAATTCTCGTAAAACGTGATATCCAGTCGAACCCTAATTTTCGATTCTGTGTTGAATACTCTAGATTTAATTCTAGGATTTCTGTTAGGGTTATTCTGATGTCGATTAATTATTTCTTGTTTAGTTGCGCCGAGACCGAGGGTTAGTGGACCAGGCCCGTCGGACCTGTCTCGTGGAGCGCATTAGGTGAGTTACTATATTATATATATATGCTTAGGATGCATGATTTAGAAAATGCATGTTTTATTTTGAATAAATGTGCATAAATAGCATGATTTATATTCAAGTATATTTTTGGTATATAATAAATTATATACATGTTTTATTAATAAAATATATTTAAAATGTTTTTAAATATATTTTTAGTTTAATTCATGATTTGATTGGATTTATTTGGCATATATATACTCAAAATATACCTGGTTTATGTTTGGTGTATTTTCGGTATATATATGGTTTATATTGCTATTTCATTTATATCCATGCATCATTTATTTTTGTGAATGAATGTTTTATATTTAAGAATGAAGGATATCAATAGAACGTGCTACCTAGTGGGCAGCACTAGGACCGAGTACGTACCGGTACGCCTATAGCTTTAGGCTATATTACTAACTATTTGTGGATATTGAATTGATTATGATTATTGATATGTGTGAGATGTGGTTTGGGTGTGATTGCTGGAGCTCGGTTGACCAAGTGTCTCGGGGCCAATCACACTGGCAGTTAGACTGCTGGAGCTCGGTTGACTTAGTGTCTCGGGGCCAGTCTACTGTCCATATGGATTAAGTGGATATATTTGGAATCAGTGAGCCTGTATGGCTAGAGTGTTGTTTAACACTATTTTTCTGAGGTTGCGATATTCTAGGGTTCTATGTGATCCTTCATAAAAGTTGATTTTCAGACAAAATATATAAAATGATTTTTCTGCATCTGTATGAACTTGCCTGTATATATACATATTACTCATATACTGTTGACTGTATGCATTATCACTTAGAGTGTATGTATATATATTATAGTAATTCACTCAGTGAGGTCTGACTCCCCTCCGTTGACTATTTTTCAGGAGAGTCAACTTCTTCAGACCTCAGTAGCAGGTCGATACGCCGGATTTCTTCCGCCCCGGCTTCTTTATGTAAATTATATACTTGAGTCTTATTTATTTTATCTAGACACTGCAGTAGTTGTGATTTTCAGTAGTTGTGATTTTCAGTAGTTGTGAAATAAAGTATTTGTTTTAAAGAGATGTATTATAGTAAAACTGGATTTGTATTAAAGATTATACATTTATGAGATTATATATGCGATGTGATGAGTTTTGAATTATATCCAGTTGTTATGGATGATATTGTAATATTTATGATTTTATTTTCCGCTGCATATTATATTTTTATTGTTATTATTGCATTTTTATTTTATTTTTAGGCTTGCTACGGGTTCCGGATTCGAAAGAATTCCCGTTCCCTAGCGCCGGTCATGGCCCCTGTTTTGGGTCGTGACACAATGAGTGTCATGGGATCGATGCATGAATTACAAGACCTTGTTAACGACATAACAAATGTTTGGATGAGTGAGAGCAAGATACTATAAACCACTAATGACAATGCAATAGAGTGTTGGATCAGAAAAAAGATGACCATATGTGAGTGATAATGTCACGACCCAAAACAGGGGCCATGACTGGTGCTAGGGAACGGAAATTCTTTCGAATCCAGAACCCGTAGCAAGCCTAAAATAAAATAAAACATGCAATAGAAATAATAATAACACAATTAAATAAAATACTGTGCAGCGGAATAAAATCATAAATATAAAAATAATAATCCACCTCGGGATTTAAATCAAATTCTCATCTCATATATAAATAAACTCTTTTAATACAAATCCAGTTCAAATATTTAAAGTACATAACTCACACAAATATAATACATAAAACCCAAAATTTATTTACAACTACTGCAGTGTCTAGATTATAAAAATAAAATTTAAGTGAGCAGTTTACATAAAGAAGCTAGGGCGGAAGAAATACGGCGTATAGGCCTGCTACTGAGGTCTGATGAAGATGACTCTCCTGAAAAATAGTCAACGGAGGGGAGTTAGACCTCACTGAGTGAATTACTATAATATATATACATGCACACTAAATGCTAATGCACACAGTCAAAAGTATATATAATATGTATGTATACAAGCAACTACACACAAATGCAATAAAAATCATTTTATATGTTTTTATTAAAAATCACTGTTTATGAAGGATCGAATTGAACCCTAGAATATCGCAACCTCAAAATAGTGTTAGACAACACTCTAGCCACACAGGCTCACTTATTCAAAAATATTCACTTAATCCATTTAGATAGTAGATTGGCCCCAAGATACTAAGTCAACTGAGCTCCAGCAGTCTGACTGTCAGTGTGATTGGCCCCGAGACACTTGGTCAACCGAGCTCCAGCAATCACACTCCCAAATCATATCACACATCAAATAATCAAATCCAATCAATATCCTCAAACAGGTTAGTAATATAGCCTAAATGCTATAAGCGTACCGGTACGTACTCGGTCTTAATACTGCCCACTAGGTAGCACGTTCTATTGATATCCTTCATTAATATATAAAGCATACATTCATAAAAGTAAATTATGCATGAATTGAATAAAATAACCACATAAACTATATATATATACTAGAAATATACCAAAAGTAAACCAGGTATATTTCGAGTATATATACGTCAAATAAATCCAATATAATTACAAAATAAACTAAGAATATACCAAGGATATAGATAAAAACATTTTAAGAATAATTATTAATAAAACATGCATATAATTTGAAAATATACCAAAATATACTGAAAATAAACTAAAAATAAACTTAAGTATTAATTAAATCATTATGCATATTTAATCAAAATAAAACATATATTTCTAAAATCATGCATCCTAAAGCACATATATATAAAATAGCAACTCACACTTAGTGCGCTCCTCGAGATGGGTCCGATGGGTCTGGTCCACTAGGCCTCGGTCTCGGTGCAACTAAACATACAAAAATAACAGACATCAGAATAAACCTAACAGAAAATCCTAAAAACTCAATCTAGAATATTCGACACAGAATCAAAATTAGGGTTCGACCGGACATCACGTTTTACGAGAATTCTACCAAAAATCCGGTAGAACCTCCCCTGTAAAACGGATATCTCTCTACTCAAAGAGTAGAGCCGGCCCTGCAAAGAAAAACACTTTGAAAAATAGACACAGAAACACATCCACAACCCCTCGGTCAGACTCCAAACTACAATTTATCGATCGGGGTCCACAATTCACAGAACAATATAAAAAATACCAAAAACACCCTTATATCATAGAAATACATTTTATAAGTAGAAATTATGTAATTAGCCCTAAAACACAATAAAAACCGATAAAAACTCATTTTATTAGAAAAATCGTATATTATATATATATTTGAAAATAATTCATGAAAAATAGTTTTAATTAATTAAAAATACTAAATAATTTGTAGAAATCATTTTTATACCTTAAATATCTATTAAAACCAATTTAATTACATTTTTAGTCAATTTAGGGTAAAATTACCAAAATACCCCTATATATATAAATACACTAAAATTAATCCAAAAATTCACCAAAAATAATATAATTGCTAAAAATTAATTTTCTCAACATATTTATCAATAATATCAATAATTAAACTCAATTAACTAATTAATTTCAATTAAAAACACAATTAACCCCATTTTTCCAAAATTACATAAACTAATTAAATTCAAAATAAATACATAGAAATTCATAAAAATTCCAAATGAATTTCCATAATTCATTTCAACACCTATATTTATCATAAAACACAATTTTATAATTTATTTAATTAATTTTCGAAAACTAGAAAATAATACTAAAATATTCAAAAATACCCAAAAATCAAAATAATTCCAAAAAATTCTAAAAAAATTCACACATGTAGATTAAGCTAAGAAGAACAACATTTGTGAAGGAATTTTTTCATGAATCAATCAATTCGAAGTTCAAAAAATTCAAGAACCCTAAAATGGCTGAATTACCAAAATTGAAACCTAAGCAAATCAAGATCATTTTAAGTTAAACAAAGCTTGGAATCACATTCATCGGAGCTCAAGGAGAATAAAGAGACCAGTGGTGTCGAAAATGGTGGTAGAAAACGCCGTGAACGACGGTGAGAAAAGTTTTGGCTTCTCCAGCCAAAATGAGCTTCCCGACGCCGGAAATGGGCTCTGCTGGTGGCGGAACAGCTGGAGGGAGGAGGTGGCACGCCGGGAGGCACACTGACGGTGAGAAAACAACGTGACAGGCAGTGGTTTGGTGAGAAGGGCGATCAGAGATGATGAAGAGGAGTCGGGGGTAGATTGGTAATTTGCCAAATTTTTTTGATTCTAGCTTATCATGTATATATATATATGTATGTATGTATTATTACACTATATATTATAAATTCCACACACATTAAATATACTCCACACACATATAAATTAATATTTTAAAATTTAATACACCTAAAAATAATTAAATAATATTAAAACTAATTAATAAATAATAAATATTAGGGTAATTAATTAAACCCTAGTTAAATAAATAAACACACATATATACGTTATTTAGTACTTTAAAAATATATATGAGTTCATGCAAGTCCGTAAAATTGTTTAAAATAATTAATAATAAATAATTTACGTGTCAATTTTCCTGAAAATGTAACTCCCGGGAAAATTTTATGTAAAGTGCTTAAAATAATATAAAATAATTAAAAATCAATTTTAATTAAATATCAACTCATGAAATATCATAAATATATACAAAAATTATTAACACTGCATATCCTGATGTAGTATTAAAATATTTAAAAACACGGGATATTACAGATAATTTAACAAATGGGAATGCAGGAGTAGAGATTGAGCTAGCGCCATCCATGTTAACCTTGGCAAGTAGGTCTCAAATGTACTTATTTTGAGTAAGCAATAACCAGTGCATGTCTAGTGTGCTTCAACTCTTAAAAAGTAGTGTAATCTACCAAAGTCCTTAATAGTAAACTTAGATTTTAGTTGAGCAATGATGAAAGTAGTGAAAGAACAAGTAGTACACATGAGCAGTATGACATCCACATAGACAATATAGTAAGCTATTGTCGACCTATGGATTTAATAAAATAAAGAAGAGTTTGTATTAGAACCTTTGACTCCTAAAGTTAAGAGATGATTAGTTAAGCACTTGTACCATGGATATGGTGCTTATTTCAGGCCATATAGGGATTGAAGTAGCTTACAGACAAAATTAGGAGATTTTTTATTGATGAAGCCAATTGGTTATTGCATATATACATCTTCTTCAATCTTACTATGAAGAAAAGCATTGGATAAATCAAGTTGATTGATGTTCCAACCTTTTAAGATTGCTAAAGAAAGACATAGGATGATTGTTGTTGGTTTAACAATCGGGCTGAAAGTATGATGGAAATCAACACTCAGACGTTGGTGGAATCCTTTAGTAACTAGTTATGCCTTATACTAATCAATTGAGCCACTTGATATGGTAAACCCACTTGCATCCAATTACATTTTGATTTGGAGATGGAGGCACTAAGGACCAACTATGGTTAGACATCAATGCATTGTACTCATTTTGCATAGCCATTTGGAATTCAAAATGTTTATTTACTTGTGTGAAATTGGTCAGTTCACTTAGGATACACGAGAGGAAGGTACACAATTTTAGAGAGTTGGTTGGGAGTGTGTGATCATGGGGTGAGTTTTGATTTAGTGCAAAAAATTGTTAGGGGTGAACTAAAAATTAGAGTAGTAAAGCAAGATACAACATCTTTCTTTGAAAAAGGAAAAACTGTTCATTAAAAAGGACATGGTGTGAGACAAAAAAATTTATGATTGAGGATCATAACAATTATGTCCTTTATGTGAGTTACTATAATAAAAAAAAGCACAGGATATAGAATGAGCAAAAATTTTATTTTTGGCATAAGGTTTAAGCCATGGATAATATAAACAACCAAAAATTTTTAAATCATAATATATGGGATCAAATTTAAATAAGCACTGATAAGGACTAATATTATTTAATACTAGAGTAGGCAAATGATTGATAAGATGAATTACAGTATCAAAAGCATATTGCCAAAATTGTAGAGGTGTAATGCCTATTGCATGAGAGCTAAGCCTATTTCAATAATATGTTTATGTTTGCGCTCTGCACTTCCATTTTGTTTTGGTGTTTTAGAGAATAAGCTTTTTTATGTGATACCATAGTCATTGAAATAAGGTGCTAATGCATAAATTCATTAACCAGCTAACTTGAAAACATTTGATTGAATGACCAAAATTTTTTTCAATAATATGATGAAATTTAATAAAGAAATTCAACACTTTTCATGTGTACTTAATAAAATAAATCTATGTGTATGTACTGAAATGATAAAAAAAAAATTATATAGCATTTATTATTGTCAAGTGATAAAGAAGGAGCATGGCCCCAAAGATCATAATAAATCAAGTCTAGAGGTCCATCAACATAAGTAGTATAACTAGGAAATGGTAAATAATCAATTTTGCTAACACTACATAGATGATAGAGTTGATTATTTGGAGAAGAGTTGTAATGAATATATTGTTGGCAAAGAAATTGTTTGACTGTACAAAGGGACACATGGCCTAACCAAGCATGCCAAATTGGAAGTGTGCAAAAATGAGCATAAATTGGAGACTTGTCAGGAGATAGAAAAGTGGAGTAAAGACCACTGTCATTCCAACATGTATGAAGCAAACCTCTTATATGAATATCCTTAATTTTAAAATAATCAGGAAAGAATTCAACAGAGGCACTATTAGCTTTTGTAAAAGAAAAAAATGATAAAAGGTTAGCACAAGCATTTAGAACATGAAGAATATTATTCAATTGAAAATTATAAGAATTAGGAGAAATAAAATTTGAAGAACCAATATAAGTAATAAAAAGACTATTACCATATATTATTTTGACATTATTGGAGCCTTAATAATTCAAGTTGATGGTGAGGTTTTCTAGACACATAATAAGATGGTGTGTTGCACCGTTGTCCAATATCCATTGTTGAATTGGTGTGTAAGATGATGAAGCTAAGTGGCAAGTTGGTTTATGTATTGGTAGGCGAGGAGGGAAGGTATCATTGGAGTTATGAAAAGTTGGACATTGAGTGGAATAATGACCATATCCATTACAAGTATAGCAAATAATATGAGAACCATAGAAATCCATGGAATGAGTAGAAGATGTAGGAGTATAGCTAGCAATATATAAAGGATTTGAATTTCAAGAACCATAAGAGTTATGAAATTATCTTCAGCCTCTACTACCTTGATTTCCCTAGCCTTATGATTGAGTAAAGGAGCCACTACCATGACGTGAACTATGATAAAGGGGTTGAGCCATATGAGCAATAGGAATATGTACTTTTTTAGTGGAGTTATTAGCATTGAGTTTTTGTCCTTCACTCAAAAGTAGACCATACAGCTTATTAATTATGACATCATCAGGTATGTTTTCAAGGGTTTTATTAAAGGGATGATATAGTGGTCCTAAACCATTTGTGATTACCTTAACAAGGTCTTTGTAAGGTACAGGATGGTGTAAAGCTTAGAGCTAATCAAATATAGCTTTGGCATATTGAATATACTTAGTGACTATTTCATTTTATTTCTCGAGCTTGTAAAATTGAGATTCAAGCAAGCGAACTTGGGTTTTGGAGGCAGCATTATAAGTGTTTTCTAACTTCGTCAAAGTGTCATATACAAAGAACGATCCAACAAGTTGGAAGATATAGCTTTTCGACATTGAGCTAATAATCTAGCTGAAAACAAGTTGATCTTAGTGAAACCAATTCAACCGAGCAAAATTTGGTTGATCATTAACCATTTGAGGAGGTGGTTGAGCATTGCCAGCAATATTTTTAGAGAGTTCATAATTGTAAAGTAAAGGATGCAACTGAGTTTTCCATAGTAAGTAGTTATTGGAGTTGAGTTTTATAGGTGGTTGGTGAGAAATGTTTGGTGGTGTGGATAAGGACGATGGTGTGCTAGTAATAGCTAATTGAATAGATGTGGTATCATCAGTGGACATCAACATGAAAGTAATATGTGTATATATATATATATATATATATATATATATATAAGCTAAAGCAAAAAGAATGATTGCACTAGGTTTTGACAAGTGGCACTCTTTACTTTTAACATTCTCATGCTTTTTTTAATAGCAATGTACCACTCTTTGAGTATTTTTCTCATTCCATTGATAGTTGAAAAAAAGAAACTGAAGAGTTGCATCCCTTCATCTTTCCCATCTCTTAAAAGCAACCATTCATTACATCCTTAAAAGCAACCATTCATTATTTTTAATCTCTCTACCTCTTTTTTTATTATATTTTCTTTATTCTCAATTTCATAATAATGAGAATCGACTTCAATGAAAATTATTATTTTTATTATTTCTTGCTCTCTCTTCACTCATTATTTTATAATTTCTTACTTTGTAATTTCATCATTGAAATCACATATCTTTTATTTTATATGATTGTTCAATTACTATTTTTATTATCTTTTTTATCAATAAATCATTTTTTTTTTAAGATCATCAATTAATGAAAGCCCAAATAACAAAAACAAATATTCTTTTTTGTGAAATAGAAATTGTTTGTTTGCACTTTTCACTCCTCTTAAATCCTTCACTCACTCTCTTTGTGTGTGTGTATGCTCTCTCTTTATAATTCTTGAATTTTTTTGATTCTGGATACAATGGATGGTATGATTACTTACTCACTCTCTATAATAATTCTTGATTTTTGAAAAAAAAATTCTTAATTTGGTGTTTTTGAGTACTATATATGGAAATAATTTGGTTGTTTTTAAAAATAGATAGATGTACATAACGGTGAAAATGCTATCTATGAACTCTGATCAGGCCTCTATTTATTATGATTCTTTATACTCTTTTAGAGGTTATGTTTCTTGCTATTAATTTATTGCTCTATTTTGGTATTTAAATTAAAAAAATCAAATTGATAATATTAAGGATTTTATTGGTTTAAAGGTTTTGTTTCTTGCTCTTAAGTTATTGCTAGCTTTTTATCAAGAAAGTTTAAAAGGTAATAATATTAGTTTTTATGCTATTTGCCCACTTGATTTAATAATAATATAGTCCTCTTTTTAGTTTCAAGAATTGATTATGTGAGGAAATTTTAATGTGGGTATTTATTATGGACCTAATTAAGGTTGGATTTTTTAGATGTTAAAAGATATGAATAGGAAAGGTTGTTCAGATATGGTGGTAGCTAGAAAAATTGTAGTGGTTGTAGTTAAGGCATCAAAAGATATCTTAAGGACAACCTTGGTTTGGGCTTTGACTCATGTTGTTCAACTCAATGATTGCAATAAGCTTCTAGAGGTCCTTCCTACTCACTCCTCAAGTAATTTTTCATTTTCTTTTCAGTTTCATATCTCTCCTTCACTATCCAATCATATTAAATATGTTGATTTTAATTGTTAAATTTTTTATTGCATGAAGTTAATGACATTTATTCCATTTTACAAAATTTAATTTAATGTGAATTTCCCTATTTAATTGCTATGAAAAAGCAATGCTTAAAACCAACTCTATTAGGATGCGGTTCTTGAATTTATTAGAGCATTTATGTGACAAAGGCTAGTTTGCCATGCATTTGCTGAGTGCATGTAAGATAAAGATCCTTTTTCTTATAATTAACTAGGTTATACTCTTCAAAGTTTTAAGGTCTATTAGCATTATTTATCACCTAGCATAGTTAGAGCATCTTTACAACAAAGTTGTAAATATCATTGTTCTTCAAGTAAGTTAGTTTTGTTATGAGCTTAATTCATTTTCATTACCTTTCTGATTTCTTTACTTAAGCACAATAAATAATTATTATTATATGAATGCCAATGATCTAACTATATATATTTTGAAAATTTTTAGCTTGCAAAAGTGGCTTTGATGATAAGGGGAGATTATGTGTGTTTTATGATATTAAGTTCAAAATTAGGAAACCTGTAAAAAAGGATGTGCATGAAATGAGGTATAAATTTTGAGGGAAAAACAAATGAAATAAATAATGCTAATGGTAAAATTAAAAAGATTCAAGAATTGAGTAAAGAAAACATAAAATTTAAAACAATTCATGTGGTTTTAGCATTTCTTGATTGGAAAATAAGGTGCTAAAGTTTCAATTTCTTATTGTTATTTGCCATTTTTTGACGATTAATTTTTTGTAACAGATAAAACTCACATTGGAGAATCATGGATACTCACTATGTAAGAAAAGGTATGCATAATGTGTTGGTAATTTCTTTATTAAATATTATTAAATTGAATTGAATCAGTTTATGAAATATTTTTTTTTTGAATTATTTGTTATGGCAAGGTTTTAATTAAACACAAGAAAATTTCTTGATTTCCTAATGGTTAATCCAATCAACTATTGAAGCTACTTTAAGAGTACAATACTACTATCATCTATATACTGTGATGAAAGATCCAAACAGTTTCAGTCCATGATTCAAGATATTACCAAAATATCTAAGAATTAAAATCACAATCTTACTTATTCTAGCACTATTGTAAAATACACAATTTATTCTCCATTTATCAAATTTATGATAAAAACCATATAATTAGGGATGAAAGTCATGGTAGAGACAGAGACAAGTGTAATATCCTGTGTTTTTAAATATTTTTACACTGTACCAAGATATGCAGTGTTAATAATTTTTGTATATTATATGATAATTTTTATGAGTTGTTATGTATTTTAAACCTATTTTAATTACTATGTATTATTTACAGTGTTTTACGTAAAATTTTCCCGGGACTTGCATTTTCGGGGAAATTTTCACGTAAATATTTTAATATTAATTATTTTAAATATATTTTCGGACTTGCATGAACTCATGCGTATTTTTAAAATACTAAATAAAGCCTATGTGTGTGTATATTTATTTAATTAGGGTTTAGTATTACCCTAATATTTTATTAATTATTTATTTATTTTATTGTTATTTAATTAATTTTATTTAGTATAAATTATTAAAATATTAAATTTTATGTGTGTGGTGTATATTTTATGTGTGTAATTTAATATTATTTTATTATATAGTGTAAAGTATATATATATACATATATACATTAAAAATCAAAATTTTTGCCAAATTATCGTTTTGCCCCCTCCCTCTCCTTCTTCTCTCCCGATCGCTCACCCTCACTGCGCCTCCCATTCCAGCACGCCGGATCGCCCCTCGCCACCACCAGCTGCCGCCAACCTCCTTCCCCTTCCTTCCTCTTCCTCTCCGACGTGAATAGGCCGCCGGAAGCCCGCTGGAACGCCCTGAATCCGCCATGGCAGCAAGTTGAGCTTCTTACCGTCGATGACGATTCCGACCACCATTTCGTGCACCGCCGGTCTTCATCAACTCTTTGAGCTCCGTTGATTCCAATTCTAAGCTCCTTTTAGCCTGAAATCAAGTGGATTTTGAGGTTTGAGCTAAAACTCAATTCGATCACATTAGGGTTTTTGATTTTTTTGAGCTTCGAATTGATTGATTCATGAAAAATCCCTTCACAAATGTTGATCCTAGTAGCTTAATCTACATGTATGAATTTTTGTGGAATTTTTGGAGATTGTTTGGATTTTTGGGTATTTTTGAATATTTTAATATTATTTTCTAATTTTCGGAAATTAATTATATAAATTATGAAATTGTGTTTTATGGTTAAATTAGGTGTTGAAATGAATTATAGGAATTTATTTGGAATTTTTATGAATTTCTAAGTATTTATTTTGAATTAATTGAGTTTATGTAATTTTGGGAAAATTAGGTTAAATGTGTTTTTATTTGAAATTAATTGGATAATTGAGTTTAATTATTGATATTATTGATAAATATGTTGAGAAAATTAATTTTTGGATAATTGTATGATTTTGGGTGAATTTTTGAAGTAATTTAAGTATATTTATATATATAATGGTATTTTGGTAATTTTACCCTAAATTGACTAAAAATGTAATTTAATTGGTTTTAATAGTTATTTAAGGTATAAAAATGATTTCTACAAATTATTTGGTATTTTTAACTAATTAAAACTATTTTTCGTAAATTATTTTCAATTATATATATAATATACGGTTTTTCTAATAAAATGAGTTTTTATCGGTTTTTACTGTGTTTAAAGGTTAATTATGTAATTTCTACTTATAAAATGAATTTCTATGTTATAAGGATATTTTTGGTATTTCCTGAATTTTTCTGTGTTTGTGGACCCCGGTCAGTAGATTGTAGTCTGGAGTCCGACCGAGGGGTTATGGTTGAGTGTTGAGCTTGTTTTTCGAAGTGTGTTTCTTTGCAGGGTCGGCTCTACTCTTTTGAGTAGAGAGATGTCTGTTTTACAGGGGAGGTTCTGTCGAATTTTTGATAGAATTCTCGTAAAACGTGATGTCCAGTCGAACCCTAATTTCTAATTCTGTATTTAATACTCTAGATCGAATTCTAGGATTTCTATTAGGGTTATTATGATGTCGATTATTTATTGCTTGTTTAGTTGCGCCGAGACCAAGGGCTAGTGGACCAGGCCCGTCGGACCCGTCTCGTGGAGCGCACTAAGTGAGTTACTATACTATATATATATGCTTTAGGATGCATGATTTAGAAATATATGTTTTATTTTGATTAAAATGCATAAATAATATGATTTGTATTTAAGTATATTTTTAGTTTATTTTTGGTATATATTAAATTATATGCATGTTTTGTAAATAAAATATATTTAAAATGTTTTTAAATATATTTCTAGCTTATTTTATAATTTGATTGAATTCATTTTACATATATATACTCGAAATATACCTGGTTTACTTTTGGTATATTTTCGGTATATATATGGTTTATATTGTTGTTTTATTAAAATTCATGCATCATTTAATTGTGAATGAATGTTTTATATTTATTAATGAAGGATATCGATAGAACGTGCTACCTAGTGGGCAGCACTAGGACCGAATACGTACCGGTACGCCTATAGTATTTAGGCTATAATACTAACTTAATTGTGGATATTGATTGATTATGATTATTTGATGTTTGAGATGTGGTTTGGGGTGTGATTGCTGGAGCTCGGTTGACCAAGTGTCTCGGGGCCAATCATACTGGCAGTCAGACTGCTGGAGCTCGGTTGACTTAGTGTCTCGGGGCCAGTCTACTGTCTAAATGGATAAAGTGGATATATTTGGAATAAGTGAGCCTATGTGGCTAGAGTGTTGTCTAACACTATTTCTGAGGTTACGATATTCTAGGGTTCTATGTGATCCTTCATAAACTGTGATTTTCAATAAAATATATAAAAAAATGATTTTACTGCATCTGTGTGAATTTGCCTGTATATATACATATTAGATATATACCGTTGACTGTATGCATTGTCATTTAGTATGCATGTATATATATTATAGTAATTCACTCAGTGAGGTCTGACTCCCCTCCGTTGACTATTTTTCAGGAGAGTCAACATCTTCAGACCTCAGTAGCAGGTCGATACGCCGGATTTCTTCCACCCCGGCTTCTTTGTGCAAATTATCTACTTGAGTCTTATTTTTATAATCTAGACACTGCAGTAGTTGTGAATTAAAGTGTGGGATTTCATGTATTTTATTTAAAGAGATGTATTATATTGAAACTGGATTTGTATTTAAAGATTTATATATCTATGAGATGAGATTTAACTTAAATCCAGTGATGAAATGTTATTATTATATTTATGATTTTTATTTCAGCTGCATATATAATATTGTTATTGCATGATTTATTTTATTTTTAGGCTTGCTACGGGTTCCGGATTCGAAAGAATTCCCGTTCCCTAGCGTCGGTCATGGCCCCTGTTTTGGGTCGTGACAACAAGGTCCTAGAGGAGGAAGGAGAGAACATGCTAAAGGAAGAGAGAGTGTAAGAATTTCTTATCACCACCGTAAAAGAAGAACCAAAATTATTTTCTTTCAATTTAAACTTTATGGTTTTGGAAGACTCTAATAATGCCTCTAGCCTTGGTTTATGTTGTAATTGGACAAGAGAAACAGTTGAAAATATGCTTAGGTAAATTTGATGTTCATCTTGCTCTTTCTCCATGGTGAATGTCACGACCCAAACCAGGAGTCATGATCGGCGCTAGGGAACGAGAATTCTTTCGAATATGGAACCTGTAGCAAGCCTTAAAAATAAAAACATGCAATAAATAAATAAAATAAACTAGAATTAAAAACTTAAATCAATATAAAAATAAATAATTATGTCATATCATAAAATAAAAATATTTCATACAATATTCAGAGAAAGATCTCTGATAGTAAAAATAACATTCTACAGATACCAACTAAAACTACTACTGTTGTTTCTAGAGTACAATAAAAGTCAAGTAAGCAATTTACATAGACTAGCCGGGGCTAAAGAAGTCCGACGAATGGGCCTACTACTAAGGTTTGAGGAAGAAGAATCTCTTGAAAAATAAACAACCGAGGGGAATCAGACCTTACTGAGTGAATTGTTATATTATATATAAATGCACCTCCTAATGTCATATTCAATCAAGCATTAATATACACAATAAATATATACAGACATTTCACACAAATGCTGAAATTACTTTATATATAATAAATGCTGAAAACATTTATTTTAATGAAGGATCAATAGAACTTTAATTATACACAACCTAAACCAAATATATCTCTCAAGCCATACAGGCTCACTTAATTCTAAATTAATTTTCTTATTCCATTTTGGACAGTAGACTAGCCCCGAGTGTAATATCCCGTGTTTTTAAATATTTTTACACTGTACCGGGATATGCAGTGTTAATAATTTTTGTATATAAATTACGATATTTTACGAGTTGATATGTATTTAAAAACCTATTTTAATTACTGTGTATTATTTACAGTGCTTTACGTAAAATTTTCCCGGGGACTTGCATTTTCGGGGAAATTTTCACGTAAATAAATTATTATTAATTATTTTAAATATATTTTCGGACTTGCATGAACTCATACGTATTTTTAAACTACTAAATAAAGCCTATGTGTGTATATACTTATTTAATTAGGGTTTAATATTACCCTAATATTTTATTAATTATTTATTAGTTTTATTGTTATTTAATTATTTTTATTTAGTATAAATTATTAAAATATTAAATTTTAAGTGTGTGGATGTAAATTTTTCTAAATATTTTATTAAAATTATTTTATTTATTTATTTATTTATTTTTCTTTTTTTTTTCTTTCTTTTTCTTTTCTTTCTTTTTTTTTTCTTCTTCTTCTTCTTCCTTCTCCCGTGTGCCCGACCACCCATCCCTCACCGCTGCTACCCCGATCACCGGCCGTCAGAGTGCCTTCCCCTATGTGCCGCCGTTCTCCTCCGCTGCCTCGTCGTCCCAACCGTCTTCTCCGGCAGTGGCTTGCTCGGTTTCTGCCATTTTTGGCCAAAATCCTCTCCTCGCCATTTCTTCCTCTTTCGGCCACCATTTTCGACACCGCCAGTCTCTTTCTTCTCCTTGAGCTCCGATGAGTGTGATTCTAGCTTTAGTTGAGCTCAAATGGTCTAGAATTCCTTAGGTTTCGAATTTCCAATTCGGTCACATTAGGGTTTTTGATTTTTTTGAGCTTCGAATTGATTGATTCATGAAAACTCCCTTCACAAATGTTGATCATAGTAGCTCAATCTACATGTATGAATTTTTGTGAATTTTTGAATTTTTGGGTATTTTTGAATATTTTAATATTATTTTCTAATTTTCAGAAATTAATTATTTAAATTATGAAATTGTGTTTTATGGTTAAATTAGGTGTTGAAATGAATTATAGGAATTTATTTGGAATTTTTATGAATTTTTATGTATTTATTTTAAATTATTTAAGTTTATGTAAATTTGGGAAATTAGGGTTAATTGTGTTTTTAATTGAAATTAATTGGTTAATTGAGTTTAATTATTGATATTATTGATAAATATGTTGAGAAAATTAATTTTGGATAATTGTATAATTTTTGGTGAATTTTTGAAGTAATTTTAGTATATTTATATATATGGGGGTATTTTGGTAATTTTACCCTAAATTGGCTAAAAATGTAATTTAATTGGTTTTAATAGTTATTTAAGGTATAAAAATGATTTCTATAAATTATTTAGTATTTTTAACTAATTAAAACTATTTTTCGTAAATTATTTTCAATTATATATAATATACAGTTTTTCTAATAAAATGAGTTTTTATCGGTTTTTATAGTGTTTAAAGGTTAATTATGTAATTTTTAAGTATAAAATGAATTTCTATGTTATAAGGATATTTTTGGTATTTTCAGAGTTATTCTGTGTTTGTGGACCCCGGTCGGTAGACTATAGTTTGGAGTCCGACCGAGGGGTTGTGGATTTGTGTTGAGCTTGTATTTCGAAGTGTATTTCCTTGCAGGGTCGGCTCTACTCTTTTGAGTAGAGAGATGTCCATTTTACAGGGGAGGTTCTGTCGAATTTTTGGTAGAATTCTCGTAAAACGTGATATCCGGTCGAACCCTGATATCGATTCGATTTTTAATACTCTAGATCAAATTCTAGGATTTCTGTTAGGTTTATTCTAATGTCGGTTATTTATTGCTTGTTTTGTTGCGCCGAGACCGAGGGCTAGTGGATCAGGCCCGTCGGACCCGTCTCGTGGAGCGCACTAGGTGAGTTACTATACTATATATATATGCTTAGGATGCATGATTTAGAAATATATATTTTATTTCGATTAAAATGCATAAATTATATAATTTGTATTTAAGTATATTATTAGTTTATTTTTGGTATATATTAAATTATATGCATGCTTTGTAAATAAAATATATTTAAAAATGTTTTTAAATATATTTCCAATTTAATTTATAATTTGATTGAATTCATTTGACATATATATACTCGTAATATACCTGGTTTACTTTTGGTATATTTCCGATATATATATGGTTCATGTTGTTATTTTATTGAACTTCATGCATCATTTATTTTTGTGAATGAATGATTTATATTATTAATGAAGGATATCAATAGAACGTGCTACCTAGTGGGCAACACTAAGACCGAGTACGTATCGATACGCCTATAGTATTTAGGCTATACTACTAACCTATTTGTGGATATTGATTGGCTATGATTATTTGATGTGTGAGATGTGATTTGGGTGTGATTGCTGGAGCTCGGTTGACCAAGTGTCTCGGGGCCAATCATACTGGCAGTCAGACTGCTGGAGCTCGGTTGACTTAGTGTCTCGGGGCCAGTCTACTGTCTAAATGGATTAAGTGGATATATTTGGAATAAGTGAGCCTGTGTGGCTAGAGTGTTGTCTAACACTATTTTCGAGGTTGCGATATCATAGGGTTCTATGTGATCCTTCATAAAAGATGATTTTCAGATAAAATATATAAAATGATTTTTTATTGCATCTGTGTGTAATTGCCTGTATATATATATTAGATATATACTGTTGACTGTATGCCTTATCATTTAGTGTGTATGTATATATATTATAGTAATTCACTCAGTGAGGTCTGACTCCCCTCCATTGACTATTTTTCAGGAGAGTCAACATCTTCAGACCTCGGTAGCAGGTCGATACGCCGGATTTCTTCCGCCCCGGCTTCTTTATGTAAACTATTTACTTGAGTCTTATTTTTATAATCTAGACACTGTAGTAGTTGTGAATTAATATATGGGATTTCATGTATTTTATTTAAAGAGATGTATTATATTGAAACTGGATTTGTACTGAAAGATTTTATATATATATGATGAGATGAGATTTGGTTTAAATCCAGTGATGAAATGATATTGTGGTATTTATGATTTTTATTTCCGCTGCAAATTTAATATTGTTATCATTATTATTGCATGTTTTATTTTTATTTTTTTTAGGCTTGCTACGGGTTTTGGATTCGAAAGAATTCCCGTTCCCTAGCGCCGGTCATGGCCCCTGTTTTGGGTCGTGACAAAGTTGGTATCAGAGCAGAGTTCTGTGTCAGGGCTTAGTTATGTGAGTCGTGGCCCTAGTTTTAAAGTTATGTTTTCTTTTGATAACTACTGCAGTGAATTAGGTTCGAGTATGTCTTGATAAGTATTCCTTGCCTTAGTTTTCAGCATTATTCCTCCGTTGTCTGTTTGTCTGAATCTTTTCGTTTATCTTTTCAGTATGAGGAGGCGAGCGCGTGTCGCTCCACCAGTCATTGAGGCCGAGGATGATGAGTCTTTTCAGGATGAGGTTTTACCTCCTGAGCAGCCAGTTAGACGTAGAGGTCGTGGCAGAGGTAGACCTCGAGGAGCGGCAGGTCATCGTAGGCAGAGAGAGTTACAGGACGAGGAGCCTGTTGAGCCTGAGTTTGATGTTCCTGTTCCTCCAGTTGTTCAGCCTGTTCAGCCTGCCTATCAATAGGGTATGTCTGACCCTGAGGCAGCTTTGTTCTATGCCCGAGTTGGCAGGATTGCTTTCGATGGTACTTCCGATCCGTTAGATTTTCTGCATGTGATTGAGACTAGGACTCGGACTGCTCATACCGAGTACCAATGGATCATGATTTTCAAGTTGTCTGTCGAGGGACCAGCCTTAGATTGGTTCATTCAGATGATCTAGCCCTACATGATGACGATGACCTGGGCTCAGTTCCAAGAGCGATTTATGATTAGATTCTGTCCAGAGCCTCTTCGTTTGAGCTATCGTCTCCATTTGACCAACATTTCTCGTGGTGATCAATCTGTAGAGGAGTATACCCGAGAGTTTCTTCGTTTGGGTAGATATGCTGAGGATCTGATGCGGGATCAATATTTTACAGTCACTACCTATGTTACTGGTTTGGGTTCAGCTTTTGCTTGTATGCCTACAGTAGGCCTTACTCTCGAGTCTATGATTGAGTTAGCCAAGGAGATTGAGCTGAGGCTAGTTAGGCAAGGAGCGATGCTTGATTATTATCAGCTAGGAGTTTAGTCGAGTGGATTGCAGGCTACTCCGTATTCGAGTTTTCATGTTGGTTCGAGTAGTCAACAGTGAGGTCCGACTCAGCAGAGTTAGAGACAGCAGCAGCGAGTGCATCGGAGCAGTAGACATGGCTGTGGAGGTCAGCGTAGATCGTTCAGATTTGGGTCAGGTGCTTCGAGCAGCAGCAGTGGTTGTAGTTCTAGATCAGCAGCCAGTGTATGCCAGACTTGTGGTAGAGTCCATCAGGGACCGTGTTATCTGACACCACTGACATGCTTCAGATGTGGGCAGACAGGACACTTTGCCAGATCGTGTCCTTATTCTGGGTATCAGCAACAGTAGATTCCGCGATTCCCACAGCAGTCGATTGCTAGTGCTGCACCCATGCCATTTCAGTTACCGCCAGTCCAACATCAGAGTTCTACTCAGTTTGTTCCACAACAGAGTCGTGGTAGAGGTACTACAGGAGGTGCCAGAGGTGTTGGCCAAGCTTCTACCAGTCAGCAGGGAGGTCGAGGTCAGGCCAGAGTTTTCCATCTTACTCCGTAGGATGCTCAGGCATCTAATGCAGTCGTGGCAGGTATTATTACTGTTTATTACCTGGATGTTTGGGTTTTTTTTTAATCCGGGTGCCACGCATTCATTTGTTTCTCTTGTTTTTGCTTCTAAATCTTATTGGCAAGCTTTGAGGATGGCTTTTCCTTTGTCTGTTGCCACTCCTCTGAGCGATTCCTTGGACACCGATATTATTCCTTCTAGTTGTCCAGTTCTCGTGGGAGGTAGAGAATTACCCGCTGATTTGGTTCTGTTGGATGTGATGGAGTTTGATGTTATTCTGGGAATGGATTGGTTATCTCAGCACTATGCCGTGGTAGATTGCAGGAATAAAGAGGTGACATTCAAAATTCCTGATGAAGGAGATTTTAAGTTTGTTGGTGATAGGAGTTCAGCACCTCAGAATCTTATTTCTACTATTACGGCTAGGAAGTTATTAAGGAAAGGATGTCAGGGATATTTGGCATTGGTCAGGGATACATCAGTGGAGAAGTTGTCACTCACAGATGTTCCTGTTGCTTGTGAGTTTCTTGATGTTTTTCCTGAGGAGTTGCCAGGTTTACCACCTCATAGAGAGATTGAGTTCTGTATAAATGTGGTTCCAGGTACTACTCCTATATCTATGCCACCCTATAGAATGGCTCCTGCAGAGTTGAAAGAGTTGAAGGAGCAGTTGCAAGAGTTGTTGGATAAAGGTTTCATTAGACCTAGTGTTTCCCCTTGGGGTGCACCAGTCCTGTTTGTGAAGAAGAAGGATGGTACCTTGAGACTGTGCATTGACTACAGAGAGCTGAATAAGGTGACAGTGAAGAACAAGTATCCTCTCCTGAGGATAGATGATTTGTTTGACCAGCTACAGGGTGCACAGTTCTTTTCTAAGGTTGACTTGAGGTCGGGTTATCATCAGCTGTGGATTAGTGAATCTGATGTTCCTAAGACAGCGTTCCGCACTAGATATGGCCATTATGAGTTTCTGGTGATGTCTTTTAGTTTGACTAATGCACCAGTAACTTTTATGGACCTGATGAATAGGGTATTCAGACCATATGTGGATCAGTTTGTAGTAGTCTTCATTGATGATATACTGGTATATTCGAGGAGTATGGAGGAGCATGTATATCACTTGAGGATTGTACTACAGACATTGAGAGATCATCAGCTTTATGCAAAATTCTCGAAGTGTGATTTCTGGATGGAGAGTGTTTCTTTTCTTGGACACGTAGTGTCTAAAGAAGGTATTCAGGTTGATCAACAGAAGGTTGAGGCAGTGTCTGAGTGGCCTAGACCTACTTCTGTTACAGAGATTTGAAGTTTTCTGGGTTTAGCCGGGTATTATAGGCGGTTTGTGCAGGATTTTTCCAGGATAGCAGCCCTTATGACTCGCTTAACTCAGAAGAATGTTAGATTCGAGTGGTCAGAAGCTTGTGAGAATAGTTTTCAGTTGTTGAAGGAGAAGTTGACCACAGCGCCAGTATTAGCTTTGCCTAATAGTGTGGATAAGTTCACAGTTTACTGTGATGCCTTTAGAATTGGTCTTGGTTGTGTGCTGATGCAGAATGGAAGGGTGATAGCCTATGCTTCTAGGCAGTTAAAGAAGCATAAGCAGAACTATCCTACACATGATTTGGAGATGGTTGTAGTGATTTTTACTTTGAAGATTTGAAGACATTATTTGTATGGGGTGACTTGTGAGATATTTACTGATCACAAGAGCCTTAAGTACATTTTCCAGCAGCGAGATTTGAATATGAGGCAGAGGAGATGGTTAGAATTGTTGAAGGATTATGATTGCGAGATATTATATCATCCGGGTAAAGCTAATGTGGTAGCAGATGCCTTGAGTAGGAAGTCCTCAGGTAGTCTTGCTCACATCAGTGTTGAGAGGAGACCATTGATCCAGGAGTTGCATTTGATGGTGGATCAAGGTCTGATGATGAAGCTTAGTAGATTAGGTGGACTGCTAGCTCAGTTTAAAGTGCGATATGTACTGAGGGATAGGATTAAAGCAGTTCAGATCCGAGATCCTATTCTGGAAGAGCTTGTAGAGAATGTTCGAGCAGGGAAGTTCACTGATTTCACACTCAATGATGATGGTGTGTTGTGGATCAGTGGTAGATTGTGTGTTCCTGACGTGGATGATTTAAGAGAGGAGATTTTAGAGGAAGCACATTCTACAGCTTACAGCGTTCATCCAGGTGTTACTAAGATGTACCATAGTATTAGAGATCTATACTGGTGGGACAGATTGAAGAAGGATGTCGCTGATTATGTTGCTAAGTGCTTGACGTGTCAGCAAGTGAAAGTCGAACATCAGAAGCCTTCTGGGAAGCTTCAGCCTTTTCCTATTCCTGAGTGGAAGTGGGAAAGGATAGCTATAGATTTTTTGGTCGGTTTACCTCGTTCGAAGGATGGATACGATTCCATCTGGGTGATTGTAGACAGGTTGACGAAGTCTGCACATTTCTTGCCTGTGAAAGCCACATATTCAGTTGCTAGATTGGCGAAGTTGTACGTGAAGCATATCGTATGCCTTCATGGAGTGCCTGTGTCCATTGTGTCAGATAGAGGTTTGGTGTTTACTTCTCATTTTTGGCAGAAGTTACAGGAAGCGATGGGCACGTTGGATTTCAGTACTGCTTTTCATCCTCAGACAGATGGTCAGTCTGAGAGGACAATCCAGACACTGGAAGATATGTTGAGGATGTGTGTCTTGGATTTAGGAGGTAGCTGGGATGATCATTTGTCACTTGTTGAGTTTTCATATAATAACAGCTACTATAATAGTATTGGCATGGCACCATACGAGGCGTTATATGGAAGGAAGTGTAGATCCCCTTTGAGTTGGGATGAAATTGGTGAGAGAGGTTTGACTGGACCTGAGATGGTTCAGGATGCTGCAAAGAAAGTTGCCTTGATTAAGCGCAGAATAGAGACCGCAGTTAGTAGACAGAAGAGTTATGCGGATCCTAGGCGCAAAGATGTGGAGTTTCAGGTTGGAGATTTCATTTTTCTGAAAGTATCTCCGATGAAGGGTGTGATGAGATTTGGCAGGAAGGGTAAGTTAGCACCGAGATACATTGGACCGTTTGAGATTCTGGAGAGAGTTGGCACTGTTGCATATCGGTTGGATTTGCCTCTAAGTATGTCACAGGTGCATCCAGTATTTCATATCTTGATGTTGAGGAAGTATATCTCAAATCCTTCTCACGTGTTGCAGCCAGACAGTGTAGAAGTGAGTGAAGATTTGACGTTTGTAAAAGAACCTGTGGCGATCATAGATTATCAAGTTCGACAGTTGCGTTCGAAGCAGATTCCGATGGTCAAGGTTCTGTGGCGTAGCGATAGAGTCGAGGAGCATACGTGGGAGACTGAAGCTGAGATGCGAGCTTCTTACCCGTATCTCTTTCCTTCTTGATCCTGTTTTCTGGAATTCGGGAACGAATTCTTGTAAGGGGGGAAGACTGTAATATCCCGTGTTTTTAAATATTTTTACACTGTACCGGGATATGCAGTGTTAATAATTTTTTTATATAAATTACGATATTTTACGAGTTGATATGTATTTAAAAACCTATTTTAATTACTGTGTATTATTTACAGTGCTTTACGTAAAATTTTCCCGGGACTTGCATTTTCAGAAAAATTTTCACGTAAATAAATTATTATTAATTATTTTAAATATATTTTCGAACTTGCATGAACTCATACGTATTTTTAAACTACTAAATAAAGCCTATGTGTGTATATATTTATTTAATTAGGGTTTAATATTACCCTAATATTTTATTAATTATTTATTAGTTTTATTGTTATTTAATTATTTTTATTTAGTATAAATTATTAAAATATTAAATTTTAAGTGTGTGGATGTAAATTTTTCTAAATATTTTATTAAAATTATTATTTTTATTTATTTCTTTTTTTTTCTTTTTTTTTTCTTTATTTTTCTTTTCTTTCTTTTTTTTTCTTCTTCTTCTTCTTCCTTCTCCCGTGCGCCCGACCACCCATCCCTCACTGCTGCTACCCCCGATCACCGGCCATTAGAGTGCCTTCCCCTGCGTGCCGCTGCTCTCCTCCGCTGCCTCACCGTCCCAGCTGTCTTCTCCGGCAGTGGCTTGCTCGGTTTCTGCCATTTTTAGCCGAAATCCTCTCCTCGCCGTTTCTTCCTCTTCCGGCCACCATTTTTGACACCTCCTATCTCTTTCTTCTCCTTGAGCTCCGGTGAGTGTGATTCTAGCTTTGGTTTGAGCTTAAATGGTCTAGAATTGCTTAGGTTTCGAATTTTCCAATTCGGTCACATTAGGGTTTTCGATTTTTTTGAGCTTTTAATTGATTGATTCATGAAAACTCCCTTCACAAATGTTGATCCTAGTAGCTCAATCTACATGTATGAATTTTTGTGGAATTTTTGGAGATTGTTTGGATTTTTGGGTATTTTTGAATATTTTAATATTATTTTCTAATTTTCAGAAATTAATTATTTAAATTATGAAATTGTGTTTTATGGTTAAATTAGGTGTTGAAATGAATTATAGGAATTTATTTGGAATTTTTAGGAATTTTTATGTATTTATTTTAAATTATTTAAGTTTATGTAAATTTGGGAAATTAGGGTTAATTGTGTTTTTAATTGAGTTTAATTATTGATATTATTGATAAATATGTTAAGAAAATTAATTTTGGATAATTGTATAATTTTTGGTGAATTTTTGAAGTAATTTTAGTATATTTATATATATAGGGGTATTTTGGTAATTTTACCCTAAATTGGCTAAAAATGTAATTTAATTGGTTTTAATAGTTATTTAAGGTATAAAAATGATTTCTATAAATTATTTAGTATTTTTAACTAATTGAAACTATTTTTCGTAAATTATTTTCAATTATATATATAATATACGATTTTTTCTAATAAAATGAGTTTTTATCGGTTTTTATAGTGTTTAAAGGTTAATTATGTAATTTTTAAGTATAAAATGAATTTCTATGTTATAAGGATATTTTTGGTATTTTCAGAATTATTCTGTGTTTGTGGACCCCGGTCGGTAGACTGTAGTCTGGAGTCCAACCGAGGGGTTGTGGATTTGTGTTGAGCTTGTATTTCGAAGTGTATTTCCTTGCAGGGTCAGCTCTACTCTTTTGAGTAGAGAGATGTCCGTCTTACAGGGGAGGTTCTGTCGAATTTTCGGTAGAATTCTCGTAAAACGTGATATCCGATCGAACCCTGATATCTATTCTATGTTTAATACTCTAAATCGAATTCTAGGATTTCTGTTAGGTTTATTCTAATGTCGGTTATTTATTGCTTGTTTTGTTGCACCGAGACCGAGGGCTAGTGGACCAGGCCCGTCGGACCCGTCTCGTGGAGCGCACTAGGTGAGTTACTATACTATATATATATGCTTAGGATGCATGATTTAGAAATATATATTTTATTTCGATTAAAATGCATAAATTATATGATTTGTATTTAAGTATATTATTAGTTTATTTTTGGTATATATTAAATTATATGCATGCTTTGTAAATAAAATATATTTAAAAATGTTTTTAAATATATTTCCAACTTAATTTATAATTTGATTGAATTCATTTGACATATATATACTCGAAATATACCTGGTTTACTTTTGGTATATTTCCAGTATATATATGGTTCATGTTGTTATTTTATTGAACTTCATGCATCATTTATTTTTGTGAATGAATGATTTATATTATTAATAAAGGATTTCAATAGAACGTGCTACCTAGTGGGCAGCACTAGGACCGAGTACGTACCGGTACGCCTATAGTATTTAGGCTATACTACTAACCTATTTGTGGATATTGATTGGCTATGATTATTTGATGTGTGAGATGTGATTTGGGTGTGATTGCTGGAGCTTGGTTGACCAAGTGTCTCGGGGCCAATCACACTGGCAGTCAGACTGCTGGAGCTCGGTTGACTTAGTGTCTCGGGGCCAGTCTAATGTCTAAATGGATTAAGTGGATATATTTGGAATAAGTGAGCCTGTGTGGCTAGAGTGTTGTCTAACACTATTTTCGAGGTTGCGATATCATAGGGTTCTATGTGATCCTTCATAAAAGATGATTTTCAGATAAAATATATAAAATAATTTTTTATTGCATCTGTGTGTAATTGCCTGTATATATATATTAGATATATACTGTTGACTGTATGCCTTATCATTTAGTGTGTATGTATATATATTATAGTAATTCACTCAGTGAGGTCTGACTCCCCTCCGTTGACTATTTTTCAGGAGAGTCAACATCTTCAGACCTCAGTAGTAGGTCGATACGCCAGATTTCTTCCGCCCCGGCTTCTTTGTGTAAACTATTTACTTGAGTCTTATTTTTATAATCTAGACACTGCAGTAGTTGTGAATTAATAAGTGGGATTTCATGTATTTTATTTAAAGAGATGTATTATATTGAAACTGGATTTGTACTGAAAGATTTTATATATATGTGATGAGATGAGATTTGGTTTAAATCCAGTGATGAAATGATATTGTAGTATTTATGATTTTTATTTCCGCTGCAAATTTAATATTGTTATCATTATTATTGCATGTTTTATTTTTATTTTTTTTAGGCTTGCTACGGGTTCCAGATTCGAAAGAATTCCCATTCCCTAGCGCCGGTCATGGCCCCTGTTTTGGGTCGTGACACCGAGACACTAAGTTAATCGAGCTCCAGTAGTCTCACTGTCGGTGTGATGAGCCCCAAGGCACTAAGTCAACCTAGCTCCCCCAATCACACTAGTTAATCACATCAATCTCAAAATCAATCAAGCAAATAAAGGTCACCTCAATTGATTCACAACTCAACCCTAAATCTATCACACTAATAGATACACGGTTCTAGTGCTGCCCACTAGGTAGCACGTTATATTGATATCCTTCAGATAAAATTGAATATACATATGGGAAACAAATAATGCATATTTAAACATAAATAACATTCATAGCGACAAAATAAACCATATATATACCATAAATATACCTAAAATATATTAGTAGTATATTTCAAGTATATTATCACGACCCAAAACAGGGGCCATGACCGGCACTAGGGAACGGAAATTCTTTCGAATCCAGAACCCGTAGCAAGCCTAAAAATAAAATAAAACATGCAATAGTAATAATAACAACACAATTAAGTAAATTATTATGCTGTAGAATAAAATCATAAACATCAAAATAATAATTCCACCAAATGAAATTAAATCAAATCCTTATCTCATATATATATAAATAAACTCTTTTAATACAATTCCAGTTCAAATTCTTAAAATACATAACTCATACAAATTTAATACAACAATCTCACAATCGACCATAACTACTGCAGTGTCTAGATTATAAAATAAAACTTAGATAAGCAGTTTACATAAAGAAGCCGGAGTGGAAGAAATTCGGCGTACAAGCCTGCTACTGAGGTCTGAAGATGATGACTCTCCTGAAAAATAGTCAACGGAGGGGAGTCGGACCTCACTGAGTGAATTACTATAATATATATACATGCATACTAAATGCCAATGCACACAGTCAAAAGTATATATAATATGTATGTATAGAAGAAAATAGACACAGATGCAATAAAAATCATTTTATATATTTGTATTGAAAATCATTGTTTATGAAGGATCAAATAGAACCCTAGAAAATCGCAACCTCAAAACAGTGTTAGACAACACTTTAGCCATACAGGCTCACTTATTCCAATACATTCACTTGTTCCATTTGGGACAGTAGACTAGCCTAGAGACGCTATGTCAATCGAGCTCCAGCAGTATGACTGTCAATGTGATTGGCCCCGAGACACTTAGTCAACCGAGCTCCAGCAATCACACTCCCATATCATATCACACATCAAATAATCATATCCAATCAATACCCTCAAACAGGTTAGTAATATAGCCTAAATGCTATAAGCGTACCGGTACGTACTCGGTCCTAGTGCTGCCCACTAGGTAGCACGTTCTATTGATATCCTTCATTAATATATAAAACATACATTCATAAAAGTAAATGATGCATGAATTTAAATATAATAGCAACAATAACCATATATATATTAGAAATATATCAAAAGTAAACCAGGTATATTTCGAGTATATATACATCAAATAAATCCAATTAAATTACAAAATAAACTAGAAATATACTTAAAAACATTTTAAACATAATTCATTAATAAAACATGCATATAGTTTAAAATATACCAAAAATAAACCAAAAGTAAACTAAAATAAACTCAAGTACTAATTAATACCATTATGCATTTTTAGTCAAAATAAAACATAGATTTCTAAAATCATGCACCCTAGAGCATATATATATATAGAATAGTAACTCACAATTAGTGCGCTCCTCGAGATGGGTCTGATGGGCCTGGTCCACTAGGTCTCGGTCTCGGTGCAACTAAATAAACAATAATAACAGACATCAGAATAAACCTAACAGATAATCCTAGAAACTTAACCTAAAATATTAGACATATAATTAAATCAGAATCCGACCGGACATCACATTTTATGAGAATTCTATCGAAAATCTGGCAGAACCTCCCCTGTAAAACGGACATCTGTCTACTTAAAGAATAGAGCCAACCCTGCAAAGAAACACACTTTGAAAAATAAACACAAAACACAACCAAAATCCCTTGGTTGGACTCCAAACTACAAATCACCGATCGAGGTCCACAATTCACAGAATATTTACAAAATACCAAAAATACCCTTATATACTAAAAATATATTTTATCAGTAGAAATTACGTAATTAAACCTAAAACATAGTAAAAACCGATAAAAACTCATTTTATTAGAAAAAACGTATATTATATATATAATTGAAAATAATTACGAAAAATAGTTTTAATTAATTAAAAATACTAAATAATTTATAGAAATCATTTTTATACCCTAAATAACTATTAAAACCAATTTAATTACATTTTTAGCCAATTTAGGGGGAAAATTACCAAAATACCCCCTATATATAAATATACAAAAATTCACCAAAAATAATGTAATTGCTAAAAATTAATTTTCTCAACATATATATCAATAATATCAATAAATAAACTCAAATAACTAATTAATTTCAATTAAACACATAATTAACCCTATTTTTCCAAAATTACATAAACTAATTAAATTCAAAATAAATACATAGAAATTCGCAAAAATTCCAAATAAATTTCTATAATCCATTTTAACACCTATAATTACCATAAAACATAATTTCATAATTTAATTAATTAATTTTTGAAAATTAGAAAATAATAATAAAATATTCAAAAATACCCAAAAATCAAATAAATTCCAAAAATTCTACAAAAATGTACACATCAAGATTAAGCTAAGGGGAACAACATTTGTGAAGGAATTTTTCATGAATCAATCAATTGAATCTCAAAAAAATTTGAAAACCCTAATAGGCCGAAATTGCAAATCGAAACCTAGGCAAATCTAGACCATTTTAAGTGAAACAAAGCTTGGAATCACACTCACTAGAGCTCAAGGAGAAGATAGAGAACGGCGGGTGTCCAAAATGGTGGGCGGAATTGGCTTGATCGACGTTGAGAAGAGTTTCGGCTTCTCCGGCCAAAACAAGCTTCCTGACGGTGGAAACAGCAGCAATAGGCGGCGGGGATGGCTGAGGAAGGAGGTGGCACGCCGGGAGGTACACCGACGACAAGGGAACGGCGTGGCAGCGACCTGAAAGTGGATGGGGACGATCGGGAAAGAGGAGAGGGAGGAGTGGCAAAATTGTAATTTTTGTTAACTTTATTTTTTTGTTTAAATAAATAAGTATATATGTATATATATATATATATATATATATATATATATATATATATATATATATATATATCCCCAACCAAATATTATAATAATATAAATTCCCACACATATTAAATATACATCACACATATAATTTAATATTTTAATAATTTTATACACTCAAAAATGATTAAATAATATTAAAACTAAATAATAAGTAATAAAAATTAGGGCTATTAATTAAACCCTAGTTAAATTTAAATAATACACATATATACTTTATTTTAACACTTTTAAAAATATATATGAGTTCATGGAAATGCGTAAATCTACTTAAAATAATTAATAGTAAATTATTTACGTGAAAATTTCCCCAAAAATATAATTTTCGGGAAAATTTTACGTAAAGTACTTAAAATAACATAAAATAATTAAATAAGCATTAATTAAATAACAAACTCATAAAATATCATATTATATACCAAAAATTATTAACACTGCATATCCCGATGCAGTATTAAAATATTTAAAAACACGGGATAATACAGTCTTCCCCCCCTAACAAGAATTCATCCCCGAATTCCAAACAGAAAATGATCACAAGATCAAGAAGGAAAGAGATACGGGTAAGAAGCTCGCATCTTAGCTTTAGTCTCCCATGTATGCTCCTCAACTCTGTTGCTACACCACAGAACCTTGACCATCAGAATCTGCTTCGACCGCAACTGACGAACTTGATAGTCTACGATCGCCATAGGTTCTTCCACAAATGTCAAATCTTCACTCACTTCTACGCTGTCGGGCTGCAACACGTGTGAAGGGTCTGAGATATACTTCCTCAGCATCGAGATATGAAATATTGGATGCACCTGTGTCATACTCGGAGGCAAAGCCAACTGATATGCAACAGTGCCAACTCTCTAGAGAATCTCAAACGGTCCGATATATCTCAGTGCTAACTTACCCTTCCTGCCAAATCTCATCACACCCTTCATCAGAGATACCTTCAGAAAAATAAAATCTCCAACCTAAAACTCCACATCTTTGCATCTAGGATCTGTATAGCTCTTCTGCCTGCAAACTGTGGTCTCTAATATGCGCTTAATCATGGTGACTTTCTCTGCAGCATCCTAAACCATCTCAGGTCCAGTCAAAGCTCTCTCACCAATCTCATGTCACGACCCAAAACAGGGGCCATGACCGGCGCTAGGGAACGAGAATTCTTTCGAATCCGGAACCCGTAGTAAGCCTAAAAATAAAATAAAACATGCAATAATAACAATAACAATATTATATGCAGCGGAAATAAAAATCATAAATATCACAATAGTATATACACCAACTGGATTAAGTTAAATCTCATCTCATAGATATATAAATCTTTAAATACAAATCCAGTTTCAATATAATATACTCTCTTTAAATAAAATACATGAAATCCCACACTTTAATTCACAACTACTACAGTGTCTAGATTATAAAAATAAGACTCAAGTAGATAATTTACACAAAGAAGCCGGGGCGGAAGAAATCCGGCGTACAGGCCTGCTACTGAGGTCTGAAGATGTTGACTCTCCTGAAAAATAGTCAACGGAGGGGAGTCAGACCTCACTGAGTGAATTACTATAGTATGTATACATGCATACTAAATGACAATGCATACAGTCAATAATACATATCTAATTGTATATATACAGGCAAATTCACACAGATGCAGTAAAATCATTTTTATATATTTTATTGAAAATCACAGTTTATGAAGGATCACATAGAACCCTAGAATATCGCAACCTCGGAAATAGTGTTAGACAACACTCTAGCCACACAGGCTCACTTATTCCAAATATATCCACTTAATCCATTTAGACAGTAGACTGGCCCTGAGACACTAAGTCAACCAAGCTCCAGTAGTCTGATTGCCAGTGTGATTGGCCCCGAGACACTTGGTCAACCGAGCTCCAGCAATCACACCCCAAACCACATCTCACACATATCAATAATCACATCAAACAATATCCACAAATAAGTTAGTATTATAGCCTAAATACTATAGGCGTACCGGTACGTACTCGGTCCTAGTGCTGCCCACTAGGTAGCATGTTCTATTGATATCCTTCATTAATAATATAAATCATTCATCCATAAAAATAAATGATGCATGAAGTTCAATAAAATAACAATATAAACCATATATATACCGGAAATATACCAAAAGTAAACCAGGTATATTTCGAGTATATATATGTCAAATGAATTCAATCAAATTATAAATTAAGTTGGAAATATATTTAAAAACATTTTAAATATATTTTATTTACAAAACATGCATATAATTTAATATATACCAAAAATAAACCAAAATAAACTAAGGACATACTTAAATATAAATCATATTATTTATGCATATTTAATCAAAATAAAACATGCATCCTAAGCATATATATATAGTATAGTAACTCACCTAGTGCGCTCCACGAGACGGGTCCGACGGGCCTGATCCACTAGCCCTCGGTCTCGGCGCAACTAAACAAACAATAACGATAGACATTAGAATAAACCTAACAGAAATCCTAGAATTCGATCTAGAGTATTAAACACAGAATCAAAAATTAGGGTTCGACCGGATATCACGTTTTACGAGAATTGTACCGAAACAGAACCTCCCCTGTAAAACGGACATCTCTCTACTCAAAAGAGTAGAGCCGACCCTGCAAAGAAACACACTTCGAAAAATAGGCTCAACACAAATCCACAACCTCTCGATCGGACTACAGACTACAATCTACCGACCGGGGTCCACAAACACAAAACAATTCAGGAAATACCAAAAATATCCTTATAACATAGAAATTCATTTTATAGGTAGAAATTACATAATTAACCTTAAAACATTGTAAAAACCGATAAAAACTCATTTTATTAGAAAAACCGTATATTATATATATAATTGAAAATAATTTATGAAAATAGTTCTAATTAGTTAAAAATACTAAATAATTTGAAGAAATCATTTTTATACCTTAAATGACTATTAAAACGAATTAAATTACATTTTTAGCCAATTTAGGGTAAAATTACCAAAATACCCCTATATATATAAATATACTTAAATTACTTCAAAAATCACCAAAATTATACAATTATCCAAAATTAATTTTCTCAACATATTTATCAATAATATCAATAATTAAACTCAATTAACCAATTAATTTCAAATAAAAACACATTTAACCTAATTTTCCCAAAATTACATAAACTCAAATAATTCAAAATAAATACTTAGAAATTCATAAAAATTCCAAATAAATTCCTATAATTCATTTCAACACCTAATTTAACCATAAACCCCAATTTCATAATTAAAATAATTAATTTCCAAATATTAGAAAATAATATTAAAATATTCAAAAATACCCCAAAAATCCAAAAAATCTCCAAAAATTCCAAAAAAATTTATACATGTAGATTAAGCTACTAGGATCAACATTTGTGAAGGGATTTTTCATGAATCAATCAATTCGAAGCTCAAAAAAATCAAAAACCCTAATAGGCTGAAATTGAAAATTCGAAACCTAAGCAATTCTAGACCATTTAAGCTCAAACCAAAGCTAGAATCACACTCATCAGAGCTCAAGGAGAAGAAAGAGACCGGCGGTGTCAAAAACGGTGGTCAGAATCATGGTCGACGGCAAAGGGAAGAAGTTTCGACCAAATGAGGAAAATGGGGCTGCCGGCGCCGGGGAAGGGAGCTGCTGGCGACGGGGGACGGCTGGGAATGACGGTGGCAAGTCGGGAGGCACACCGATGGTAGGTGACCGGAGTTGCAGCGGGAGGGAAGGGAGTCGAGCGAGGGAGAAGGAAGAAGAAGAAGAAGAAAAAGAAAAAGAAAGAAAAGAAAAGAAAAAGAAAAAGAAAGAAAAGAAAAAAGAAAAGAAAAAGAAAAAAGAAAAAAAATAATAAAAATAATTTTAATAATTTAATAATAGATAAAATAATTAAATAACAATAAATTAATAAACAAATAATAAAATATTAGGGTAATATATATTAAACCCTAATTAAATAAATATTCACACACATAGTCTTGTTTAGTATTTTAAAAATACACATGAGTTCATGCAAGTCCGAAAATATATTTAAAATAATTAATATTAAAATATTTACGTGAAAATTTTCCCGAAAATGAAAGTCTCAGGAAAATTTTACGTAAAGCACTGTAAATAAAATGCAGTATTTAAAATAGGTTTTAAATACATATCAACTCGTGAAAATATCATAATATATATACAAAAATTATTGACACTGCATATCCCGGTACAGTATAAAAATGTTTTAAAAAAACACGGGATATTACATCTCATCCCAACTCAGAGGGGATCTACACTTCTTTCCGTACAACGCCTCATATGGTGCTAGACCAATACTGCTATGGTAGCTGTTATTATATGCAAACTCTACGAGAGGCAAATGATCATCCCAGCTACCTCCCAAATCCAGAACACACATCCTCAACATATCCTCCAGTGTCTGGACCGTCCTCTCAGACTGACCATCCGTCTGAGGATGAAAAGCAGTACTGAAGTCTAACCTAGTGCCTATAGCTTCCTGTAACTTCTGCCAAAAATGAGAAGTAAACACTGAACCTCTGTCTGACACAATGGACATAGGTACTCCATGAAGGCACACAATATGCTTTACATATAGCTTCGCCAATCTAGCTACAGAATAAGTGGCTTTCATAGGTAAGAAATGTGTAGACTTCGTCAACCTGTCTACAATCACCCAGATGAAATCGTATCCATCCTTAGAACGAGGTAAACCGACCACAAAATCCATAGCTATCCTTTCCCACTTCCACTTGGGAATAGGAAGAGGCTGAAGCTTCCCAGAAGGCTTATGATGCTCAGCTTTCACTTACTGACACGTTAGGCACTTAGCAACATAATCAGCGACATCCTTCTTCAGTCCATCCCACCAGTATAATTCTCTGATACTGTGGTACATCTTAGTGACACCCAGATGTACGCTATAAGCTGTAGAATGTGCTTCCTCTAGGATCTCTTCTCTCAAATCATCCACAT
>CANTUR010001604.1:0-47590 GCA_947683625.1 Mallotus nudiflorus
ATAAATGATGCATGAATTCGAAATAAATAATAACATAAACCATATATATACTAGAAATATACCAAAAGTAAACCAGGTATCTTTCGAGTATATATACTTCAAATAAATCCAAATAAATTACAAAATAAACTAGAAATATATTCAAAAGCATTTTAAGCATAATTCATTAATAAAACATGCATATAGTTTAAAATATACCGAAAATAAACAAAAAAATAAACCAAAAATAAACTTAAATACTAATTAAATCATTTATGCATATTTATCAAAATAAACCATACGTTTCTAAAACATACACCCTAAAATACGTATATATATATATAAAATAACTCACTATTTATTGTGCTCCTCAAGATGGGTCCGACGGGCCTGGTCCACTAGGCCTCAGTCTCAGCGCAACTAAACAAACAAACGACCACAGAATATCAGAATAAATCTATCAGAATTTCAAAGACTCGATCTAGAATACTAGACACATAATTAAAATAGGAATTCGACCGGACATCACGTTTTACGAGAATTCTATCAAAAATTCGGCAAAACCTCCCTTGTAAAATGGACATCTCTACTCAAAGAGTAGAGCTGGTCCTGCAAAGAAATACACTTCAAGAATAAATATAGAATTCACAACCAAAACCCCTCGATTGGACTCCAAACTACAATTTACCGACTGAGGTCCACAATTCACGGAATATTTACAAAATACCAAAATACCCATTAATAATAAAAATACATTTTATCAATCCAAATTATGTAATTAACCCTAAAACACGTTAAAAACCGATAAAAACTCATTTATTTAGAAAAATCGTATATTATATATATAATTTGAAAATAATTTACGAAAAATAGTTTTAGTTAGTTAAAAATACTAAATAATTTTCAGAAACCATTTTTATACCTTAAATAAATATTAAAACCGATTTAATTATATTTTTAGCCAATTTAGTGTAAAATTACCAAAATACCCCTACATTTATAAATTTGCTAAAATAAATCCAAAAATTCACCAAAAATAATATAATTGCACAAAATAATTTTCTAAACATATATTTTAATAATATCAATAAATGTACTTACTTGACCAATTTATTTCAATTAAACACATAATTAACCCTATTTTTCAAAATTACATAAACTTAATAAATTCCAAATAAATATATAAAAATTCACAAAAATGACAAAAAAAATTTTATAATTCATTTCAACACCTATAATCACCATAAAATACAATTTCATAATTTAATTAATTAATTTTAAAAAATTAGAAAATATTAATAAAATAATAAAAAATTCACAAAAATCAAAATAAATTCTAAAAATTCTAAAAAATTAAATCATGTAGATTGAGCTTCCAGGATCAAATTTTGTGAAGGAAGTTTTCATGAATCAATCAAATTGGAGCTAAAAAAATTTTAAACCCTAAATGGCTGAAATGAAGAAATTAAAACCTAGGAAAATCTAGACCATTTTAAGTGAAAAAAAGCTTGGAATCACACTCAACAGAGTTCAAGGAGAATATAGAGACCAGTGGCATCAAATTTGGTGGCTGGAAACGGCTTGATCAAACTTCGGCTTCTTTGAGAAAAATCGGTCAAAACTCGTCAAAAAAGGGTGATTCAGGCATCGGGAATGGCTGGCAAGGGAGGAGGAAGGCTGGGGGGCACAGTGATGGCAAGAAACAGAGGTCATAGTGGCCGAAAATGGTGGAAAACTGATCGAGGAAGAAATGAAGAAGACAATGACATTTTGATAAATAATGCAAACTTTATAATTTTGATAATAAATTATGTATATATATATATATGTCACCTTGTATTATAATAATATATATTTCCACACACAATTAATTCTCACCACACAAATATTTTATTATATTTAATAATTTATACACTTAAAATTAATTAATTAATATTAAAATTAAATAATAAAATTAAGGAAATTAATTAAGCTCTAATTAATTTAAATAAATACACATATATACATTTTATTTTAGCATTAAAAAATTATATATGAGTTCATACAAATTCGTAAAACTAGTCAAAATAATTAGTATTAAATTATTTACGTATCAATTTCCCCGAAAATATAATTCCGGGAAAATTTTACGTAAAGTACTTAAAATAATGTAAAATAATTAAAATTAGCTTTAAACAATTAAGAAACTCATAAATATATCATAAATATATACAAAATTATTAACACTGCATATCCCGATGCAGTATAAAAATATTTAAAAACTCGGGATATTACATTTATATAATTTTTTTAAATAATTATAGTTTATGTAAGTTTGGATATTTAGTTAAATGAGTATTTTTGGTTAAAATTAGAGTTAATTGTGTATTTTAGTTAATATTAGAATATTATTTGTTGAGAGAATAATTTTTATGAATGTATATAATTTTTATGGAATTTTATGTAAATTATGTGTATTTTGAATTATTAAGTTAAATAGGTAATTTTGAGGAAATTATTGGTTAATTATGTGTTTTGATTGATATTAGTGTATTATATGATGATTAAATAAATTTAATGAGTTGCTATAATTTTTTAGAAAATTATTTAGTATATTTAAGTATATTGAATATTTGATATTATAGGGGTAAATGTGTAATTTGTGTTAATTATAGTTAAATATTATAATTTAGTTGATTTTATAATTATTTAAGGTAATAAAATGATTTTTTTACAAATTAATTACTATGTTAACTAATTAATATTATTTTTATTATTTTTCGAAAAATGTTTTCAAATAAATATATTATATATACTATTTTGGAAATATATTGGGTTTAAAACTAATTTTATTATATGAGTAAACTATTTATGCAATTAAATGTGAATTTTGTTATGTTATGTTATGTTGAATAATTGCAAAATTTAATTTAATTTATATTATATAATGTTTGAAATTCTATTAGTTAATTGTGATAATTTTAAAATATTATGTGAATAATAAGTGTATTTATTATTTCGGGACTAAATGTGTATTTTATTATTCTTGAGATATTAAATTGTAATTTTAAATATTATTTACAATTTATGTTAATTTAATTGTAAAATGGGAATTTTGTTCCATTTATAAATTTTTATTATCAAATATTAATTAAATTAAACTTTTTATGTTTTGATTGAAAAATAAAGGTTTTTAAATATTTTTTTTGGTTTTTGATGATTTTTATTATTTTACTGTTTAATATTCTTATTTTGTAAATTGTGAACCTTGGTTGGGAATTTGTGAAGTTAGGGGTCCCAACCCGAGGTGTTATGCCTTGAGACTTTGGAAATGTGTTTTCTATGCAGGATCGACCCTACTTTTGTAAGGAGATGTCCGTTTTACAGAGGAGACTCTGTCAAAATTTTGGTAGATTTCTCGTAAAACATGACAACCGGTCCGAGTCTAGTTTTGAATTTTTGATTGAGTCTTTCCATAGCAATCTATAAGCGTAGAGTTAGAATTATTCTTGTAATATCCCATGTTTTTAAATATTTTAATACTTCATCGGGATATGAAGTGTTAATAATTTTATATATAATATTGATATTTTATGAGTTTGTTATTTAATTAAAACTAATTTTTATTGTTTTATATTATTTTAAGTATTTTACGTAAAATTTTTTCGAAGATTTCTAATTTTGGGAAAATTGACACATAAATAATTTAATATTAATTATTTTAAATAGAATTATGAATTTGCATGAGTCCATACATTATTTTAATGGCTATATTAAAACATATATATATACATGCACATATATTCATATATTTAATAATTTTAGGGTTTAATAATAATTTTAATTATGTATGTATATATTATATAGTTATTATTTAATTAACATGTGTATGTGTATATATATATATATAATTCTTTTTTTTTCTTCTTTCCTATTTTCCCCTCCTTCTTCCCCGACACTACCCCTCCCCTCACCCTCGCCGTCCATTTCTCCTGCCGACCAGAGTGCCTCCAGCCTTCCGCCGTCGACCACCTCCTTGCCAGCAAGCTCCGCCGTCCCTGTTATCTTCTCCGGCACCGATCAAGCCCATTTCCACCATTTTTGGCCGAAACTCAAGCTTCCATCGTTCTTCCTCCTCCGGCCATCATTCTTTGTGTTTTCGGTGTCCTTGAGCTCCTTAAGCTTCGTTGATCTTGATTCTAGCTTCAGTTTGAGGTCTAACTTCCTCAATTTTTCTGTTTCTCAATTTTTCAATTTCGGCCATAATTGATTTTCGAATTTTTTTGAGCTTTTCTTTGTGATTCATGGAAAATTCCTTCACAAATGTTGCTCCCCTTAGCTTAATCTTCATGTGTTAATTTTTGTAGAATTTTTGGAAATTATATTGAATTTTGGGTATTTTTTATTATTTTATTATTATTTTCTAATTTTTGAAAATTAATTAAATTAATTATGAAATTGTGTTTTATGGTAATTATAGGTGTTAAAATGAATTATGGGAATTTATTTGGAATTTTTGTGAATTTTTATATATTTATTTTGAATTTATTTAGTTTATGTAATTTTGAATAAAATAGGGTTAATTATGTGTTTAATTGAAATTTATTGGTTAATTGAGTATATTTATTGATATTATTGAAATATATGTTGAGAAAATTAATTTTGTGCAATTATATTATTTTTGGTGAATTTTTGGATTAATTTTAGTATATATATATAGGGGTATTTTGATAATTTTACCCTAAATTGGCTAAAAATGTAATTAAATCGGTTTTAATAGTTATTTAGGGTATAAAAATGATTTCCATAAATTATTTAGTATTTTTAACTAATTAAAACTATTTTTCGTAAATTATTTTCAAACTATATATATAATATACGATTTTTCTAAAAAAAATGAGTTTGTATCGGTTTTTATTGTGTTTTAGGGTTAATTACATAATTTCTACTTATAAAATGTATTTTTAGTATATAAGGGGCATTTTCGGTATTTTGTAAATATTCTGTGAATTGTGGACCTCGATTGATGATTTGTAGTTTGGGGCCCGACTGAGGGATTGTGGTTATAATTCTGTGTTTATTTTCGAAGTACGTTTCTTTGCAGGGCCGGCTCTACTCTTTGAGTAGAGAGATGTCCGTTTTACAGGGGAGGTTCTGTCGGATTTTTGATAGAATTCTCGTAAAACGTGATGTCCGATCGGATTCTAATTTAATTATGTGTCTAGTAAGCTAGATTGAGTCTTTAGAACTTCTGTTAGATTTATTCTGATTCCTGTCTTTTTTTTTTTGTTCAGTTACACCGAGACAGAGGCCTAGTGGACCAGGCCCATCGAACCCATCTTGAGGAGCGCACTAAGTGTGAGTTACTATTATATATATATATATAATATATATATATATATATATGCTTTAGGATGCATGATTTTAGAAATATATGTTTTATTTTGGTTAAATATGCATAATGATTTAATTAGTACTTAAGTTTATTTTTAGTGTATTTTTGGTTTATCTTTAGTTTATTTTTGGTATATTTTAAATTATATGCATGTTTTGCTAATAAATTAAGTTTAAAATGTTTTTGAATATATTTCTAGTTTATTTCATAATCTATCTGGATTTCTTTGATGTATATATATATACTCGAAATATACCTAGTTTACTTTTGGTATATTTTTAGTATATATATGGTTTATGTTGCTATTTTATTTAAATTCATGCATCATTTATTTTTATGAATGTATGTATTATATATTATGAAGGATATCAATAGAACGTGCTATCTAGTGGGCAGCACTAGGACAGAGTACGTACAAGTACGCTTATAGCATTTAGGCTATATACTAACCTATTTGAGGATATTGATTAGATTTGATTATTTGCTATGTGAGATATGGTTTAGGAGTGTGATTGCTAGAGCTCGGTTGACCAAGTGTCTCGGGGGCCAATCACACTGACAGCCAGACTGTTGGAGCTCAGTTGACTTAGTGTCTCGGGGCCAGTCTACTATCCAAATGGAACAAGTGAATATATTGGAATAAGTGAGCCTGTATGGCTAGAGTGTTGTCTAACACTGTTTGAGGTTGCGATTTTCTAGGGTTCTATTTGATCCTTCATAAACAGTGATTTTCAATAAAAATATATAAAATCATTTTATTGCATCTGTGTGTATTTGCTTGTATACATACATATTATATATACTTTTGATTGTGTGCATTGGCATTTAGTATGCATGTATATATGTTATAGTAATTCACTCAGTGAGGTCTGACTCCCCTCCGTTGACTGTTTTTCAGGAGAGTCATCTTCATCAGACCTCAATAGCAGGCCTGTACGCCGAATTTCTTCCGCCCCAGCTTTATTATGTAAACTGCTCACTTGAGTTTTATTTTATGATCTAGACACTGCAGTAGTCATAAAATTGTTAAAAGATATTGTATTATATTTGTATGAGTTCTGTATTTTAAGAAATTGAACTGGATTTGTATTAAAAGAGTTTATTTATATATGATATGAGGATTTGATTTAATTTCATTTGGTGGAAATATTATTTTGATATTTATGATTTTATTCCGCTACATAATATTTTACTTAATTGTGTTGTTATTATTACTATTTCATGTTTTATTTTATTTTAGGTTTGCTACGGGTTCCGGATTCAAAAGAATTCCCGTTCCCTAGCACCAGTCATGGCCCTTATTTTGGGTCTTGACAATTCTAATGGTTGTTATTTTATTTTTCTAGCTATGCCGAGACCGAGGCTTAACAGACCAGGCCTACCGAGTTTGTCTCGTGAAGCGCTAATCTATGAGTTATTATGCTCTATATATAAACATTTCATATAGAATGCATGACTTAGAACTTCTTTTCATTTTCATTATATGTTTTTAAAAAGTAAATTTATTTATAATTGCTTATTTCAATGATTAGTATACTTTAGGTATATTTATAGTATATTTTAGGCTTATTCTTAAATAATTGCATGTCAAAATATTGATTTGTACTTAAATTATTTTTGAGTATATTTTTGGTAGATTTTGATATATTTCCAAATGAATGCATATTTTATTATTGATTTAAACCTAACACGTTATTGGTATATTTAGGGTTTATTTATGATATATGCATGCTAAATGATGTCACGACCCAAAACAGGGGCCATGATCGGCGCTAAGGAACGGGAATTCTTTCGAATCCGGAACCCATAGCAAGCCTATAAAAATATAAAAGCATGCAATAATACAACATAAATAAAAAATATTGCAGTGGAAATTAAAATCTCATAAGTAATAATAATAATCCACCAACAAAATTAATAATACAAACTCATCTTATATATATAATATCTTTTAAATACAATTCTCGGTTCAACTTTTAAAATTTAAATCTCAAAAAAATATAAAATAAACATCCCACAACTTAACTACTGCAGTATCTAGAATACAAAATAAAATCAAATAAGCAGTTTACATAATAAAATAAAGTCGGGGCAAAAGATGTCACAACCCAAAACAAGGGCCATGACCGGCGCTAGGGAACGGGAATTCTTTCAAATCTGGAACCCGTAGCAAGCCTAAAAATAAAATAAACATGCAATAATAATAATATATAATGCAGCAGAATAAAAAAATCATAAATATCATAATAACAATTTCATTAACTGGATTTAATTTAAATCTCAACTCATCACATATATATAAAATCCCTTTAATACAATCCAGTTCAAATAATACAATATCTCGCATAAATAAATACATGAAATCCCACAATTTAATTTACAACTACTGCAGTGTCTAGATTATATAAAAATAAGACTCAAATAAGTAATTTACACAAAGAAGCCGGGGTGGAAGAAATCTGGCATACAGGCCTGCTATTGAGGTCTGAAGATGTTGACTGTCACGACCCAAAACAGGGGCCATGACCGCGCTAGGGAACGGGAATTCTTTCGAATCCGGAACCCATAGCAAGCCTAAAAATAAAATAAATCATGCAATAACAATAATCATATAATAAATGCAGCGGAAATAAAAATCATAATATCATAATATCATTTTCATCACTGGATTTAATCAAAATCCCATCTCATAAATACATAATCTCTTTAATACAAATCCAGTTTCAATATAAAACATCTCTTTAAATAAAATACATGAAATCCAATACTTTAATTCACAACTACTGCAGTGTCTAGATAAAATAAATAAGACTCAAGTAGATAATTTACATAAAGAAGCCGGGGCGGAAGAAATCCGGCGTATCGACCTGCTACTGAGGCTGAGGAAGTTGACTCTCCTGAAAAATAGTCAACGGAGGGGAGTCAGACCTCACTGAGTGAATTACTATAATATGTATATATACACACTAAATGATAATGCATACAATCAACAGTATATATATAATATGTATATATACAAGCAATTGCACACAGATGCAATAAAATCATTTTATATATTTTATCTGAAAAACATCTTTTATGAAGGATCACATAGAACCCTAGAATATCGCAACCTCAAAAAATAGTGTTAAACAACACTCTAGCCATATAAGCTCACTTATTCCAAATATATCCACTTAATCCATTTGGACAGTAGACTGCCCCGAGACACTAAGTCAACCGAGCTCCAGCAGTCTGACTGCCAGTGTGATTGGCCCCGAGACACTTGGTCAACTGAGCTCTAGCAATCACACCTCCAAACCACATCTCACACATATCAATAATCACATCAAATCAATATCCACAGTTAGTTAGTATTATAGCCTAAATACTATAGGCGTACCGGTACGTACTCGGTCCTAGTGCTGCCCACTAGGTAGCACGTTCTATTGATATCCTTCATCATTAATAATGTAAAACATTCATTCACAAAATAAATGATGCATGAATGTAAATGAAATAACAATATAATCCATATATATACCGAAAATATACCAAAAGTAAACCAGGTATATTTCAAGTATATATATATCAAATACATTCAATCAAATTATAAATTAAGCTGGAAATATATTTAAAAACATTTTAAATATATTTTATTCACAAAATATGCATATAATTTAGTATATACCAAAAATAAACCAAAAATATACTTAATGTAAACTTAAGAAATAATCAAATTATTTATGCATATTTAATCAACATAAAACATGCATTTCTAAATCATGCATCCTAAGCATATATATATAGTATAGTAACTCACCTAATGCGCTCCACGAGACAGGTCCGACGGGCCTGGTCCACTAGCCCTCGGTCTCGACGCAACTAAACAAGCAATAAATAATCGACATCAGAATAAACCCTAACAGAAATCCTAGAATTCAATCTAGACTATTAAACACAGAATCAGAAATTAGGGTTCGACTGGATATCACGTTTTACGAGAATTCTACCAAAAATCTGGTAGAACCTCCCCTGTAAAACGGACATCTCTCTACTCAAAAGAGTAGAGCCGACCCTACAAAGAAATTGTCACGACCCAAAACAGGGGTCATGACCGGCACTAGGTGTAATATCCCGTAATTTTAAAAATATTTTTACACTGTACCGAGATATGCAGTGTCAGTAATTTTTGTATTTTATATGATATTTTTATGAGTTAATATGTATTTTAAACCTATTTTTAATTACTGTCTATTATTTTCAGTATTTTACGTAAAATTTTCCGGGACTTTCATTTTCGGGGAAATTTCCACGTAAACAATGTATTATTAATTATTTTTAAATGTATTTACGGGTTTGCATGAACTCATACATATTTTTAAATTATTAAATAAAGCCTGTGTGTGTATATTTAATTAGGGTTTATTATTACCCTAATATTTTATTATTTATTTATTATTATTTGATTATTTTATTTATTATTAAATTATTAAAATTTATTTTTTTTCTTTTTTCTTTTTTTTTCTTTTTCTTTTCCTTTTTCTTTCTTTTTCTTTTCTTTTCTCTTTCCTTTTCTTTCTTTTTCTTTTTCTTCTTCTTCTTCTTTCTTCTCCCGTGGGTGCGCCGGACCACTACATTTGTCACCGTGGTTTCTCCCTCCTCTGGCCACCGTTTTCGACACCGCCGGTCTCTATCTTCTCCTTGAGCTCCGGTGAGTGTTATTCTAGCTTTTGTTTGAGCTAAAACGGTCTAGAATTGCTTAGGTTTTGAGTTGAATATTTCGGCCACTTTTGGTTTTCGATTTTTTTGAGCTTCAATTTGGATGATTCATGGAAACTTCCTTCACAAATGTTGTTCCTGGTAGTTTAATCTTCATGTATGAATTTTTGTAGAATTTTTGGAGATTGTTTGGATTTTTGGGTATTTTTGAATATTTTAATATTATTTTCGAATTTTCGGAAATTAATTATTTAAATTATGAAATTGGAGTTTATGGTTGAATTAGGTGTTGAAATGAATTATAGGAATTTATTTGGAATTTTTATGAATTTCTAAGTATTTATTTTTAATTATTGAAGTTTATGTGATTTTGTAAAATTAAGTTAATTGTGTTTTTATTTGAATTTAATTGGTAAATTGAGTTAAATATTTATGTTATTGATAAATATGTTGAGAAAATTAATTTTGGATAATTGTATGATTTTTAGTGAATTTTTGAAGTAAATTAGGTATATATATATATATAGGGGTATTTTGGTAATTTTACCCTAAATTGTCTAAAAATGTAATTTAATTGGTTTTAATATTTATTTAAGGTATAAAAATGATTTCTACAAAATATTTGGTATTTTTAACTAATTAAAACTATTTTTCGTGAATTATTTTCAATTATATATATAATATACGGTTTTTCTAATAAAATGAGTTTTAATCGGTTTTTATAGTGTTTCAAGGTCAATTATGTAATTTTTATTTATAAAATGTATTTTTATGATTTAAGGATATTTTTGGTATATTTGAATATATTTTCTGTGTTTGTGGACCCCGGTCGACAGATTGTAGTCTGGAGTCCGACCGAGGGGTTGTGATTGTTTATGGTGTTATTTTTGAAGTGTATTTTCTTTGCAGGGTCGGCTCTACTCTTTTGAGTAGAGAGATGTCCGTTTTACAGGGGAGGTTCTGCCGGATTTCCGGTAGAATTCTCGTAAAACGTGATATCCAGTCGAACCCTAATTTTCGATTCTGTATTTAATACTCTAGATTGAATTCTAGGATTTCTGTTAGGGTTATTCTGATGTCGATTAATTATTTCTTGTTTAGTTGCGCCGAGACCGAGGGTTAGTGGACCAGGCCCGTCGGACCTGTCTCGTGGAGCGCATTAGGTGAGTTACTATATTATATATATATGCTTAGGATGCATGATTTAGAAAATGCATGTTTTATTTTGACTAAATATGCATAAATAACATGATTTATATTCAAGTATATTTTTGGTATATTTTTGGTATATAATAAATTATATACATGTTTTATTAATAAAATATATTTAAAATGTTTTTAAATATATTTTTAGTTTAATTCATGATTTGATTGAATTTATTTGACGTATATATACTCAAAATATACCTGGTTTATGTTTGGTATATTTTCGGTATATATATGGTTTATATTGTTGATTTATTTAAATTCATGCATCATGTATTTGTGAATGAATTTTTTATTATTTATCACTGAAGGATATCAATAGAACGTGCTACCTAGTGGGCAGCACTAGGACCGAGTACGTACCGGTACGCCTATAGTATTTAGGCTATAATACTAACTATTTGTGGATATTGAGTTGATATGATTATTGATATGTGTGAGATGTGGTTTGGGTGTGATTGCTGGAGCTCGGTTGACCAAGTGTCTCGGGGCCAATCACACTGGCAGTCAGACTGCTGGAGCTCGGTTAACTTAGTGTCTCGGGGCCAGTCTACTGTCCATATGGATTAAGTGGATATATTTGGAATCAGTGAGCCTGTATGGCTAGAGTGTTGTTTAACACTATTTTTCTGAGGTTGCGATATTCTAGGGTTCTATGTGATCCTTCATAAAAGTTGATTTTCAGACAAAATATATAAAATGATTTTTCTGCATCTGTATGAACTTGCCTGTATATATATATATTACTCATATACTGTTGACTGTATGCATTATCACTTAGAGTGTATGTATATATACTATAGTAATTCACTCAGTGAGGTCTGACTCCCCTCCGTTGACTATTTTTCAGGAGAGTCAACTTCCTCAGACCTCAGTAGCAGGTCGATACGCCGGATTTCTTCCGCCCCGGCTTCTTTATGTAAATTGTCTACTTGAGTCTTATTTATTTTATCTAGACACTGCAGTAGCTGTAAATTACAGTATTGGATTTTATGTACTTTATTTTAAAGAGATGTATTATAGTAAAACTGGATTTGTATAAAGATTATACATTTATGAGATTATATATGCGATGTGATGAGTTTTGAATTATATCCAGTTGAGATGGATGATATTGTAATATTTATGATATTTATGATTTTATTTTCCGCTGCATATTATATTTTTATGGTTATTATTGCTGATTTATTTTATTTTTAGGCTTGCTACGGGTTCCGGATTCGAAAGAATTCCCATTCCCTAGCGCCGGTCATGACTCCTGTTTTGGGTCGTGACAAAGTTGGTATCAGAGCGTGGTTCGTTTCTGAGTGGAGTTCTGTGTCAGGGCTTAGTTATGTGAGTTGTGGCCCTAGTTTTAAAATTGTGTTTTCTGTTGGACTACTGCAGTGTATTAGGTTCGAGTATGTCTTGATGAGTATTCCTTGCTGTAGTTTTCAGCGTTATTCCTCCGTTGTCTGTTTTGTCTGAATCTTTCCGTTTGTCTTTTCAGAATGAGGAGGCGAGCGCGTGTCGCTCCACCGGTCGTTGAGGCCGAGGATGATGAGTCTTTTCAGGATGAGGTTTTACCTCCTGAGCCGCCAGTTAGACGTAGAGGTCGTGGCAGGGGTAGACCTCGAGGAGCGGCAGGTCGCCGTAGGCAGAGAGAGTTACAGGACGAGGAGCCTGTTGAGCCTGATTTTGATGTTCCTGTTCCTCCAGTTGTTCAGCCTGTTCAGCCTGCCTATCAGCAGGGTATGTCTGACCCTGAGGCAGCTTTGTTCTATGCCAGAGTTGGCAGGATTGCTTTTGATGGGACTTCTGATCCTTTAGATTTTCTGCATGCGATTGAGACTAGGACTCGGACTGCTCATACCGAGTACCAGAGGATCATGATTGTTGAGTTGTCTGTCGAGGGACCAGCCTTGGATTGGTTCATTCAGATGATCCAGCCCTATATGATGACGATGACATGGGCTCAATTTCGAGAGCGATTCATGAGGAGATTTTGTCCAGAGCCTCTTCGTTTGAGCTATCGTCTTCGATTGACCAGCATTTCTCGTGGAGATCGATCAGTAGAGGAGTATACCCGAGAGTTCCTTCGTCTGGGTAGATATGCTGAGGATCTGATGCGAGATCAGTATTTCGCTGTTACTACGTATGTTACTGGTTTGGGTTCAGCTTTTGCTGGTATGCCCACAGCAGGTCTTACTCTCGAGTTTGTGATTGAGCTAGCTAAGGAGATCGAGCTGAGGTTAGTTAGGCAGGGAGCGATGCCTGATTATTACCAATTGGGAGTTCAGTCGAGTGGATTGCAGACTACTCCGTATTCGAGTTTTCATGTTGGTTCGAGTAGTCAGCAGCGAGGTTCGACTCAGCAGAGTCAGAGACAGCAGCAGCGAGTGCATCGGAGCAGTAGACATGGTTGTGGAGGTCAGCGTAGATCGTTCAGATTTGGGTCAGGTGCTTCGAGCAGCAGCAGTGGTCGTAGTTCTGGATCAGCGGCCAGTGTTTGTCAGACTTGTGGTAGAGTCCATCAGGGACCGTGTTATCTGACACCGTTGACATGCTTCAGATGCGGGCAGACAGGACATTTTGCCAGATCGTGTCCTTATTCCGGATATCAGCAGCAGCAGATTCCGCGATTCCCACAGCAGTCGATTGCTAGTGCTGCACCTATGCCATTTCAGTTACCACCAGCTCAGCATCAGAGTTCTACTCAGTTTGTTCCACAGCAGAGTCGTGGTAGAGGTACTAGAGGAGGTGCTAGAGGTGTTGGCCAGGCTTCTACCAGTCAGCAGGGAGGTCGAGGCCAGGCCAGAGTTTTTCATCTGACTCAGCAGGATGCTCAGGCATCTAATGCAGTCGTGGCAGGTATTCTTTCTGTTTGTTACCTGGATGCTTTGGTTTTGTTTGATCCGGGTGCCACGCATTCGTTTGTTTCTCCTATTTTTGCTTCTAAATCTTGTTGGCAAGCTTCGAGGATGGCTTTTCCTTTGTCTGTTGCCACTCCTCTGAGTGATTCTTTGGACACCGATATTGTTCTTTCTGGTTGTCCAGTTGTCGTGGGAGATAGAGAATTATCCGCCGATTTGATTTTGTTGGATGTGATGGAGTTTGATGTTATTTTGGGAATGGATTGGTTGTCTCAGCACTTCGCCGTGGTTGATTGCAGGAATAAGGAGGTGATTTTCAGAATTCCTGGTGAAGTAGAATTTAAGTTTGTTGGTGACAGGAGTTCAGCACCTCAGAATCTTATTTCGGCTATTGCAGCTAGGAAGTTGTTGAGGAAAGGTTGTCAGGGGTTTTTGGCATTGGTTAGGGATACGTCAGTGGAGAAGTTGTCACTCACAGATGTTCCTGTTGCTTGTGAGTTTCCTGATGTTTTTCCCGAGGAGTTACCAGGTTTACCACCTCATAGAGAGATTGAGTTCTGTATTGATGTGGTTCCAGGTATTACTCCTATATCTATGACACCCTATCGTATGGCTCCTGCAGAGTTGAGAGAGTTGAAGGAGCAGTTGCAAGAGTTGTTGGATAAGGGTTTTATCAGACCTAGTGTTTCTCCTTGGGGTGCACCAGTCCTGTTTGTGAAGAAGAAGGATGGTACCCTGAGACTGTGCATTGACTACAGAGAGTTGAATAAGGTGACAGTGAAGAACAAGTATCCTCTCCCGAGGATAGATGATTTGTTTGATCAGCTCCAGGGTGCACAATTCTTTTCTAAGGTTGACTTGAGGTCGGGTTATCATCAGCTGCGGATCAGTGAAGCTGATATTCCTAAGACAGCTTTCCGCACTCGATATGGTCATTATGAATTTCTGGTGATGTCTTTTGGTTTGACTAATGCACCAGCAGCTTTTATGGACCTGATGAACAGAGTATTCCGACCGTATGTGGATCAGTTTGTGGTAGTCTTCATTGATGATATACTGGTATATTCAAGGAGTATGGAAGAGCACGTATATCACTTGAGGATTGTACTGCAGACACTGAGAGATCATCAGCTTTATGCTAAATTCTCGAAGTGTGATTTCTGGATGGAGAGTGTTTCTTTTCTTGGACACGTAGTGTCTAAAGAAGGTATTCAGGTTGATCCACAGAAGGTTGAAGCAGTATCTGAGTGGCCTAGACCTACTTCAGTTACTGAGATTTAGAGTTTTCTGGGTTTAGCCGGGTATTATAGGCGGTTTGTGCAGGATTTTTCCAGGATAGCAGCCCCTATGACTCGCTTGACTCAGAAGAATGTTAGATTTGAGTGGTCAGAAGCTTGTGAGAATAGTTTTCAGTTGTTGAAGGAGAAGTTGACCACAGCGCCAGTATTAGCTTTGCCTAATAGTGTGGATAAGTTCACAGTTTACTGTGATGCCTCTAGAATTGGTCTTGGTTGTGTGTTGATGCAGAATGGAAGGGTGATAGCCTATGCTTCGAGGCAGTTGAAGAAGCATGAGCAGAACTATCCCACACATGATCTTGAGATGGCTGCAGTGATCTTTGCTTTGAAGATTTGGAGACATTATTTGTACGGGGTGACTTGTGAGATATTTACTGATCACAAGAGCCTTAAGTACATTTTCCAGCAGCGAGATTTGAATCTGAGGCAGAGAAGATGGTTGGAACTGTTGAAGGATTATGATTGCGAGATTCTTTACCATCCGGGTAAAGCTAATGTGGTAGCAGATGCCTTGAGTAGGAAGTCCTCAGGTAGTCTTGCTCACATCGGTGTGGAGAGGAGACCATTGATCCAGGAATTGCATCTGATGGTGGATCAAGGTCTGATGATGAAGATCAGTAGATCAGGTGGACTGTTAGCTCAGTTTAAAGTACGATCTGTACTAAGGGATAGGATTAAAGCAGCTCAGAGCCGAGATCCTATTCTGGAAGAGCTTGCAGAGAATGTCAGAGCAGGGAAGTTCACTGATTTCACACTCGATGATGATGGTGTGTTGTGGATCAGTGGTAGATTGTGTGTTCCTGATGTGGATGATTTGAGAGAAGAGATTTTAGAGGAAGCACATTCTACAGCTTACAGCGTTCATCCTGGTGTTACTAAGATGTACCACAGTATCAGAGATCTATACTGGTGGGATGGATTGAAGAAGGATGTTGCTGATTATGTTGCTAAGTGCTTGACGTGTCAGCAGGTGAAAGCCGAACATCAGAAGCCTTCTGGGAAGCTTCAGCCTCTTCCTATTCCCGAGTGGAAGTGGGAAAGGATAGCTATGGATTTTGTAGTCGGTTTACTTCGTTCGAAGGATGGATACGATTCCATCTGGGTGATTGTAGACAGATTGACGAAGTCTACACATTTCTTGCCTGTGAAAGCTACATATTCGGTTGCTAGATTGGCGAAGTTGTACGTGAAGCATATTGTATGCCTTCATGGAGTACCTGTGTCCATTGTGTCAGATAGAGGTTCAGTGTTTACTTCTCGTTTCTGGCAGAAGTTGCAAGAAGCGATGGGCACTAGGTTGGATTTCAGTACTGCTTTTCATCCTCAGACAGATGGCCAGTCTGAGAGGACGATCCAGACACTGGAAGATATGTTGAGGATGTGTGTCTTGGATTTGGGAGGTAGCTGGGATGATCATTTGTCGCTTGTTGAGTTTGCATATAATAACAGCTACCATAGCAGTATTGGCATGGCACCATATGAGGCGTTGTATGGAAGGAAGTGTAGATCCCCGTTGAGTTGGGATGAGATTGGTGAGAGAGCTTTGACTGGACCAGAGATGGTTCAGGATGCTGCAGAGAAAGTCGCCGTGATCAAGCGGAGATTAGAGACCGCAGTTAGCAGACAGAAGAGTTATGCGGATCCTAGGCGCAGAGATGTGGAGTTTCAGGTTGGAGATTTCGTTTTTCTGAAAGTATCTCCGATGAAGGGTGTGATGAGATTTGGTAGGAAGGGTAAGTTAGCACCGAGATATATTGGACCGTTTGAGATTCTGGAGAGAGTTGGCACTGTTGCATATCGGTTGGATTTGCCTCCGAGTATGTCGCAGGTGCATCCAGTATTTCATATCTCGATGTTGAGGAAGTATATCTCAGATCCTTCACACGTGTTGCAACCGGACAGTGTGGAAGTGAGTGAAGATTTGACGTTTGTGGAAGAACCTGTGGCGATCGTTGATTTTCAAGTTCGACAGTTGCGATCGAAGCAGATTCCGATGGTCAAGGTTTTGTGGCGTAGCGACAGAGTTGAAGAACATACGTGGGAGACTGAAGCTGAGATGCGAGCTTCTTACCCGTATCTCTTTCCTTCCTGATTCTGTAATCTTGTTTTGGAATTCGGGGACGAATTCCTGTAAGGGGGGAAGACTGTAATATCCCGTAATTTTAAAAATATTTTTACACTGTACCGGGATATGCAGTGTCAGTAATTTTTGTATTTTATATGATATTTTTATGAGTTAATATGTATTTTAAACCTATTTTTAATTACTGTCTATTATTTTCGGTATTTTACGTAAAATTTTCCCGGGACTTTCATTTTCGGGGAAATTTCCACGTAAACAATGTATTATTAATTATTTTAAATGTATTTACGGGTTTGCATGAACTCATACATATTTTTAAATTATTAAATAAAGCCTGTGTGTGTATATTTAATTAGGGTTTATTATTACCCTAATATTTTATTATTTATTTATTATTATTTGATTATTTTATTTATTATTAAATTATTAAAATTTATTTTTTTTCTTTTTTCTTTTTTTTTCTTTTTCTTTTCCTTTTTCTTTCTTTTTCTTTTCTTTTCTCTTTCCTTTTCTTTCTTTTTCTTTTTCTTCTTCTTCTTCTTCTTTCTTCTCCCGTGGGTGCCGCCGGACCACTACATTTTGTCACCGTGGTTTCTCCCTCCTCCGGCCACCGTTTTCGACACCGCCGGTCTCTATCTTCTCCTTGAGCTCCGGTGAGTGTTATTCTAGCTTTTGTTTGAGCTAAAACGGTCTAGAATTGCTTAGGTTTTGAGTTGAATATTTCGGCCACTTTTGGTTTTCGATTTTTTTGAGCTTCAATTTGGATGATTCATGGAAACTTCCTTCACAAATGTTGTTCCTGGTAGTTTAATCTTCATGTATGAATTTTTGTAGAATTTTTGGAGATTGTTTGGATTTTTGGGTATTTTTGAATATTTTAATATTATTTTCGAATTTTCGGAAATTAATTATTTAAATTATGAAATTGGAGTTTATGGTTGAATTAGGTGTTGAAATGAATTATAGGAATTTATTTGGAATTTTTATGAATTTCTAAGTATTTATTTTTAATTATTGAAGTTTATGTGATTTTGTAAAATTAAGTTAATTGTGTTTTTATTTGAATTTAATTGGTAAATTGAGTTAAATATTTATGTTATTGATAAATATGTTGAGAAAATTAATTTTGGATAATTGTATGATTTTTAGTGAATTTTTGAAGTAAATTAGGTATATATATATATATATAGGGGTATTTTGGTAATTTTACCCTAAATTGTCTAAAAATGTAATTTAATTGGTTTTAATATTTATTTAAGGTATAAAAATGATTTCTACAAAATATTTGGTATTTTTAACTAATTAAAACTATTTTTCGTGAATTATTTTCAATTATATATATAATATACGGTTTTTCTAATAAAATGAGTTTTAATCGGTTTTTATAGTGTTTCAAGGTCAATTATGTAATTTTTATTTATAAAATGTATTTTTATGATTTAAGGATATTTTTGGTATATTTGAATATATTTTCTGTGTTTGTGGACCCCGGTCGACAGATTGTAGTCTGGAGTCCGACCGAGGGGTTGTGATTGTTTATGGTGTTATTTTTGAAGTGTATTTTCTTTGCAGGGTCGGCTCTACTCTTTTGAGTAGAGAGATGTCCGTTTTACAGGGGAGGTTCTGCCGGATTTCCGGTAGAATTCTCGTAAAACGTGATATCCAGTCGAACCCTAATTTTCGATTCTGTATTTAATACTCTAGATTGAATTCTAGGATTTCTGTTAGGGTTATTCTGATGTCGATTAATTATTTCTTGTTTAGTTGCGCCGAGACCGAGGGTTAGTGGACCAGGCCCGTCGGACCTGTCTCGTGGAGCGCATTAGGTGAGTTACTATATTATATATATATGCTTAGGATGCATGATTTAGAAAATGCATGTTTTATTTTGACTAAATATGCATAAATAACATGATTTATATTCAAGTATATTTTTGGTATATTTTTGGTATATAATAAATTATATACATGTTTTATTAATAAAATATATTTAAAATGTTTTTAAATATATTTTTAGTTTAATTCATGATTTGATTGAATTTATTTGACGTATATATACTCAAAATATACCTGGTTTATGTTTGGTATATTTTCGGTATATATATGGTTTATATTGTTGATTTATTTAAATTCATGCATCATGTATTTGTGAATGAATGTTTTATTATTTATCACTGAAGGATATCAATAGAACGTGCTACCTAGTGGGCAGCACTAGGACCGAGTACGTACCGGTACGCCTATAGTATTTAGGCTATAATACTAACTATTTGTGGATATTGAGTTGATATGATTATTGATATGTGTGAGATGTGGTTTGGGTGTGATTGCTGGAGCTCGGTTGACCAAGTGTCTCGGGGCCAATCACACTGGCAGTCAGACTGCTGGAGCTCGGTTGACTTAGTGTCTCGGGGCCAGTCTACTGTCCATATGGATTAAGTGGATATATTTGGAATCAGTGAGCCTGTATGGCTAGAGTGTTGTTTAACACTATTTTTCTGAGGTTGCGATATTCTAGGGTTCTATGTGATCCTTCATAAAAGTTGATTTTCAGACAAAATATATAAAATGATTTTTCTGCATCTGTATGAACTTGCCTGTATATATACATATTACTCATATACTGTTGACTGTATGCATTATCACTTAGAGTGTATGTATATATACTATAGTAATTCACTCAGTGAGGTCTGACTCCCCTCCGTTGACTATTTTTCAGGAGAGTCAACTTCCTCAGACCTCAGTAGCAGGTCGATACGCCGGATTTCTTCCGCCCCGGCTTCTTTATGTAAATTGTCTACTTGAGTCTTATTTATTTTATCTAGACACTGCAGTAGCTGTAAATTACAGTATTGGATTTTATGTACTTTATTTTAAAGAGATGTATTATAGTAAAACTGGATTTGTATAAAGATTATACATTTATGAGATTATATATGCGATGTGATGAGTTTTGAATTATATCCAGTTGAGATGGATGATATTGTAATATTTATGATATTTATGATTTTATTTTCCGCTGCATATTATATTTTTATGGTTATTATTGCTGATTTATTTTATTTTTAGGCTTGCTACGGGTTCCGGATTCGAAAGAATTCCCGTTCCCTAGCGCCGGTCATGACTCCTGTTTTGGGTCGTGACAAAGTTGGTATCAGAGCGTGGTTCGTTTCTGAGTGGAGTTCTGTGTCAGGGCTTAGTTATGTGAGTTGTGGCCCTAGTTTTAAAATTGTGTTTTCTGTTGGACTACTGCAGTGTATTAGGTTCGAGTATGTCTTGATGAGTATTCCTTGCTGTAGTTTTCAGCGTTATTCCTCCGTTGTCTGTTTTGTCTGAATCTTTCCGTTTGTCTTTTCAGAATGAGGAGGCGAGCGCGTGTCGCTCCACCGGTCGTTGAGGCCGAGGATGATGAGTCTTTTCAGGATGAGGTTTTACCTCCTGAGCCGCCAGTTAGACGTAGAGGTCGTGGCAGGGGTAGACCTCGAGGAGCGGCAGGTCGCCGTAGGCAGAGAGAGTTACAGGACGAGGAGCCTGTTGAGCCTGATTTTGATGTTCCTGTTCCTCCAGTTGTTCAGCCTGTTCAGCCTGCCTATCAGCAGGGTATGTCTGACCCTGAGGCAGCTTTGTTCTATGCCAGAGTTGGCAGGATTGCTTTTGATGGGACTTCTGATCCTTTAGATTTTCTGCATGCGATTGAGACTAGGACTCGGACTGCTCATACCGAGTACCAGAGGATCATGATTGTTGAGTTGTCTGTCGAGGGACCAGCCTTGGATTGGTTCATTCAGATGATCCAGCCCTATATGATGACGATGACATGGGCTCAATTTCGAGAGCGATTCATGAGGAGATTTTGTCCAGAGCCTCTTCGTTTGAGCTATCGTCTTCGATTGACCAGCATTTCTCGTGGAGATCGATCAGTAGAGGAGTATACCCGAGAGTTCCTTCGTCTGGGTAGATATGCTGAGGATCTGATGCGAGATCAGTATTTCGCTGTTACTACGTATGTTACTGGTTTGGGTTCAGCTTTTGCTGGTATGCCCACAGCAGGTCTTACTCTCGAGTTTGTGATTGAGCTAGCTAAGGAGATCGAGCTGAGGTTAGTTAGGCAGGGAGCGATGCCTGATTATTACCAGTTGGGAGTTCAGTCGAGTGGATTGCAGACTACTCCGTATTCGAGTTTTCATGTTGGTTCGAGTAGTCAGCAGCGAGGTTCGACTCAGCAGAGTCAGAGACAGCAGCAGCGAGTGCATCGGAGCAGTAGACATGGTCGTGGAGGTCAGCGTAGATCGTTCAGATTTGGGTCAGGTGCTTCGAGCAGCAGCAGTGGTCGTAGTTCTGGATCAGCGGCCAGTGTTTGTCAGACTTGTGGTAGAGTCCATCAGGGACCGTGTTATCTGACACCGTTGACATGCTTCAGATGCGGGCAGACAGGACATTTTGCCAGATCGTGTCCTTATTCCGGATATCAGCAGCAGCAGATTCCGCGATTCCCACAGCAGTCGATTGCTAGTGCTGCACCTATGCCATTTCAGTTACCACCAGCTCAGCATCAGAGTTCTACTCAGTTTGTTCCACAGCAGAGTCGTGGTAGAGGTACTAGAGGAGGTGCTAGAGGTGTTGGCCAGGCTTCTACCAGTCAGCAGGGAGGTCGAGGCCAGGCCAGAGTTTTTCATCTGACTCAGCAGGATGCTCAGGCATCTAATGCAGTCGTGGCAGGTATTCTTTCTGTTTGTTACCTGGATGCTTTGGTTTTGTTTGATCCGGGTGCCACGCATTCGTTTGTTTCTCCTATTTTTGCTTCTAAATCTTGTTGGCAAGCTTCGAGGATGGCTTTTCCTTTGTCTGTTGCCACTCCTCTGAGTGATTCTTTGGACACCGATATTGTTCTTTCTGGTTGTCCAGTTCTCGTGGGAGATAGAGAATTATCCGCCGATTTGATTTTGTTGGATGTGATGGAGTTTGATGTTATTTTGGGAATGGATTGGTTGTCTCAGCACTTCGCCGTGGTTGATTGCAGGAATAAGGAGGTGATTTTCAGAATTCCTGGTGAAGTAGAATTTAAGTTTGTTGGTGACAGGAGTTCAGCACCTCAGAATCTTATTTCGGCTATTGCAGCTAGGAAGTTGTTGAGGAAAGGTTGTCAGGGGTTTTTGGCATTGGTTAGGGATACGTCAGTGGAGAAGTTGTCACTCACAGATGTTCCTGTTGCTTGTGAGTTTCCTGATGTTTTTCCCGAGGAGTTACCAGGTTTACCACCTCATAGAGAGATTGAGTTCTGTATTGATGTGGTTCCAGGTATTACTCCTATATCTATGACACCCTATCGTATGGCTCCTGCAGAGTTGAGAGAGTTGAAGGAGCAGTTGCAAGAGTTGTTGGATAAGGGTTTTATCAGACCTAGTGTTTCTCCTTGGGGTGCACCAGTCCTGTTTGTGAAGAAGAAGGATGGTACCCTGAGACTGTGCATTGACTACAGAGAGTTGAATAAGGTGACAGTGAAGAACAAGTATCCTCTCCCGAGGATAGATGATTTGTTTGATCAGCTCCAGGGTGCACAATTCTTTTCTAAGGTTGACTTGAGGTCGGGTTATCATCAGCTGCGGATCAGTGAAGCTGATATTCCTAAGACAGCTTTCCGCACTCGATATGGTCATTATGAATTTCTGGTGATGTCTTTTGGTTTGACTAATGCACCAGCAGCTTTTATGGACCTGATGAACAGAGTATTCCGACCGTATGTGGATCAGTTTGTGGTAGTCTTCATTGATGATATACTGGTATATTCAAGGAGTATGGAAGAGCACGTATATCACTTGAGGATTGTACTGCAGACACTGAGAGATCATCAGCTTTATGCTAAATTCTCGAAGTGTGATTTCTGGATGGAGAGTGTTTCTTTTCTTGGACACATAGTGTCTAAAGAAGGTATTCAGGTTGATCCACAGAAGGTTGAAGCAGTATCTGAGTGGCCTAGACCTACTTCAGTTACTGAGATTCGGAGTTTTCTGGGTTTAGCCGGGTATTATAGGCGGTTTGTGCAGGATTTTTCCAGGATAGCAGCCCCTATGACTCGCTTGACTCAGAAGAATGTTAGATTTGAGTGGTCAGAAGCTTGTGAGAATAGTTTTCAGTTGTTGAAGGAGAAGTTGACCACAGCGCCAGTATTAGCTTTGCCTAATAGTGTGGATAAGTTCACAGTTTACTGTGATGCCTCTAGAATTGGTCTTGGTTGTGTGTTGATGCAGAATGGAAGGGTGATAGCCTATGCTTCGAGGCAGTTGAAGAAGCATGAGCAGAACTATCCCACACATGATCTTGAGATGGCTGCAGTGATCTTTGCTTTGAAGATTTGGAGACATTATTTGTACGGGGTGACTTGTGAGATATTTACTGATCACAAGAGCCTTAAGTACATTTTCCAGCAGCGAGATTTGAATCTGAGGCAGAGAAGATGGTTGGAACTGTTGAAGGATTATGATTGCGAGATTCTTTACCATCCGGGTAAAGCTAATGTGGTAGCAGATGCCTTGAGTAGGAAGTCCTCAGGTAGTCTTGCTCACATCGGTGTGGAGAGGAGACCATTGATCCAGGAATTGCATCTGATGGTGGATCAAGGTCTGATGATGAAGATCAGTAGATCAGGTGGACTGTTAGCTCAGTTTAAAGTACGATCTGTACTAAGGGATAGGATTAAAGCAGCTCAGAGCCGAGATCCTATTCTGGAAGAGCTTGCAGAGAATGTCAGAGCAGGGAAGTTCACTGATTTCACACTCGATGATGATGGTGTGTTGTGGATCAGTGGTAGATTGTGTGTTCCTGATGTGGATGATTTGAGAGAAGAGATTTTAGAGGAAGCACATTCTACAGCTTACAGCGTTCATCCTGGTGTTACTAAGATGTACCACAGTATCAGAGATCTATACTGGTGGGATGGATTGAAGAAGGATGTTGCTGATTATGTTGCTAAGTGCTTGACGTGTCAGCAGGTGAAAGCCGAACATCAGAAGCCTTCTGGGAAGCTTCAGCCTCTTCCTATTCCCGAGTGGAAGTGGGAAAGGATAGCTATGGATTTTGTAGTCGGTTTACTTCGTTCGAAGGATGGATACGATTCCATCTGGGTGATTGTAGACAGATTGATGAAGTCTGCACATTTCTTGCCTGTGAAAGCTACATATTCGGTTGCTAGATTGGCGAAGTTGTACGTGAAGCATATTGTATGCCTTCATGGAGTACCTGTGTCCATTGTGTCAGATAGAGGTTCAGTGTTTACTTCTCGTTTCTGGCAGAAGTTGCAAGAAGCGATGGGCACTAGGTTGGATTTCAGTACTGCTTTTCATCCTCAGACAGATGGCCAGTCTGAGAGGACGATCCAGACACTGGAAGATATGTTGAGGATGTGTGTCTTGGATTTGGGAGGTAGCTGGGATGATCATTTGTCGCTTGTTGAGTTTGCATATAATAACAGCTACCATAGCAGTATTGGCATGGCACCATATGAGGCGTTGTATGGAAGGAAGTGTAGATCCCCGTTGAGTTGGGATGAGATTGGTGAGAGAGCTTTGACTGGACCAGAGATGGTTCAGGATGCTGCAGAGAAAGTCGCCGTGATCAAGCGGAGATTAGAGACCGCAGTTAGCAGACAGAAGAGTTATGCGGATCCTAGGCGCAGAGATGTGGAGTTTCAGGTTGGAGATTTCGTTTTTCTGAAAGTATCTCCGATGAAGGGTGTGATGAGATTTGGTAGGAAGGGTAAGTTAGCACCGAGATATATTGGACCGTTTGAGATTCTGGAGAGAGTTGGCACTGTTGCATATCGGTTGGATTTGCCTCCGAGTATGTCGCAGGTGCATCCAGTATTTCATATCTCGATGTTGAGGAAGTATATCTCAGATCCTTCACACGTGTTGCAACCGGACAGTGTGGAAGTGAGTGAAGATTTGACGTTTGTGGAAGAACCTGTGGCGATCGTTGATTTTCAAGTTCGACAGTTGCGATCGAAGCAGATTCCGATGGTCAAGGTTTTGTGGCGTAGCGACAGAGTTGAAGAACATACGTGGGAGACTGAAGCTGAGATGCGAGCTTCTTACCCGTATCTCTTTCCTTCCTGATTCTGTAATCTTGTTTTGGAATTCGGGGACGAATTCCTGTAAGGGGGGAAGACTGTAATATCCCGTAATTTTAAAAATATTTTTACACTGTACCGGGATATGCAGTGTCAGTAATTTTTGTATTTTATATGATATTTTTATGAGTTAATATGTATTTTAAACCTATTTTTAATTACTGTCTATTATTTTCAGTATTTTACGTAAAATTTTCCCGGGACTTTCATTTTCGGGGAAATTTCCACGTAAACAATGTATTATTAATTATTTTAAATGTATTTACGGGTTTGCATGAACTCATACATATTTTTAAATTATTAAATAAAGCCTGTGTGTGTATATTTAATTAGGGTTTATTATTACCCTAATATTTTATTATTTATTTATTATTATTTGATTATTTTATTTATTATTAAATTATTAAAATTTATTTTTTTTCTTTTTTCTTTTTTTTCTTTTTCTTTTCCTTTTTCTTTCTTTTTCTTTTCTTTTCTCTTTCCTTTTCTTTCTTTTTCTTTTTCTTCTTCTTCTTCTTCTTTCTTCTCCCGTGGGTGCCGCCGGACCACTACATTTTGTCACCGTGGTTTCTCCCTCCTCCGGCCACCGTTTTCGACACCGCCGGTCTCTATCTTCTCCTTGAGCTCCGGTGAGTGTTATTCTAGCTTTTGTTTGAGCTAAAACGGTCTAGAATTGCTTAGGTTTTGAGTTGAATATTTCGGCCACTTTTGGTTTTCGATTTTTTTGAGCTTCAATTTGGATGATTCATGGAAACTTCCTTCACAAATGTTGTTCCTGGTAGTTTAATCTTCATGTATGAATTTTTGTAGAATTTTTGGAGATTGTTTGGATTTTTGGGTATTTTTGAATATTTTAATATTATTTTCGAATTTTCGGAAATTAATTATTTAAATTATGAAATTGGAGTTTATGGTTGAATTAGGTGTTGAAATGAATTATAGGAATTTATTTGGAATTTTTATGAATTTCTAAGTATTTATTTTTAATTATTGAAGTTTATGTGATTTTGTAAAATTAAGTTAATTGTGTTTTTATTTGAATTTAATTGGTAAATTGAGTTAAATATTTATGTTATTGATAAATATGTTGAGAAAATTAATTTTGGATAATTGTATGATTTTTAGTGAATTTTTGAAGTAAATTAGGTATATATATATATATAGGGGTATTTTGGTAATTTTACCCTAAATTGTCTAAAAATGTAATTTAATTGGTTTTAATATTTATTTAAGGTATAAAAATGATTTCTACAAAATATTTGGTATTTTTAACTAATTAAAACTATTTTTCGTGAATTATTTTCAATTATATATATAATATACGGTTTTTCTAATAAAATGAGTTTTAATCGGTTTTTATAGTGTTTCAAGGTCAATTATGTAATTTTTATTTATAAAATGTATTTTTATGATTTAAGGATATTTTTGGTATATTTGAATATATTTTCTGTGTTTGTGGACCCCGGTCGACAGATTGTAGTCTGGAGTCCGACCGAGGGGTTGTGATTGTTTATGGTGTTATTTTTGAAGTGTATTTTCTTTGCAGGGTCGGCTCTACTCTTTTGAGTAGAGAGATGTCCGTTTTACAGGGGAGGTTCTGCCGGATTTCCGGTAGAATTCTCGTAAAACGTGATATCCAGTCGAACCCTAATTTTCGATTCTGTATTTAATACTCTAGATTGAATTCTAGGATTTCTGTTAGGGTTATTCTGATGTCGATTAATTATTTCTTGTTTAGTTGCGCCGAGACCGAGGGTTAGTGGACCAGGCCCGTCGGACCTGTCTCGTGGAGCGCATTAGGTGAGTTACTATATTATATATATATGCTTAGGATGCATGATTTAGAAAATGCATGTTTTATTTTGACTAAATATGCATAAATAACATGATTTATATTCAAGTATATTTTTGGTATATTTTTGGTATATAATAAATTATATACATGTTTTATTAATAAAATATATTTAAAATGTTTTTAAATATATTTTTAGTTTAATTCATGATTTGATTGAATTTATTTGACGTATATATACTCAAAATATACCTGGTTTATGTTTGGTATATTTTCGGTATATATATGGTTTATATTGTTGATTTATTTAAATTCATGCATCATGTATTTGTGAATGAATGTTTTATTATTTATCACTGAAGGATATCAATAGAACGTGCTACCTAGTGGGCAGCACTAGGACCGAGTACGTACCGGTACGCCTATAGTATTTAGGCTATAATACTAACTATTTGTGGATATTGAGTTGATATGATTATTGATATGTGTGAGATGTGGTTTGGGTGTGATTGCTGGAGCTCGGTTGACCAAGTGTCTCGGGGCCAATCACACTGGCAGTCAGACTGCTGGAGCTCGGTTGACTTAGTGTCTCGGGGCCAGTCTACTGTCCATATGGATTAAGTGGATATATTTGGAATCAGTGAGCCTGTATGGCTAGAGTGTTGTTTAACACTATTTTTCTGAGGTTGCGATATTCTAGGGTTCTATGTGATCCTTCATAAAAGTTGATTTTCAGACAAAATATATAAAATGATTTTTCTGCATCTGTATGAACTTGCCTGTATATATACATATTACTCATATACTGTTGACTGTATGCATTATCACTTAGAGTGTATGTATATATACTATAGTAATTCACTCAGTGAGGTCTGACTCCCCTCCGTTGACTATTTTTCAGGAGAGTCAACTTCCTCAGACCTCAGTAGCAGGTCGATACGCCGGATTTCTTCCGCCCCGGCTTCTTTATGTAAATTGTCTACTTGAGTCTTATTTATTTTATCTAGACACTGCAGTAGCTGTAAATTACAGTATTGGATTTTATGTACTTTATTTTAAAGAGATGTATTATAGTAAAACTGGATTTGTATAAAGATTATACATTTATGAGATTATATATGCGATGTGATGAGTTTTGAATTATATCCAGTTGAGATGGATGATATTGTAATATTTATGATATTTATGATTTTATTTTCCGCTGCATATTATATTTTTATGGTTATTATTGCTAATTTATTTTATTTTTAGGCTTGCTACGGGTTCCGGATTCGAAAGAATTCCCGTTCCCTAGCGCCGGTCATGACTCCTGTTTTGGGTCGTGACACTAGGGAACGGGAATTCTTTCGAATCCGGAACCCGTAGCAAGCCTAAAAATAAAATAGAGCATGCCATAATAACAATAAAAATATAATATGCAGCGGAAATAAAAATCATAATATCATTTTTCCATATCAACTGGATTTAAACTAAATCTCATCTCATCACATAGATGTATATAATCTTTAATACAAATCCAATTTCAATATAATACATCTCTTTAAAATAAAGTACATAAAATCCCATACTTTAATTCACAACTACTGCAGTGTCTAGATAAAATAAATAAGACTCAAGTAGACAATTTACATAAAGAAGCCGGGGCGGAAGAAATCCGGCGTATCGACCTGCTACTGAGGTCTGAAGAAGTTGACTCTCCTGAAAAATAGTCAACGGAGGGGAGTCAGACCTCACTGAGTGAATTACTATAATATATATACATACACACTAAGTGATAATGCATACAGTCAATAGTATATATATAATATGTATATATACAGGCAAATTCATACAGATGCAGAAAAATCATTTTTATATATTTTACTGAAAAATCCCAGTTTATGAAGGATCACATAGAACCCTAGAATATCGCAACCTCAGAAAATAGTGTTAAACAACACTCTGGCCATACAGGCTCACTTATACCAAATATATCCACTTAATCCATATGGACAGTAGACTGGCCCCGAGACACTAAGTCAACCGAGCTCCAGCAGTCTGACTGCTAGTGTGATTGGCCCCGAGACACTTGGTCAACCGAGCTCCAGCAATCACACCCACAAACCACATCTCACATATCAATAATCATATCAAACCAATATCCACAAATAGTTAGTAACATAGCCTAAAGCTATAGGCGTACCGGTACGTACTCGGTCCTAGTGCTGCCCACTAGGTAGCACGTTCTATTGATATCCTTCATTAATAATATAAATCATTCATTCACAATAAATGATGCATGAATGTAAATGAAACAACAATATAAACCATATATATACCGAAAATATACCAAACATAAACCAGGTATATTTTGAGTATATATATGTCAAATAAATCCAATCAAATCATGAATTAAACTAAAAATATATTTAAAAACATTTTAAATATATTTTATTAACAAAACATGTATATAATTTATTATATACCAAAAATATACTTGAATATAAATCACATTATTTATGCATATTCAGTCAAAATAAAACATGCATTTTCTAAATCATGCATCCTAAGCATATATATATAATATAGTAACTCACCTAATGCGCTCCACGAGACAGGTCCGACGGGCCTGGTCCACTAGCCCTCGGTCTCGGCGCAACTAAACAAGCAATAAATAACCGACATTAGAATAAACCTAACAGAAATCCTAGAATTCAATCTAGAGTATTTAACACATAATCGAAAATTAGGGTTCGACTGGATATCACGTTTTACGAGAATTCTACCGAAAATCCGGCAGAACCTCCCCTGTAAAATGGACATCTCTCTACTCAAAAGAGTAGAGCCGACCCTGCAAAGAAACACACTTCGAAAAACAAGCTCAACACAATCAAAATCCTACGGTCGGACTCCAAACTACAGTCCACCGACCGGGGTCCACAAACACAGAATAACTCCAGAAATACCGAAAATATCCTTAAATCACAGAAATACATTTTATAGATAAAAATTACATAATTGACCTTGAAACACTATAAAAACCGATTAAAACTCATTTTATTAGAAAAACCGTATATTATATATATAATTGAAAATAATTCACGAAAAATAGTTTTAATTAGTTAAAAATACTAAATAATTTGTAGAAATCATTTTTATACCTTAAATAAATATTAAAACCAATTAAATTACATTTTTAGACAATTTAGGGTAAAATTACCAAAATACCCCTATATATATAAATATACTTAAATTACTTCAAAAATTCATCAAAAATTATACAATTACCCAAAATTAATTTTCTCAACATATTTATCAATAATATTAATAATTAAACTCAATTAACCAATTAAATTCAATTTAAAACACAATTAACCTAATTTTCCAAAATCACCTAAACTTCAATAATTAAAAATAAATACTTAGAAATTCATAAAAATTCCAAATAAATTCCTATAATTCATTTCAACACCTAATTTAACCATAAACTCCAATTTCATAATTTAAATAATTAATTTCCGAAAATTAGAAAATAATATTAAAATATTCAAAAATACCCAAAAATCCAAAAAATCTCCAAAAATTCTAAAAAAATTCACACATGAAGATTAGGCTACTAGGAACAACATTTGTGAAGGAAGTTTCCATGAATCAATCAATTCGAAGCTCAAAAAAATCGAAAACCCTAATAGGCCGAAATTTACAAATCGAAAACTAAGCAATTCTAGACCATTTTAGCTCAAACCAAAGCTAGAATCACACTCACCGGAGCTCAAGGAGAAGAAAGAGACCGGCGGTGTCAAAAACGGTGGCCGGAATCGACGTGATCGACGGTGGGTTGATTTTCGGCTTCTCCGGCCAAAATCGTTCTCCCGACGCCGGAAACGGCCTCCTCAGGCGGCGAAACTGGTCGGGGAAGATGGTGGCACACCGGACGGCACACCCACGGTTAAGGAACGGCGTGACAGACGCCCGGATGGTGAAGGAATGGTCGGAGAAGAAGAAGGAGACTCGGGGGCTAAAATGTAATTTTCCAATTCTTGTGTAATTTTGACAAATATATGTATATATATATACTTTATACTATATATTAAAATAATATTAAATTACACACATCAAATATACACCACACACATAAAAATATTAATATTTTAATAATTTATACCAAATAAAATTAATTAAATAACAATTAAAACAATTAAATACTTAATAAAATATTAGGGTATAATAAACCCTAATTAAATACATATACACACACAGGCTTTATTTAATAATTTAAAAATATGTATGAGTTCATGCAAGTCCGTAAATACATCTAAAATAATTAATAATAAATTGTTTACGTGAAAATTTCCCCGAAAATGCAAGTCCCCGGGAAAATTTTACGTAAAACACTGTAAATAATATACCGTAATTAAAATAGGTTTTAAATACATATTAACTCGTAAAAATATCACATATATATTCAAAATTATTGACACTGCATATCCTGGTACAGTGTAAAAAAATATTTTTAAAAACACGAGATATTACAGAAATACACTTCGAAAAATAGGCTCAACACAATCAAAACCCCACGGTCGGACTCCAAACTACAGTCCACCGACCGGGGTCCACAAACACATAACATATTCCAGATATACCAAAAATATCCTCACAACATAGTAATACATCTCATAGGTAAAAATTACATAATTAACCTTGAAACACTGTAAAAACCGATTAAAACTCATTTTATTAGAAAAACCGTATATTATATATATAATTGAAAATAATTCACGAAAAATAGTTTTAATTAGTTAAAAATACTAAATAATTTGTAGAAATCATTTTTATACCTTAAATAATTATTAAAACCGATTAAATTACATTTTTAGACAATTTAGGGTAAAATTACCAAAATACCCCTATATATATAAATATACTTAAATTACTTCAAAAATTCACCAAAAATTATACAATTATCCAAAATTATTTTTCTCAACATATTTATCAATAATATGAATAATTAAACTCAATTAACCAATTAAATTCAAATTAAAATACATTTAACCTAATTTCTCAAAATCACATAAACTTCAATAATTCAAAATAAATACTTAGAAATTCATAAAAATTCCAAATAAATTCCTATAATTCATTTCAACACCTAATTTAACCATAAACTCCAATTTCATAATTTAAATAATTAATTTCCGAAAATTAGAAAATAATATTAAAATATTCAAAAATACCCAAAAATCCAAACAATCTCCAAAAATTCTACAAAAATTCACACATGTAGATTAAGCTACTAGGAATAACATTTGTGAAGGGAGTTTCCATGAATCATCCAATTAAAAGCTCAAAAAAATCAAAAACCCTAATGTGACCGAATTGGAAAAATCGAAACCTAAGCAAATCTAAACCATTTTAGCTCAAACCAAAGCTAGAATCACACTCACCGGAGCTCAAGGAGAAGAAAGAGACCAGCGGTGTCGAAAACGGTGGCCGAAGGAGGGAGAAACGACGAAGGGAAGATTTCGGCCAAAAGAGGAGGAATGGAGCTGCCGGCGCCGGGGAAAGGGGCTGGAGGCGACGGAGGACGGCTGGGAACGGCGGTGGCAAGCCGGGAGGCACACCGACGGTAGGTGGCCGGAGTTGCAGACGGTGAGGGATGGTGGTCGGGCGTCGGGCGCGGGAGAAAAGAAGAAGAAGAAGAAGAAAAAGAAAAAGAAAGAAAAAGGAAAGAAAAAGAAAAAGAAAAAGAAAGAAAAAGGAAAAAAAAAAAGAAAAAACAAAAAAAGAAAATAAAATAATTAAATATTAATAAAATAATAATAATAAAAAAAATAAATTTTAATAATTTAATAATAAATAAAATAATTAAATAATAATAAATAAATAATACAATATTAGGGTTTTATGTATTAAACCCTAATTAAATAAATATACACACACGTAGACTTTATTTAGTATTTTAAAATACGCATGAGTTCATGCAAGTCCGTAAATACATTTAGAATAATTAATAATACATTGTTTACGTGAAAATTTCCCCGAAAATGCAAGTCCCGGGAAAATTTTACGTAAAACACTGAAAATAATACACAGTAATTAAAAATAGATTTTAAATACATATTAACTCGTAAAAATATCGCACATATATTCAAAATTTATTAACACTGCATATCCCGGTACAGTGTAAAAATATTTTTAAAAACACGGGATATTACATTGACTCTCCTGAAAAATAGTCAACGGAGGGGAGTCAGACCTCACTGAGTGAATTACTATAATATATATACATGCATACTAAATGACAATGCATGCAATTAACAGTATATATATAATATGTAAATATATACATGCAAATTCACACAGATGCAGAAAAATCATTCTATATATATTTTTATTGAAAATCACGGTTTATGAAGGATCACATAGAACCCTAGAATATCGCAACCTTGAAAACAATGTTAGACAACACTCTAGCCATACAGGCTCACTTAATCCAAATATATCCACTTAATCCATTTAGACAGTAGACTAGCCCCGAGACACTAAGTCAACCGAGCTCCAGCAGTCTGACTGCCAGTGTGATTGGCCCCGAGACACTTGGTCAACCGAGCTCCAGCAATCACACCTCCAAACCATATCTCACACATATCAATAATCACATTAAATCAATATCCACAAATAAGTTAATAATATAGCCTAAATACTATAGGCGTACCGGTACGTACTCGGTCCTAGTACTGCCCACTAGGTAGCACGTTCTATTGATATCCTTCATCATTAATAATATAAAACATTAATTCACAAATAAATGATGCATGAAGTTCAATAAAATATCAACATAAACCATATATATACTAGAAATATACCAAAAATAAACCAGGTATATTTCGAGTATATATACATTAAATGAATCCAATTAGATCATAAATTAAACTAGAAATATATTTAAAAATATTTTCAAATATAATTTATTAACAAAACATGCATATAATTTAATAAATACCAAAAATATACTTAAATACAAATCATATTATCTATGTATTTTAATCAAAATAAAACATATATTTCTAAATCATGCATCCTAAAGCATATATATATATATATATATATAGTATAGTAACTCACCCTAGTGCGCTCCACGAGACGGGTCCGACGGGCCTGGTCCACTAGCCCTCGGTCTCGGCGCAACTAAACAAACAATAAATAACCGACATCAGAATAAACCTAACATAAATCCTAGAATTCAATCTAGAGTATTAAACATAGAATCGATATCAGGGTTCGATCGGACCACGTTTTACGAGAATTCTATCAAAAATTCAGCAGAACCTCCCCTGTAAAATGGACATCTCTCTACTCAAAAGAGTAGAGCCGACCCTGCAAGGAAATACACTTCGAAAAACTACACAGAGCACAATCAAAATCCCACGGTCGGACTCCAAACTACAGTCTACCGATCGGGGTCCACAACCACAAAACAATTTCAGAAATACCAAAAATACCCTTATATCATAGAAATTCATTTTATAGGTAAAAATTACATAATTAACCTTTAAACACAATAAAAACCAATAAAAACTCATTTTATTAGTAAAACTGTATATTATATATATAATTGAAAATAATTCATGATAAATAGTTTTAATTAGTTAAAAATACTAAATAATTTATAGAAATCATTTTTATACTTTAAATAACTATTAAAACCACTTAAATTACATTTTTAGCCAATTTAGGGTAAAATTACCAAAATGCCCTTATATATATAAATATACTAAAATTACTTCAAAAATTCACCAAAAATTATAAAATTATCCAAAATTAATCTTCTCAACATATTTATCAATAATATCAATAATTAAACTCAATTAACCAATTAATTTCAATTAAAAACATAATTAACCCTAATTTCCAAAATTTACATAAACTTCAATAATTCAAAATAAATACTTAGAAATTCATAAAAATTCCAAATAAATTCCTATAATTCATTTCAACACCTAATTTAACCATTAAACACAATTTCATAATTTAAATAATTAATTTTCGAAAATTAAAAAATAATAATAAAATATTCAAAAATACCCAAAAATCCAAACAATCTCCAAAAATTCCACAAAAATTCATACATGTAGATTAAGTTACTAGGATCAACATTTGTGAAGGAAGTTTTCATGAATCAATAAATTCAAAGCTCAAAAAATTCAAAAATCCTAATATGGCCGAAATCAAAAATTTGAAACCTAAGCAAATCTAGACCATTTAAGCTCAAACCAAAGCTAGAATCACACTCACTGGAGATCAAGGAGAAGAAAGAGACCGGCGGTGTTGAAAATGGTGGTCGGAATCATCATGATTGACGGTGGAAGGAAATTCGGCTTCTCTGGCCAAAATCCACTTTCAAACGTCGGAAACGGCTACTACAGGCGGCGGAAGAGGCTAAGGAAGGAGGTGGCACACCGGAAGGCACACCAACGGTGAGAAAATGGCGTGACAGGCGTCCGGATGGCGAAGGAAACGGTCGGGGAAGAAGGAGATAGTCGAGGGGGGGGAAATGGTAATTTTCCAAAAGTTTATTCTTTTGACTTATAATATGTATATATATATATATACTTTATACTATATAATAAAATAATATTAAATTACACACATTAAATATACACCACACATAAAATTTAATATTTCAACATTTAATATTAATTAAAAATAATTAAATAACAATAAAATAAATAAACAATCAATAAAATATTAGGGTAATATTAATTAAACCCTAATTAAATAAATATGTACACATAGGCTTTATTTAGTATTTTAAAAATACGTATGAGTTCATGCAAATCCAAAAATATATTTAAAATAAATAATAATAAATTATTTACGTGAAAATTTCCCCAAAAATGCAAGTCCCGGGAAAATTTTACGTAAAACACTATGAATAAATCACAATAATTAAAATAGGTTTTAAATACATATCCACTCATGAAAATATCATAATATATACAAAAATTATTAACACTACACATCCCGGTATAGTGTAAAAATATTTTAAAAACACGGGATATTACAGTCTTTCCCCCTTACAAGAATTCGTCCCCGAATTCCAGAAAGAAAAGATTTCAGGATCAAGAAGGAAAGAGATACGAGTAAGAAGCTCGCATCTCAGCTTCAGTCTCCCACGTATGCTCCTCAACTCTGTCGCTACGCCACAGAACCTTGACCATTGGAATCTGTTTCGAACGCAACTGTCGAACTTGAAAATCAATGATCGCCACAGGTTCTTCTACAAACGTCAAATCTTCACTCACTTCTACACTATCAGGCTGCAACACGTGTGAGGAGTCTGAGATATACTTCCTCAACATCGAGATATAAAATACTGGATGCACTTGTGACATACTCGGAGGCAAATCCAACCGATATGCAACAGTGCCAACTCTCTCCAGAATTTCAAACGGTCCGATATATCTCGGTGCTAACTTACCCTTCCTGCCAAATCTCATCACACCCTTCATCGGAGATACTTTCAGAAAATCAAAATCTCCAACCTGAAACTCCACATCTCTGCACCTAGGATCCGCATAACTCTTCTGTCTGCTAATTGCGGTCTCTAATCTTCGCTTAATCACGACGACTTTCTCTACAGCATCCTGAACCATCTCAGGTCCAGTCAAAGCTCTCTCACCAATCTCATCCCAACTCAACGGGGATCTACACTTCCTTCCATACAACGCCTCATATGGTGCCATACCAATACTGCTATGGTAGTTGTTATTATATGCAAACTCAACGAGCGGCAAATGATCATCCTAGCTACCTCCCAAATCCAGGACACACATCCTCAACATATCTTCCAGTGTCTGGATCGTCCTCTCAGACTGACCATCTGTCTGAGGATGAAAAGCAGTACTGAAATCCAACCTAGTGCCCATCGCTTCCTGCAACTTCTACCAAAAATGAGAAGTAAACACCGAACCTCTATATGATACAATGGACACAAGTACTCCATGAAGGCACACAATATGCTTCACGTACAACTTCCTCAATCTAGCAACTGAATATGTGGCTTTCACAGGCAAGAAATGTGCAGACTTCATCAATCTGTCTATGATCACCCAGATGGAATCATATCCATCCTTCGAACGAGGTAAACCAACCACAAAATCCATAGCTATCCTTTCCCACTTCCACTCGGGAATAGGAAGAGGCTGAAGCTTCCCAGAAGGCTTCTGATGTTCGACTTTCACTTGTTGACACGTCAAGGACTTCGCAACATAATCAGTGACATCCTTCTTCAATCCGTCCCACCAGTATAAATCTCTGATACTGTGGTACATCTTAGTAACACCTGGATGTACGCTGTAGGCTGTAGAATGTGCTTCCTCTAAAATCTCCTCTGCCTCAGATTCAAATCTCTCTACTGGAAAATGTACTTAAGGCTCTTGTGATTAGTAAATATCTCACAAGTCACCCCGTACAAATAATGTCTCCAAATCTTCAAAGCAAAGATCACTGCAGCCATCTCAAGATCATGTGTAGGATAGTTCTGTTCATGCTTCTTCAACTGCCTCGAAGCATAGGCTATCACCCTTCCATTATGCATCAACACATAACCAAGACCAATTCTAGAGGCATCACAGTAAACTGTGAACTTATCCACACTATTAGCCAAAGCTAATACTGGCGTTGTGGTCAACTTCTCCTTCAACAACTGAAAAACTATTCTCACAAGCTTCTGACCACTCGAATCTAACATTCTTCTGAGTCAAGCGAGTCATAGGGGCTGCTATTCTGGAAAAATCCTGCACAAATCGCCTATAATACCCCAACTAAACCCAGAAAAATTCGAATCTCTGTAACAGAAGTAGGTCTAGGCCACTCAGATACTGCCTCAACCTTCTGTGGATCAACCTGAATACCTTCTTTAGACACTACGTGTCCAAGAAAAGAAACACTCTCCATCCAGAAATCATACTTCGAGAATTTAGCATGAAGCTGATGGTCTCTCAGTGTCTGTAGTACAATCCTCAAGTGATATACATGCTCCTCTATACTCCTCGAATATACCAGTATATCATCAATGAAGACTACCATAAACTGATCCATATACGGTCTGAATACCCTATTCATTAGATCCATAAAAGCTGCTGGTGCATTAGTCAAACCAAAAGATGTCACCAGAAACTCATAATGGCCATATCGAGTGCGGAACACTGTCTTAGGAATATCGGCCTCACTAATCCGCAACTGATGATAACCCGACCTCAAGTCAACCTTAGAAAAGAACTGTGCACCCTGTAGCTGATCAAACAAATCATCTATCCTCGGGAGAGGATACTTGTTCTTCACTGTCACCTTATTCAGTTCTCTGTAGTCAATGCACAGTCTCAAGGTACCATCCTTCTTCTTCACAAACAGGACTGGTGCACCCCAAGGAGAAACACTAGGTCTGATAAAACCTTTATCCAATAACTCTTACAACTGCTCCTTCAACTCTCTCAACTCTGCAGGAGCCATTCTGTAAGGTGGCATAGATATAGGAGTAGTACCTGGTACCACATCTATACAGAACTCAATCTCTCTGTGAGGTGGTAAACCTGGCAACTCCTCGGGAAAAACATCAGGAAACTCACAAGCAACAGGAACATCTGTGAGTGACAACTTCTCCACTGAAGTATCCCTAACCAATGCCAAATATCCCTGACAACCTTTCCTCAACAACTTCCTAGCCGTAATAGCAGAAATAAGATTCTGAGGTGCTGAACTTCTATCACCAACAAACTTAAATTCTACTTCATCATGAATTCTAAACATCACCTCTTTATTCTTGCAATCTACCACGGCATAGTGCTAAGATAACCAATCCATTCCCAGAATAACATCAAACTCCATCACATCTAACAATATCAAATCAGCGGGTAATTCTCTACCTCCCACAAGAACTGGACAACCAGAAAGAACAATATCGGTGTCCAAGGAATCGCTCAGAGGAGTGGCAACAGACAAAGGAAAAGCCATCCTCGAAGCTTGCCAACAAGATTTAGAAGCAAAAACAGGAGAAATGAATGAATGCGTGGCACCCGGATCAAACAAAACCCATGCATCCAGGTAACAGACAGAAACAATACCTGCCACGACTGCATTAAATGCCTGAGCATCCTGCTGAGTAAGATGAAAAACTCTGGCTTGACCTCGACCTCCCTGCTGACTGGTAGAAGCCTGGCCAACACCTCTGGCACCTCCTCTAGTACCTCTACCATGACTCTACTGTGGAAAAAACTGAGTGGAACTCTGATGCTGAGCTGGAGGTAACTGAAATGGCATTGGTGCAGCACTAGCAATCGACTGCTGTGGGAATCGCGGAATCTGTGGCTGCTGATACCCGGAATAAGGACACGATTTGGCAAAATGTCCTGTCTGCCCGCATCTAAAGCATGTCAGTGGTGTCAGATAACACGGGGTCCCTGATGGACTCTACCATAAGTCTGGCAAACACTGGCCGCTGATCCAGAACTATGACCACTGCTGCTGCTTAAAGCACCTGACCCAAACCTAAACGATCTACGCTGACCTCCATGGCCATTTCTACTGCTCCGATGCACTCGCTGCTGCTGTCTCTGACTCTGCTGAGTCAGACCTCGCTGCTGACTACTCGAACCAACATGAAAGCTCGAATATGGGGTAGCCTGCAATCTACTCGACTGAACTCCCAGCTGGTAATAATCAGGCATCACTCCCTGCCTAACTAGCCTCAGCTCAATCTCCTTAGCTAACTCAATCACAGACTCGAGAGTAAGGCCTGCTATAGGCATACCAGCAAAAGCTGAACCCAAACCAGTAACGTAGGTAGTGACTACGAAATACTGGTCTCGCATCAGATCCTCAGCATATCTACCCAGATGGAGAAACTCTCGGGTATACTCCTCTACAGATCGATCTCCACGAGAAATACTGGTCAAACGAAGACGATAGCTCAAACGAAGTGGCTCTGGACAAAATCTCCTCATAAATTGCTCTTGAAACTGAGCCCATGTCATCGTCATCATGTAAGGCTGGATCATCTAGAATGAACCAATCTAATGCTAGTCCCTCAACAGACAACTCAATGATCATGATCCGCTGATACTCGGTATGAGTAGTCCGAGTCCTAATCTCGATCGCATGTAGAAAATCTAACAGATCGGAAGTAGTATCAAAAGCAATTTTGCCAACTCGGGCATAGAACAAAGCTGCCTCAGGGTCAGACATACCCTGCTGATAGGCAGGTTGAACAGGCTGAACAACTGGAGGAATAGGAACATCAAACTCAGGCTCAATAGGGTCCTCATCCTGTAACTCTCTCTGCCTACGGCAACCTGCTGCTTCTCAAGGTCTACCTCTGCCATGACCTCTACGTCTAATTGGCTGCTCAGGAGGTAAAACCTCATCCTCAAAAGACTTATCATTCTCGGCCTCAACGACCGATGGAGCGACACGCGCTCGCCTCCTCATACTAAAAAGACAAACGAAAAGATTCAGACAAAACAGACAACGGAGGAATAACGCAGAAAAACTAAGCAAGGAATACTTATCAAGACATACTCAAACCTAATACAATGCAATAGTTACAAAAAAAAAAACACAACTCTGAAAACTAGGGCCACAACTCACACAACTAAGCCCTGACACAGAACTCCGCTCTGATACCAACTTTGTCACGACCCAAAACAGGGGGCCATGACCGGCGCTAGGGAACGGGAATTCTTTCGAATCCGGAACCCATAGCAAGCCTAAAAATAAAATAAACATGCAATAATAATAATAATATATAATGCAGCAGAAATAAAAAAAATCATAAATATCATAATAACAATTTCATTAACTGGATTTAATTTAAATCTCAACTCATCACATATATATAAAATCCCTTTAATACAATCCAGTTCAAATAATAAAATATCTCGCATAACTAAATACATGAAATCCCACAATTTAATTTACAATTACTGCAGTGTCTAGATTATATAAAAATAAGACTCAAATAAGTAATTTACACAAAGAAGCCGAGGCGGAAGAAATCCGGCGTACAGACCTGCTACTGAGGTCTGAAGATGTTGACTCTCCTGAAAAAATAGTCAACGGAGGGGAGTCATACCTCACTGAGTGAATTACTATAATATATATACATGCATACTAAATGACAATGCATGCAATTAACAGTATATATATAATATGTAAATATATACATGCAAATTCACACAGATGCAGAAAAATCATTCTATATATATTTTTATTGAAAATCACGGTTTATGAAGGATCACATAGAACCCTAGAATATCGCAACCTCGAAAACAGTGTTAGACAACACTCTAGCCATATAGGCTCACTTAATCCAAATATATCCACTTAATCCATTTAGACAGTAGACTGGCCCCGAGACACTAAGTCAACCGAGCTCCAGCAGTCTGACTGCCAGTGTGATTGGCCCCGAGACACTTGGTCAACCGAGCTCCAGCAATCACACCTCCAAACCATATCTCACACATATCAATAATCACATTAAATCAATATCCACAAATAAGTTAGTAATATAGCCTAAATACTATAGGCGTACCGGTACGTACTCGGTCCTAGTGCTGCCCACTAGGTAGCACGTTCTATTGATATCCTTCATCATTAATAATATAAAACATTAATTCACAAATAAATGATGCATGAAGTTCAATAAAATATCAACATAAACCATATATATACTAGAAATATACCAAAAATAAACCAAGTATATTTCGAGTATATATACATCAAATGAATCCAATTAGATCATAAATTAAACTAGAAATATATTTAAAAACATTTTGAAATATAATTTATTAACAAAACATGCATATAATTTAATATATACCAAAAATAAACCAAAAATATACTTAAATACAAATCATATTATCTATGCATTTTAATCAAAATAAAACATATATTTCTAAATCATGCATCCTAAAGCATATATATATATATATAGTATAGTAACTCACCCTAGTGCGCTCCACGAGACGGGTCCGATGGGCCTGGTCCACTAGCCCTCGGTCTCCGGCGCAACTAAACAAACAATAAATAATCGACATCAGAATAAACCTAACAGAAATCCTAAAATTCAATCTAGAGTATTAAACATAGAATCGATATCAGGGTTCGACCGGACATCACGTTTTATGAGAATTCTACCGAAAATTCGACAGAACCTCCCCTGTAAAATGGACATCTCTCTACTCAAAAGAGTAGAGCCGACCCTGTAAGGAAATACACTTCGAAAAACTACACAGAGCACAATCAAATCCCACGGTCGGACTCCAAACTATAGTCTACCGACCGGGGGTCCACAACCACAGAACAATTTCAGAAATACCAAAAATACTCTTATATCATAGAAATTCATTTTATAGGTAAAAATTACATAATTAACCTTTAAACACAATAAAAACCAATAAAAACTCATTTTATTAGTAAAACCGTATATATTATATATAATTGAAAATAATTCACGATAAATAGTTTTTAATTAGTTAAAAATACTAAATAATTTATAGAAATCATTTTTATACTTTAAATAACTATTAAAACCACTTAAATTACATTTTTAGCCAATTTAGGGTAAAATTACCAAAATGCCCTTATATATATAAATATACTAAAATTACTTCAAAAATTCACCAAAAATTATACAATTATCCAAAATTATCTTCTCAACATATTTATCAATAATATCAATAATTAAACTCAATTAACCAATTAATTTCAATTAAAAACATAATTAACCCTAATTTCCCAAATTTACATAAACTTCAATAATTCAAAATAAATACTTAGAAATTCATAAAAATTCCAAATAAATTCCTATAATTCATTTCAACACCTAATTTAACCATAAAACACAATTTCATAATTTAAATAATTAATTTCCGAAAATTAGGAAAATAATAATAAAATATTCCAAAAATACCCAAAAATCCAAACAATCTCCAAAAATTCCACAAAAATTCATACATGTATATTAAGTTACTAGGATCAACATTTGTGAAGGTATTTTTCATGAATCAATCAATTCAAAGCTCAAAAAATTCAAAAACCCTAATATGGCCGAAATCAAAAATTCGAAACCTAAGCAAATCTAGACCATTTAAGCTCAAACCAAAGCTAGAATCACACTCACCAGAGCTCAAGGAGAAGAAAGAGACTGACAGTGTCGAAAATGGTGGCCGGAACCATCGTGATCGACGGTGGAAGGAAATTCGGCTTCTCCGGCCAAAATCCACTTCCAGACGCCGGAAATGGCTACTACAAGCGGCAGAAGAGGCTGAGGAAGGAGGTGGCACATCGGACGGCACACCAATGGTGAGAAAATGACATGACAGGCATCCGGACGGCGAAGGAAATGGTCGGGGAAGAAGGAGATAGTCGGGGGGGCAAAATGGTAATTTTCCAAAAGTTTATTCTTTTGACTTATAATATGTATATATATATACTTTATACTATATAATAAAATAATATTAAATTACACACATTAAATATACACCACACACATAAAATTTAATATTTCAACATTTAATATTAATTAAAAATAATTAAATAACAATAAAATAAATAAACAATCAATAAAATATTAGGGGTAATATTAATTAAACCCTAATTAAATAAATATGTGCACATAGGTTTTATTTAGTATTTTAAAAATGCGTATGAGTTCATACAAATCCGAAAAATGTATTTAAAATAAATAATAATAAATTATTTACGTGAAAATTTCCTCGAAAATGCAAGTCCCGGGAAAATTTTACGTAAACCACTGTGAATAAATCACAATAATTAAAATAGGTTTTAAATACATATCCACTCATGAAAATATTGTAATATATACAAAAATTATTAACACTGCACATCCCGGTACAGTGTAAAAATATTTTAAAAACACGGGATATTACAAAAGAAATCCGGCGTAAGGGTCTACTACTGAGGTCTGAGGATGAAGACTCTCCTGAAAAAATAATCAACGGAGGGGAGTCAGACCTCACTGAGTGAATTGTTATAATATATATGCATGCATAACTAAATGATAAATGCACATATTCAATAGTATATATAATAAATATACATACATGCAAATACACACGGATGCAGCTAAAATTATTTTATATAACACTGAAAAATATCCATTTATGAAGGATCAAATAGAACCCTAGATGATCGCAACCTCAAATAGTGTTAGACAACACTCTAGCTATATAGGCTCACTTATTCCAAATAAGTTCACTTGTTCCATTTGGACAGTAGACTGGCCCTGAGACACTAAGTCAATCGAGCTCCAACAGTCTGACTGTCAGTGTGATTGACCTCGAGACACTTGGTCAACTGAGCTCCCGTAATCACACTCTTAAATCACATCACACATCAATCCAATCATGTCACGACCCAAAACAGGGGCCATGACCGGCGCTAGGGAACGGGAATTCTTTCGAATTCGGAACCCGTAGCAAGCCTAAAAATAAAATAAAAGCATGTAATAATAATAATAATAATAACAACATAATTAAATATAATATCCTGTAGCGGAACAAAATCATAAATATTAAAATAATATTCCACCAAATGAAATTAAATTGAACAACTTATCTCATATAAATAAATCCTTTAATACAAGTTTCAATTCAAATTCTTAAAATACATAACCCACACAAATATAATACATAAAACCCACAATTTATTTACAACTACTACAGTGTCTAGATTATAAAAATAGACCTCAGGTGAGCAGTTTACATAAAGAAGCCGGGGCAGAAGAAATCCTGCGTAAGGGTCTGCTACTGAGGTCTGAAGACGATGACTCTCCTGAAAAATAGTCAACGGAGGGGAGTCAGACCTCACTGAGTGAATTGCCATAATATATATACATGCATACTAAATGGCAATGCACACAGTCAAAAGTATATATATATATAATAAGTATATATATACAAGCAAATACACACAGATGCAATAAAATCATTTTATATATTGTTACTGAAAATCACAGTTTATGAAGGATCAAATAGAACCCTAGAAAAATCATAACCTCAAAACAGTGTTAGACAACACTCTAGCCATACAGGCTCACTTATTCCAATATGTTCACTTGTTCTATTTGGACAGTAGACTGGCCTTGAGACACTAAGCTAACGAGCTCCAGCAGTCTGACTGCCAGTGTGATTGGCCCCGAGACACTTGGTCAACTGAGCTCCCGCAATCACACTCCCAAATCATATCTTACATATCAAATAATCAAATCCAATCAATATCCACAAATGGTTAGTAATATAGCCTAAATGCTATCAGCGTATCGGTACGTACTCAGTCCTAGTGCTGCCCACTAGGTAGCACGTTCTATCAATATCCTTCATTATTAAATATAAAACATACATTCATAAAAATAAATGATGCATGAATTTAAATATAATAGCAACGATAACAAAAAATATATACTAGAAATATACTAAAAGTAAACTAGGTATATTTTGAGCATTTATACGTAAAATAAATCCAATTAAATTACAAAATGAACTAGAAATATACCAAGGATATACCTAAAAGCATTTTAAGAATGATTTATTAATAAAACATGCATATAGTTTGAAAATATACCAAAAATAAACTAAAAATAAACGTAAGTACTAACTAAATCATTATGCATATTTAATCAAAATAAAACACATATTTCTAAAACATGCACCCTAGAACATATCTATATATAAAATAACAACTCACTAATTATTGTGCTCCTCGAGATTGGTCCGACGAGCCTGGTCCACTAGGCCTCGGTCTCGGTGCAACTAAACAAACAATAATAACAGACATCAGAATAAGCCTAACAGAAAATCCTAGAAACTCGATCTAGAATATTAGACACAGAACTAAAAATCAGAATTCGACCGGACATCACATTTTACGAGAATTCTATCAAAAATTCGATAAAACCTCCCCTGTAAAATGGACATCTCTCTACGCAAAGAGTAGAGCGGCCCTGCAAAGAAACACACTTTGAAAAATAGGCACAGAACCACAATCACAACCCCTCGGTCAGACTCCAAACTATAGTTTACCGACCGAGGTCCGCAATTCACAGAACAAAATAGAAATACCAAAAATACCCTTATATCATAGAAATACATTTTATAAGTAGAAAGTACGTAATTAACCCTAAAACACAGTAAAAACCAATAAAAACTCATTTTATTAGAAAAATCGTATATTATATATATAATTGAAAATAATTTACGAAAAATAGTTTTAATTAGTTAAAAATACTAAATAATTTGTAGAAATCATTTTTTATACCCTAAATAACTATTAAAACCAATTTAATTACATTTTTAGCCAATTTAGGGTAAAATTACCAAAATACCCCTATATATATAAATATACTAAAATTAATTCAAAAATTCACCAAAAATAATATAATTGCACAAAATTAATTTTCTCAACATATTTTTCAATAATATCACTAAATAAACTTAATTAACCAATTAATTTCAATTAAAAACACAATTAACCCTATTTTCTCAAAATTACATAAACTAATTAAATTCAAAATAAATACATAGAAATTCACAAAAATTCCAAATAAATTTATATAATTCATTTCAACACCTATAATTACCATAAAACACAATTTCATAATTTAATTAATTAATTTTCAAAATTAGAAAATAAGAATAAAATAATCAAAAATACCCAAAAATCAAAATAAATTCCAAATAATTCTACAAAAATTCACACATGAATATTAAGCTAAGGGGAGCAACTTTTGTTAAGGAATTTTTCATGAATCGATCAATTGAAGCTCAAAAAAATCGAAAAGCTAAAATGGCCCGAATTTGAAAAATTAACAAAAACTTTACCAAATCGAGTTTTAAGCTTAAACAAAGATTAGAATCATCTTCAATGGCCTCAAAGGAGTTCAACGACACTGGAAAGAGGGGATTTGGTGGCCGAAATCGCAAGGTGTGGAGGGAAGATGCAACTTTTGGCCAAAACAATTTTTCTTGGCTTCACCGGCGCCGGAGAGGGTGAAGGGGAGTGGTGGAGCTGCTAGAGGAAGAGGGTGGACGTCCAGGAGGCACACCAACGGTAGTCGGCTGGAGTTGCAGCAGGAAGGGGGAAGAGGTGGCGTCGGGAGGAAGAAGAAAAGGGGGGGTAGGTTT
>CANTUR010001605.1:0-253838 GCA_947683625.1 Mallotus nudiflorus
TAAAAGCTTCTATGGCCACTTTATTAACTAAATTTTCAATCTATATAGCTACCTTATTGAATCAAGCTAGATAGCTTTATAATGATTCAGTGACCTCTTATCGGCATATCCAGAGATCATTGATATTTTTGGCTAGAGGGATATTGGTGATGAATTGAGTCTAAAATTTCTCAGCTAAATCTTTGAAAGAGGTGATAGAATTCTCAGGGAGTTGGTGAAACCACATTTGAGCATTCTTAGTGAGTGCACTTAGGAAGACTTTGCGTATAATTTTGCCATTCATATTTAGAGTAACATTCTTATTTTGAACGAGGATATATAGTTGATTGGATTTCTAGTTCCACCATATTGATCTAATTATGGCATTTTGAATTTGGTCAGGATTTTTGTTCGAATTATCCTGCATACAAAGGGCATCCTTCCTTCCATGACGCATTCATCCTCTTTCTTTGGCCTTGTACAGGCTTTATGCATGACCTCTTCAACCTTTTGGGTTAACTTTGAATCATCAAGAGCTGGGATAGTTGAGTTGGATTCTTTTTATGGGGCTTTACACTTTTCTTTGTCTCCTCTTGGTACCTCCAGAGATGTGGTATTATTTTCTATATGAGTTGGCTTAGGATCGGGGAATTCAGTTATTGTTGCATTAGGGCCATTTGAGTTTGAATGTTTTATATCATCAGTTTTTTACTCATTGGGAGAGGTTAAGTGTTTAGGCTACTATGTTTAAGTTAAGTATGATTATGGCAAGTGTTTCTTATAGACTTGGAAAGGTATATAAGGTATAGGTCTGTAGTGGTGTGGAGGAGGAGCATAGCATAGAAGGTCAGTGCCAAGGGCTTGCCATCCTTAAGTGTTTCCCAATGGAACGTGTGTGCCACCGGTAGGAATTTAAGATGAGGGTCCAGCATATGGGAAGAAGGCTGGTGGTATTATAGTCAGGGTAGGCAATAATAAACTGATTGAAGGAATGAAGGCAGATGGGTTGATGTATGTGTTAGGAGTTAGTGGACTAGAAGTCATGATGGCAAAGTCTTGATTGGGAGATGCACAAATGGCTTTTTATATAAGAGTTCCCACAGACGACACCACTTGATAACTTATTTTTGAAACTCTTGAGCCGGGATCCTGCAAGTGATCAACAAAGGGCAAAGTGAGAGGTGTGGAAGATCCCCATAAACCCTCTAATGCCTAAGTCAGAAGATATAAAGAGAGTTTAAAGAGAGAAAGATAACAATGAGAATAGAATGAATGAGAATAGAATGAATGAGAATGAGGGACATAAGATCCTATTTACAAGGATGTTGATGCTTAAACTTGAGAGGAATAGGATTCCTCTTTGATGAAAGTCCTATGAATACTAGGAGAGTGTTTCTTCCTATCTAGGAGTCTCCTGATTGGGAGTTTTTTTCTATTTTTCTTGAATGTCCTTCTTCTGTAAGCAACCATGTATAGGAAAATAAAGACCTTAATTAAATAAGAATATGCATGTGGGGTATCAATTTTTTTGGTACACATATATATGCTATATTTTCTTTTCTCATACTTGTAATAATTAGTATTTAACCTTTCAGTTGGATATTTTAATAAAGCCATGCAATAACTGCTATAATTATTCCTATATTCTTAATGGGACTTAATAAGCCCCTTAATTGATGGAAAAAAAATCATGTGAATGCAAGATAACTGCTGGATACATTTAAGCAAAGATGAACAGTAGACATAATCACCATGTTCTATGTTTAGATTTAAATAGGCATAATATATTTGCAGCCCTTTACTATCCCCTGTATTTGTCACTTTTTTATCAATTTGACACATCTACTTATAATTTTTAGTCAGTCAAACCCTTGTAATATGTCATATGCTAATTTACTATTCCATACCACGTGTGTTGATATAGGTTTCAAAATTGTATTTTAGACAAGTTCAGGTGTTAAAATTACAAAACTATAAATTGAGATGTTAAATTGACAAAAAGTGACAAATACAGGGGCCATGAATGCATTATGCCATTTAAATATTTTGTAATTTTAAAATTGGCAACAATCACAACCATTTATAAATTTTTAAACATTCTATCATGCAGCATTTTGGTTTTTTTTCCCTTATAAATTTAAAATCGGAACTCTTTATTTAGTTTTAACCAAATTAATCCTTTTACTAAAAACTAATCTAATTATCCTTTTTGTTTGCTATAGTAATTCTACATTGCTGAAATCCACGTTGATGAGTCAGATGAAAATAGGCATCCAAACTCCATACAATTATTTATGCAAAACTCCAAACAATTATCCAAACTATCTTTACGACAAAAGGAAATAGAAGTAATAGAGTTGGATGAGGAATATAATTCAAATTAATTGAAAAAAGATATGCTGTGTCTGGCAAGTTTGCTATGGATTGACAAACCCTTTTGTTAGGAATTATAGAGTCAGCGCAACAAAATAATGTTACAAAGAAAAAAAAAATACTATAAAAATAATCAAATAAAAATAGCACCAATATTTTAATGTGGTTTATCCTAGTGTTAGGATACATCTATGAGATAAAATTCAAAAATTTCTTCCATTAACAAAATAACAAGTACAAAGAGAGTTTTTTCTAAATTAAAACTAGAGATATACAATAAAAATTTTTTTAGCAAAATAGTGGCACTCGAGGTGTTTCCTAAACTCCAAAATAATTTTCTCACTATTTTATCACTCACTTTTTGAGAAAAAATTTTCAATTGAGAACATTTTTTTAAACCTTAAAACTATCTCGCTCTCATCAAAGTAAAGGCTACCAAGCAAGCACCTCACTTTTTCTACTCACTCTCAATTGCCTTGCTTGCTTTCTTGTACCACTTATTGCTTCAAATTGCCATGCAAATATGATAAGCAAATCCCTCTCTTGGCAAGTAGCAAGTTGCCACCTTGCATGGGTGACATCATGCAAATCTTTAAGATTTGCAAGATTTTCTTGCAGAGACTACACCCTTGTTGACCAAGCCATTTTTTTTCAAATACATTTGTGGGCTCCATTAAGAGGGATCCATGAAAATTCTCCATCTCCAGACTATATGGAAGTCATCACCATTTTGACATCTAATCAACATAATTCAAACTTCTCCTTTAGTAAAGTTTTAGTTAACATGTCTGATTCATTTTCATCTGTATGAATCTTCTCCAGCTAAAATAACTTATGCTCCAATACATCCCTTATTTAGTGAAATCTTACACTGATATGCTTTAATCTTAAATGAAAGGAGGAGTTTTCACTAAGGTGGATAGCACTCTCACTATCACAAAATTACTTCTATATATCCTGTTGAAAACCAACATCATTTAAGAACTTCATCCATAGCAGCACTTTATAGGCTTCAATTACTGTAATAAACTCTGCTTAATTGGTAAACAAAGCAACACATTTTTATAATTTTGATTGCTATAAGACAACTCCCCCTGTAAATGTAATCAAGTAACATGAAGCTGACTTCCTCAAGTCAACATTGCCTGCCATGTTTGCATTTGTGCATCAAACTAACATAGGTTTGGCATCTCCATAACACAAGCATATTTCAGACATTCCACAAAAATGCCTAGAAAACCATTTCACTACAAACTGATGTCCCTTTCTAGAATTAATCTTTGATGCCCATTAATTTTTATTATTTTCTATTTAACTAGTAAACTTTTATTTTTAATCCTTTTTATCGCTGACTTTTTACTTTTAAATTCAATTTAATTCATATAATATCAAATAGAGAAATATTCAATTTCAATTGATATTAAACATATAAAATACTAAAATTTAGCTTCAACATAATAAACTAAATATTAAAAGTAAAATAAAAAGTTATAAAAATTTATTTTTAATTATATTATCTCTTTTAATTATTAAATATCATTTTAATCTATAGAATTTTTTTGTGTGTCCATATCGACATTAATTTATAAAAATACGATGATTTTACGCATTGAAGGAGTTAAATAGGTTTAAAATAAAATGTTAAAGATTGAATACAACATAATAAAACTTCAGGGCTATTAAAGATTAATCACATAACGCTCGAAAGTGAAACTACGCATTTGGCTATATATATATGAATGAAAAAGAAATTAAATTCAAATTATCTTTATATATATATATATATATAAAGATAATTTGAATTTAATTTCTTTTTCATTCATATATATATAGCCAAATGCGTAGTTTCACTTTCGAGCTATATATATATATATATATATATATATATATATATATATATATATATATATATATATATATATATATATATATATATATATATATGAAAGACTAGTTTTGTTCATAGTTATTGATAACTCTGAATTGATATTTTGCTTGTGGAACATGCATAGACGAGGAGAACGGGTAAAGGGGCAGGGTTTCCCTTATAAACACTCCGTAGCTTAAGTTAATAATGGTATAAGGGAAAAACATAATAAAGCAAATAGGCATAATAGAGTAAAGAATAAAGAATAAAGGAGTAAAGGATGATTGCTTATGATGATGAGGTGATGGAATGATCTCTTGGTGATGTTGTATGATGAGAGCATGAATGACATGAGATGTCATGAGATGTATTTATAGGAGAAGGTATTGCTCAAACCTCTTAGGAATATGATTCCTTAGTCTTGTAGGATTGCCTTATTTAGGAGAAGAGGAGACTTCCTTTGTAGAGTAATCTTCCTAATTGAAATAGACTTCCTTATTGAGCTTTCTTCTTATTCAAATAATCCTCCTCTTTAGGGGAATATATCCCTTATTATAATAGGATACTAATATGAGTTATCAAGAGTCCCCCTGAAAGTATGTTCGGATATTTATGTTTGATGTATTTGGGTCTATAAGATAATGGAAAATGTCATTGTATCTACTTGGAGAGAGAGACTGCTTGAGCAATTGCATCTAATATGGAAGGGTGAGCTGAGGTGTCTAGCCTCAGTCACAAGAAAAGATAAAGCTCAGTACCGAGTCTTGAAATCATCATATAAGAATATTATTTTAAAGTGCCAGCTGGACTTGAGTACACAAAACCTACAATAAAACTACTTTAGGGGTAAAAGATTAACCTATCAGTGTGAAAACAATATGACAGAACCAGTTGTCACTGGATTTTTGATGCTCAGTGCAAGGACATGAGGCTTACGAGCTCGAAACCTCAGTACTACATAAGCGACTTGAGGGTGCCAGCTTCAGTCACTGGACTTAGATGCTCGAGGCGTAGATGCTTAGTGCAAGGACACGAGACTTACATGCTCGAAACCTTAGTACTATAGAAGCAACCTAAGGGTGCTAGCTTTAGTCACTAGACTTAGATGCTCGAGGCTTATATGCTCGGTACAAGGACGTGAGGCTTACATGCTCGGAACCTTAGTACTACATAAAAGACCTGAGGGTGCTAGCTTCAGTCACTGGACTTAATCTTGGTGCATTAGAAGCACAGCCCAAGTGCCATATGATGTTGCTTAATTTATGAACTTCAATGACTATTGATGGTAGCTGCCTAGTCAGAATAATGATTAATGTTGAGTCCGGACATTATTGCTGCAAATGTTTAATTTTTTTGAGCATTTATTGTAGTATTTTCGCAAAAGATAGGATGTTATGATCCTAATAATGAGTTTAATCCCTTTCTATATGAGCTCCACAAAATGGGATAGTAATTTAGTAAGGGTTTTTGAAATGATGGAAGATGGGTGTTGAAGGACCAAATTTAGGTTTGCCCAATTTGAATTATGAGATGAGCATTTTGTAAATTAAGTGAAGGGTCAATGTTGCACCGCTTCTAAAATAAAGGATAATGTATGATGCTGGCTAGGATGTCTTGGAATTGCCTTTTAATTTATCCGTCTATATGGCGGATATACTTGACTCCATTCTTGAATTTCCCTTATTAGATATTCTTAGTGTTGCCTTGCAATGTGTCTAATGTCTTTTGACAATCTCTGCATGTTGATGCCAAGTGAGATGATCAAAGAGTTCGATCATTTAGACTGATGGGTGCTTAAAGTAGCTTCTTCAATAAATACATTTTGCTTATCTGTAGTGATAGATAAAAGAAAAATAGTTTTGGGACCGTCATAATCGATCTTATTTAATGGTCAATCCTTATGTAATAAATATATCAAATATAATTAATGTATATTTTGCATGAATAATAATCATGTATATATGGATGAGCATTTATATGTGGATGTGTAAGCGTGCTTGTGTGACAAGCTATAAATATTCATATAAGAATAAATAAAATAAATAAATAATATTAAGAGAAACTAGAGAAACTTATCTCCTGATATACTCTTGTCCCGCCTTCGAATTCATGAATATTTATATTTGTCATTTGCTTCAATTGTTGCTTGAATGACCTTGTCTTTGAAGATGTTGCCTAAGTTTATGTGTATCCAATTGCATGAAAATATACTACTCTGAAATTAATATCTTGTTGTAGTGCTCGTCTCCTTTCTGAATAGATGAATATTTATGTTCCTTGTCGCTTAGTGGTTATCGATGTATTTGAAGGTCTCTCCATGATCTGTGGTGTTGATGTAATTTGACTATCTAAGAACGTCTATGCCACTGTCTTAGTTTTGAGTATGTTATATTCCTTGGCACCTTGTATTAATGTTGAATATCATGAAGTTTCGAATGCAAATATTTTTAGATTCAATGCTTAAGGCTTGCTTGGATATCCATGGTTATAATAACAGAGACTCAGATGCTCGAGATTTGATAGGTTTTAATACCGTGGTTTAAACTCTGGATGTTCAAACTTGAATGCTTGGATTCTTTAATGCTTGGACTTGGGGTGTCTGAACTCCTTGATGCACGCACTTGGATGCTCGGAATCTTTGATGCTTGGACTTGGATGCCTAGAATCTTTGATGCTTTGACTTGAATGCCTGGACTCTTCCATCCTTGCTTGCTACTCAAAGTTTAAGTATCCATGAAATCAATGCTCGGTAGTAGATGCTCAAATTTCCAAGGCTTTAGTGGATGGTACTCATGTTGTTTGGATGCTTGATGAATGGACATCAACCTTCAATCTTAACTTTGTAAGGCTTTATGTGGTGTTCATTAGATGATAATTAATGCTAATCTTTAGTGATAAGAAGTCCAGCGCTTAATAGATGTTCGAAGCTTGGTAGGTACTTGTATCTTGAGCATCAAAATGAATCCTGACCATAGATGATAGATATGATGTTTGAGCATAACCAAGTACCTGAGTGCTTGTTTCGGGTGTTCGACAGTCTCTATGTTTTAATACTTGAAATGTTAAGGCTTTGAAACTTAATGCTCAAAAGCACGGTGCTTCAAAGCTTAGTTTATGCCTTACTATTTCTATAACTAGTGACGGGGTCGATGCTCAAAGCTTAGTGGATGTTCAGATATCCAAGACTTTAGTGCTCTAAGTGGCTTGCCTTTGGTGTCCTTTTTTATACACAGCTTTCTAATTCTTATCACCTACTAGTTCTTCGCACTAGCTCTCGGAGACAGCTTGCTCCTTTGAATCAAGTGTTTTGAGGCATCCTATAGGCTAAAGCTTCGATGAATGCTTGATGTTTGGAGCTCCATGCTATGGTGAGTATTCTATAATGAAAACTTGACCAAGAACACTTCTTGTTTAAGGCCTTATTTTGTCTTTATTAACTTTCTTTTTTCTTTTTTATAGATCTTGAGCTGTAGGTTTTGTCAAAGATCTAATTTTTGTATCTTCCTTGCGTTATATCTTGTGAGTGGTTGAAAAGGATGGTCGCACTAGCCACTCAAAATTCTCCATGAATGACGTGATTGGGCCATAAAAATCAATCAGCGGATGCTAAAATCATGTGCCTTTAAGACTATAGCTAACCATAGATCTTAAGGGTACCAGAGTCAACTAGACTTGTAAATAGTAGTGTTTGCATCCTACTATATTAGGGATATTTACCTCAGATTGAAAGTAAGGCTGCTGAGCATTTACTCTGAGTTTAAGTGCTTGTAAAGTTAATTCTTGATACTCGGCGCTCAGTTCTCTGCGTTCAAAGGGCGCTCGATGCTCGGAGCCTAATGGTATATGCTCATTATTCAAAACTCGATGCTTGATTGGTATTCCATGTTAGGTGCTTAGAGCATGATGATCGGGGACATATTTTACTCTTTGGAATGCTCGATGTTCAGAGACTGTGTTCGAAGCTTTATGAAGATAGTCAATCATCTCTTGAGCTGTTCTTGATCAATAGACATGCTGTCACAAATAGTTGTGCTGAGATCTTCATGCTCATCAATGAGGGTAAATGGACAAATCTTTAAGCCTCTACTATGTTGATGACATGCATATTGTACCGGTGACAAATTGAATAAGATACTTATAAAATAAGTAAGCATGTCTCATCTTGAAGATTGTTTTAATGGAATAATAGAATTTTGAAGCTAGATTTCTGTAAGCAATAATAATCCAGAATTGAATTCGGTTTATTCCCATAGACGACGCTACTTGATAACTCCGAATTGATATTTTGCTTGTGGAACCTGCATCAACGAGGAGAATGAGTAAAGGGGCGGGGTTTCCCCCATAAACACTCCAAAGCTTAAGTCAGTAACGGTATGAGGAAAAATATAATAAAGCAAATAGGCATAATAGAGTAGAGAATAAAGAATAAAGAAGTAAAGGATGATTGCTTATGATGATGAGGTGATGGAATGATGTCTTGGTGATGTTGTATGATGAGAGCATAAATGACATGAGATGTCATGAAATGTATTTATAGGAGAAGGTATTGCTCAAACCTCTTAGGAATATGATTGCTTAGTCTTGTAGGATTGTCTTATTTAGGAGAGGAGGTGACTTCCTTTGTAGAGTAATTTTCCTAATTGAAATAGACTTCCTTATTGAGCTTTCTTCTTATTCAAATAATTCTCCTCTTTAGGGGAATATATCCCTTATTATAATAGGATACCAAAATGAGTTATCAGTTATTTTCTTCTATTTGCAATAATTAATATGTAACCTTTCTGTAATATATTTTGATGAAGCCTTCAAATCATCACTAGATGTCATGTTAAAGCAAGATAACAGGATCTTTAAGCAAAGATGCATAGTAAACATATAGAAAAGACTTTAAACTTAAATTTCTCTTGCATCAAATATGAACGGAAAGAATATGTAGCCATTAATTCAACGTATTCTCATGCAGTAATGTATTTGATTAAATTTAGGGTTCAGCAAAATCTAGTGTGGTTGTACCAAATGCTGGAAATTTTAGACCCACAACACATGTTTTGGGTCCATTGGTCTTGGAAGAGTGTCCTGCACTCCAGAGGAACAAGTCTTGAAGAGTATTGTCCACGACCTGTGGAAATTATTTTTTGAATATATAATATGGTCAAGTCAAGGAGCCTTGATCAAATTTTATCAATTTGATACCTCTACTTGCAATTTTTTCTTAGTTAAACTCTTGTGATGTGGCATATGCTGATTTGCTATTCTATGCCACATGTGCTAACATGGGTTTCAAAATTGTATTTTAGACAAGTTCAGGTGTTAAAATTACAAAACTATACGTTAAGGTGTGAAACTGACAAAAAATGACAAATACAAAGGCCATGAATGCATTATACCATTTAAATATTTTTATAATTTTAAAATTGGCAACAATCACAACCATTTATAAATTTTTAAACATTTTATCATGCAGAATTTTGGTTTTCTTTCCTTTATAAATTTAAGATCGGTACTCTTTATTTAATTTTGACCAAATTAATCCTTTTACCAAAAACAAATCTAATTATCCTTTTCATTTGCTATGATAACTCTACATTGCCAAAATCCACATTGTCGAGTCAGAGGAAAACAAGCGTGAAGGAATTATCTATGCAAAACTCCAAACAATTATCCAAATTGTCTTTCCAACAAGAGGAAATAGAAGTGATAGAGTTGGATGAGGAACATAATTCAGAATAATTGAAACAAAATATGTTGTGTCTGGCAAGTTTGCTATGGATTGACAAACCCTTTTGTTGGGAATTACAGAGTCGGCGTAATGAAATAATATTGTAAAGACAAAATAAAAATACTCTAGAAATAATTAAATAAAAATGGCACCAATATTTTAATGTAGTTTATCCTAGTGTTAGGATACATCCACGGGATAAAATCTAAAAATTTCTTCCATTAGCAAAATAACAAGTACAAAGAGAGTCTTTTCCAAAGAAAGTCTTTTCTAAATTAACACTAGAGATATGCAATAACATAGTTTTCACCAAAATAGTGGCACTCGAGGTATTTTTTAAACTCCAAAATAATTTTCTCACTATTTTATCACTCACTTTTTGAGAAAAATTTTTCAATTGAGAAAATTTTTCAAAACCTTAAAACTGTACCACTCTCATCAAAGTAAAGGCTACCAAGCAAGCGCCTCACTTTTTCTGCTCACTCTCAATTGTCTTGGTTGCTTTCTTGCTCCACTTATTGCTTCAAATTGCCATGCAAATATGACAAGCAAATCCCTCTCTTGGCAAGTAGGAAGTTGCCACCTTGCATAGGTGACATTATGCAAATCTTTAAGATTTGCAAGATTTTCTTGCAGAGACTACACCCTTACTGATCAAGCCTCTTTTTTTTAGATACATTTGTGGGCTCTATTAGGATGGACCTACAACAATTCTCCCTCTCCCGATTACGTGGAAGTCATCACCATTTCAACATCTACTCAATATAATTCAAACTTCTCCCTTAGTAAAGTTTTAGTTAACATGTTTGATCCACTTTTATATATATGGATCTTCTCTAGCTGGAATAGCTTCTCCTCCAATACATCCCGTTTTTAGTGAAATCTTACACTGATGTGCTTTAACCTTGAATGAAAGGAGGTGTTCTCACCAAGGTGGATAACACTCTCACTATCACAAAATAAGTTATCTATATCCTATTGAAAACCAAGTTCATTTTAGAACTTCATCCATAGCAATACTTTACAGGTTTCAGTTACTACAATAAACTCTGCTTAAGTGGTAGACAAAACAACACATTTCTATAATTTTGATTGCTATAAGACAACTCCCCCTGCAAATGTAATCAGGTAACATGAGGCTGACTTCCTCAAGTCAACATTGATTGCCATGTCTACATTTGTGCATCCAACTAACATAGGTTTGGCATCTCCAAAACACAAGTATATTTTGGACATTCCACGAAAATACCTAAAAATCCATTTCACTATAGACTGATGTCCCTTTCTAGAATTAACCTTTGATGCCCATTAATTTATATTATTTTCTATTTAGCTTGTAAACTTTTATTTTTAATCCTTTTTACTGCTAAACTTTTTACTTTTAAATTCAATTTAGTTCATATAACATCAAATAGACAAATATTTGATTTCAATTGATATTAAACATATAAAATACTAAAAATTAGCTTCAACATAATAAACTAAAAATTAAAAGTAAAATAAAAAGTTATAAAAATTTATTTTTTGTTATATTATCTCTTTTAATTATTAAATATCATTTTAATCTATAGAATTTTTTTTAGTGTTCATATCAACATTAATTTATAAAAATACGATGATTTTATGCATTGAAGGAGTTAAATAAGTTTAAAATAAAATGTTAAAGATTGAATACAACATAATAAAACATAAGGGCTATCAAAGATTAATCACGTAAGGCTCGGAAGTGAAACTATGTATTTGGCTGGCTATATATATATATATATATATATATATATATATATATATATATATATATATATATCCTATTTGCAATAATTAATATGTAATCTTTCTGTAATATATTTTGATGAAGCCTTCAAATCATCGCTATATGTCATGTTAAAGCAAGATAACAGGATCTTTAAGCAAAGATGCACAGTAAACATATAGAAAAGACTTCCAACTTAAAATTCTCTTGCATCAAATATGAACGGAAAGAATATGTAGCCATCAATTCAACGTATTCACATGCAGTAATGTATTTGATTAAATTTAGGGTTCACCAAAATCTAGTGTGGTTGTACCAAACGCTGGAAATTTTAAACCCACAACACATGTTTTGGGTCCATTGGTCTTGGGAGAGTGTCCTGCACTCCAGAGGAACAAGTCTTGAAGAGTATTGTCCACGACCTGTGGAAATTATTTTTCGAATATATAATATGGTCAAGTCAAGGAGCATTGATCAAAATTAAAATGACATAAGGATAAGTGTCAAATTTGATTCTCAGCTTTATTTTGAAATTTACATTTCATTTTTGTATTTTTTTTTCCTAATATGACCTTTTTTCTTCTAAATTTTGACTATATTGAATTCTTTTTTAAAAAATTTTTACAATTAAGTCCTATAAATTAAAAAAATTTGACTATTACAGTTAATTAATACAATTAGTTCAAATAACAAAAAATAATTGATGAAATTTCTTTCAAAATGTATACTTGTAATGTTTTCAAAATTTTTAAGTTTATATAATTACTTTAAAAATTTTAGACATTTAATAAGTTAAAAAATTATTTTCTAGATACTTGAAGATTTTTAAAAAAATTAAAAATTTGATGATTAAGTGAAATATATATTCAAAAGAGAAATTAAATTCAAATTATCTTGAGCTATCAAACAAATAACATATAAACTGTACAGTTTACAATTTTAATTACATGTAATTAAAATTACACTCTGAATGTCGCATATAACCGTTATAAGTAAGATATATATTTTTAATGTTTCACACTAGTCTAATGAAAATATAAAACATATATATATTACATGCCAAAAATCTTACCGTCAGATACAATATATTTAACATGGGTAAAAACTTCTATTAAATTTAGTATTACTGAAACTAGAGCAGCTATTTCAGCAATTTCAGTTGCAAGCCAATGACCTCTCTCTCAAAAGTAAGATTTAAATAGGTAAAAGGTACCCAAAAAAAAAAAAAATTGAACTTTTATAACAAGAGTATTTAGCACCATAAACTAAAAAAAATACATCAAAGCTTATAAAATTTTAAAAATGGTTCAAATAGACACTTTTTAAAATTTAAATTATTTACTAGTTAACATTTTATTTTAAAAATTTATTTTAGAGTGCAAAATTATTTTTAAAATTAATTTATTCTTAACAATTATTTATTTTGAAGCACATGTCACTTATTTTCTTAAAAATAAATTTACATTAAATTACAATTTTTTTAAAAAATAATTAATAAAATTTATTGAAAAGTGTAAGAAATATCATTAAAAATTATTAAACTATATATGTTTATTCTTAAAAAATAATTATTATTTAAGAATATTTTCATTTTTTAGAATAAAAATATTTTTATTCATGAAGGCATACCATTTCATAATACTTTTCATAAATAAAAATATTTTTATTTATAAAACTGTCTATTTCATAATAATTTTCATAAATAAAAATATTTTTATTTTTCAAAATAAAAGGATTCTTAAAAATTATTATCTTTTAAGAATAAAAATATTTTTATTCATGAAAGCATACCATTTCACAATAATTTTTATGAATAAATTGTTTCTATTCATGAATGTTATTGTGAAATAGTATGCTTTTATGAATAGAAATATTTTTATTAGTGAAAATTATTCTGACATGGTATGTCTTCATGAATAAAAATATTTTTATTCTTCGAAATGAAAATATTCTTAAATAATAATAATAATTTTTTAAGAATAAACATATATAATTTAATAATTTTTAATGATATTTCTTACATTATTTAATAAATTTTGTTAATTTAAATGTAAATTTATTTTTAAGAAAATAAGTGACATATGATTCAAAATAAATAATTTTTAAGAATAAATTAATTTTTAAAAATAATTTTAGACTCTAAAATAAATTTTTAAAATAAAATGTTAATTAATAAATATTTTACATTTAAAAAGAGTCTATTTAAATCTTTTTTAAAAATTTATGGGCTTTAATATTTTTTTTATTTATGATATTAAATGCTCTCATCATAAAAGTTGAAGGATTTTTTACACTTTTTATCATTTAAATACATACGCAGACAAACACATACAAACCCACAACACACAGGATAACCAAAACCAAAGCCTAAAACAAAGTTATTTACTATAACAGAAAAAAAAAAAAACAAAAATAAAGATAAAAAACTATAACATTCTGAACATAATATTGTCCAAGAAAAGGGGAATTGGAGAACTAAAACTGATATTATAATCAAAATGTCAAATTCTTTGCGCGTAAAGAATGTTCATATTGTAATTGAATTTCATATTTTGACAAAAGAGCTAGTGATTGATTTAATGTCTCTATTAATTGGAAGTTTCATGGCAAGTACCACCACCCATAAGTCTGTCTACTACCGCGTTTGAATATTTATATAGAAGAAATTAATGAATTTGTGGTAGAAATGTAATATCATGGTTCATTAAAATGAGTTGTAAAATTAAAAATAAAAGATTTTGAAAATTCTAACATGTATATAGGATGATTTTATGTGATCGCCGCTAGTCAGAAAATGATTTTAGAAATTTATATGGACTAAGATTAAAGGTTCAAAAAATTTTAAACATTTGAATATAAAAATTTGAATGTGGTCTATAAAAATTACCACAGTATATCCTAATTCCTAAGGATCGAGAGGGACTAGGGTTGGACTAAAAAATAATAATAATAATTTCAAATAATATGTCCAGCCCCAAGACTACTAAGTAACAACGAAGTCAAATTCATTAATTTACCCGCATATTTTGACTAAAGCTATTCATTCCATTTATTATCAAATTGTATTGATACATCATCCATGTATATATATATATATCAAATTGAAGAGAAGCAGAGTTGTTTAAAATATATTTTTGTTTTATTAAAGAGAAGCAGAAATGGCGCACAGAAGCTACAGCTTGTTTCTTCTATGCAACTATATTTTTGTTTCTGTTTTTCTCATCATCTGAGATTGTGTTGGCCAGACCACATTCTTCGAAAAGTCCTACAACCAGCAGTGAGTTCACTTCAAACAAGATCTATATATATATATATATATATATATATATATATATATATATATATATATATATATATATATATATATATATAATTCTTCTGATACGATTTTTCTCTGTGTTGCTGCAGAAATTGAGAGTGGCCAGCAAATAAATATTCACCACCAAAGTAAAAGTAGAGTGTTGCCTAGTGAATCTAGACGAGCTTCGGGTTGCTCACACATACCGGGTCAAAATTGCGGTTGCTGCAATAAATAAGAAGGTCCTCTGATTTTCATTCGTCTTGGTTATATATATATATACGCACACACCTACAGATTTATATTAATTATAACTCCTGTAGATTTAATTAACTTCTCATGTAAATACTTATATTATCTTTTCAATGGTTTTTTTTTCTTATAGTTACATATTAGATAATTAAATTATATATCATGATGTAGTTTAATTAAATTATATATCATGATATAGTTTTTTTAAGAAATAATAAAATAAAATTTTACTCAAATCATAAAATTTCTTATTACTATTTTTTAATCGAGTTGATGGATATTCGACAAATATATTATTTAATTCCATTTTACGCTATTTATATATTATTTAAAACTCTTTAGATATTCCACACTATAAATTTTTTAATTTTACTTTGTTCATGGGTTGTTTTGCAGAAAATAAGAAGGGGCATTTGTGTGAAAATGGTGGCTGCTGGTTGCTGCAGCACATCATTGCTGGCCATGTGTAAACAGGTCCTATATATTCTCGGTTTCTAGATGACTCATAGTCATAATCCATGATGTACTTGTTGTGTTTTAGTAATTTTCATTTTTGATCATATTTGCAATAATTAATATGTAAACCTTTCTGTTACATATTTTAATAAAAGCTTTAAATCATTATCAATATTTACGGTTAAAGTGCCAAAAAGTTTAAATTTTTTTAAGCTTTAAATATTTACGCATTAGCAATTTTTTTAATATCATTGCTGTCATTACTCCCACAACATGTCATGTTAAAGCAAGATAACAGAATCTTTAAGCAAAGATGCACAGTAGACATAATCAGCATATTTTTGGATTAATATTAGATAGAATACTGGAAACCATTTGTAAATTTAATATATTTCATTACTAGGGAGGTCAAATAATTTAAATACAAATTCAAATTCTATATCTTATAATAATTTTAGAGAAAACCGATCATTAAATCACTCCAATACTAATTATAAATTTAATATTTTTTATGAATGTCATGTCGAAACTCTGTAGTTATTTAACTTTAACCAAATTAATGCTTGCGTTCAAAATGTTTCAAAATAGCTAAATTGGAACATGTTAACTAAAATTTCTAAATTGAAATAAAATTACTAAATTTTGTAAGGGGTTTGTTTTTTGATATTAATATGTAAAATAAAATAATTTCAGACTTGCACGTGCACTAATTGAGATTGAGATTATGGTTGAGGAATATAATCTTAGACAAGATATATGGTAAAAAATGTGCTAGAAAAATTACAAGAATGTAGCTAATGTTATGAAGAGAGGGTCTGTTGATGTTGGATCTGGTAACGATAGGAGTTTGAAGAAGAAAAAAGTTGAGATCAAGACTCGTCTGTAAAGGAGCCGTCAAATAGAGTTTTGATTTCGCTCTGTTTTGTTACCTTTTTATTATTTTATTCTTTTTGCTTTGTGGTATTTGTAAAAAATCTTTAGAAGGTTATGGTATTTTTCAAAAAACTTGTGGAATTTTTAAAAAAATATTCAAAGCTGTAAATTTTTAGAAAATGGAAGTAGTTTTTGAATTTTTTGTAAAAATTCCAATTATATTTTAATATATAATATGTTCCAATTCAGAAGAACTAATTAAGCATGGGTAATCAATAAATCAATTTCATCATTTTGAATGGTGAAATATAAATTCCACTTGAAAAAAAAAGAGATTAGGGGACAATTATAAGAGATAAAATAAATTTAATAGTCCCCTAACAAATAAAGTGAGTGAATAGACGAGTAAATAAAATATGATCTCCTATTCTTTTTTTTTTCAACAGGAAACGAATTTTTATTAGAAAAAATAATTTTTACTTTAGGAACGACCTTTGTTGCTCACTAGTTAAATTGCTAAATGACTTGTACTAGTGGGAATTTTGCCTATATGTCTATTCACCTTTCTTTACATACTTTCAATTTAAAAAAAAAAAAAAAAATTTAGCCCTAAAAAAGTAAACCCGAAAATTTTCCTCTTTTTCTAATTTTTCCCTCCCTTTTTCGATAGCATTTTCTACTTTTGTCCTGTTTTCTCACCCCTGCTTTGTCTTCTCTTACTCTCCATTTCTCAGCCTCCCTCGTCTTCTTCCTCCATATCTTTCCTTTTCCTCTTCTTTTTATCGTAAGTTTTTGTTTCTTCTGGCAAATCTAATGAAGCTTCCTCAATTGTAGCTGTTGGAAGGTTCTGCCTCTGTCATCCAAGCCGCCACCACTATAGCCGCCATGGAGCATTCTTCCTCCTACTGTTGTTGGTACATTTTTGTTCCCAAAATGAAACTTAATTTATTATGCTAAAAAGAGTTCAAATTCGTTTCTTCTAGGTATCATATTCGGAGAATTTCTTTTTATTCGGTGCCGTTTTAATATATCCCTTTCTTTAATTGTACTTTTTTTGGGTTTCGATTGTTGCGATTCAATTAGTTTTAGTTTTGAAAATTCTTATTCTGATCAATTGAGGCTTGAGTTTATCTGAATCATTTATGAAGAATTTTAAGTGATGAGAGTAATAGTAACAATAATAAGAGAATGAAAGATGTCGATACTACATAGCGGAGTGTGCACGAGGTAGGGAGTGAGAGGAGGATCAATAGAAAGAGCTGGAGGAGGAGTACTGCAAAAGCTAGAAGATAAAGGGATCGCAATAAGAACAAGAAGAAGAAACACATGTATTTTTTTTGTTTTGTTTTAAAACCTCTCAACTCATTAGCATGCGAAAGCACTAGGCAATTTGAGGTTGAGTGTCTGGATGAAACCATGAATGAAGTGGGGAACTACTTTGCTTTTGCTACGATCTTCCTTTCTTGTAATATCTCTCCTAACAAATTTAGTTTTCTTGTAAATTAATGTTGGTCTTTGATTATTCAACTGTAGAAGACATGTAAAAGGAACTACTTTGAAAACAGTGTAAGATTTAGTGATGACTAATTTAATGCAGAGATTTTCTGACACATGAACCTTGTTTGTTCCATATGTTATGTGGTGTTCAACTCTGTTAAAAAAAATTCTCTGTCTTTATGATTTGACAGTGTATATGACTGCTGATGCATTTCATGTTTTTTCTCTTTTGAAAAGTGAAAGCAATTTCATATGAATTCATTTTCTGATTAATCTAAATAGATTACCAATGCTGACCATATATTGTCAGTGTTCTTTATATGATCAATTATGGTCATTTATGCTTGGTAATTACTTAATTGTTGAATGTTTAACTAATATGGGAAAGGTTTAAGAAACATATGTGCACTTATTCGTATGTGGTGGTACCGCATTAAGCTTGACATATGTGTCTTTGCTCATTGAATTAATTGTGCTTTCTTACCCCTTTTGGGTTTCTTTTAATAAAGATTTTTTGAACTAAAGCATCAATTTTTAGTGGTTTATAAGGGACCATTCTTTTATATTCTCTCACAATTTTGTTCTAATGTATTTGAGATTTTTATGATTTGAAGTGCCTCTCTCTCTCTCTCTCTCCATAATGTACTTTTGTAACTATAATTATTTTAACCTTAGGGTTCTCCTATCAATGAATCTTGCACTTCTTTGTTTGGTATGTTGCTACTGTCATTCAATAATATCAAACTTAAGTCAGTATTGAATCTATAAAATATATATAATTATGGGGGCAACTCTGTAGTTCAACAAAAATGCATGTTTTATATATGTTCTAATTGTCAAGGAAAAATGTTTAGCCATCTACATTTACATTAAGTATTTGTGTGTTTTTTCTCATTCCATAGCATCAAGTTCTGGAAACATAGAAGTTTTAACCTTCTAACATTTTTCTCTAGGCTTTGAAGGATGGGGTGCAGTTATTATTAAGCCTTTTTTACACAATGGGATGTCCTACTTCAAGAAAGGTTGTATTTGTTTACCCTATACAAAATTAGTTTCTAAGTGGGCTTACCAATGGAGAAAATAAACTACATGATAGGAAAATTGACGGGTTCACATTTTACAACTGCCATGAACTGCACTTAGAGGTAGTTCCTATTAGGAATAGGATAAAATTGAGCAATGATGCATGGTCTATGATGAATTCTACCGAAAACACATAAAGGATATGAAAATTGGTAGATTTCATCCCTCATGACACCATTATATCAGCCAAAGCTAAGCTTTAGTCGTCCTACTCTGTTCTTGTTCTTTTTATGTATGGCATGTTTCAGAGTAACTGATTGGAAGTGTGACATTTTTTGTGGATCTCATTTAGGTTAATGCGTCAATGAGCAGGAGCATTTTTAATATAAATGGAAAGCTATTAAAATAGTGAATTTAATTTAGAGAATATCATAGCAGCTGCTAGAGTTGTTGGCAAGAAGGTTAATGTTTTACTTCAGATCAATCCAGATGTGGACCCTCGGGTGTGTAATCGTTTCTTCATAAAATAGTCATATACTTCAACGGGTAAAGAAGGCAATGCCATAGTAAAAGAACATTGTTAACATGTTATGTTATATCAATTTAAGCAAGTATTATAGAAATTATTATAATGAAAGGTTTAGTTAGTTTCCTGAGTTTATTCATCGCTAAGGTAAGTTAGATAAATGAGATGATTGATTGGCATGATAAAAGAATCTCGTGGATAATGACTTGTGCATTTTTCTATTTTTAGGCTAATTTTATATTGTCAAATGGTCTTTCATGCTCTTTTGATAAGCATTATTTCAGTTAATTGCCTCTTTGAATTCTATATGCATGCTCAGTTGTCTCATTATTGTCAATTAACCATGACTTTGGTATTATTATTTTTATTTTCTTTTGTGGATGAAAGTTTAAAACTTGCAATGCATGACTTGAAATGGTCTAAAATTTTTCATAAAGAAAGAAAAAGCTAAGCTCGATGGAGGTAGAGATGATATGCAATGGATTGCACTACAAGGAAGTAGTATAATTTTTTTTTAAGACAACAAGTGTAAATAGTTTAAGAAATTGTTGAAACCATTTTAGGGTAATTTATACTATTTTTATAGTTTTTTTTGGATATGAAATAGTGTAAATTTATTTTATTAATGAAATAATAATTGTATTATTATTAGAATTTAATTTTTTGAAATAATATAAACCATTTAAGGACTTTTTTTTTGTCTCTATTAGAGATCGGCTTACCTTAATTCGACTTGGCTTTCGCCCTCATTATTAAGGAGCTATATATTGTCCCCAAGCAAATTAGGGATGACAATTGTCTGTACATATGAGGATGTTTTCCCATATGAAGGGACAAAATGTCATCCCTAAGATATTAGGGGACAACAATCATCTCTACTTATAGGGACAACTTTCATCCCCATATGAAGGGATGACTTGTTGTCCCTTAACATCTTAGGGATGATAGTCATCCCTATCTTAGAGCACGACTGTCATTCCCAAAGTTGGGGACAATTGTCATCCCTTATAATGGGGATGACATTAGTAATTTCTTCCCTTAAAGAATTAATGACAAAGGTAATAAAAATGATAGGAAGGGATGACTAAATTGTCTCTAAAACCATTAGGGATGAATTTTTAAAGTTTGGAAGACAATTTTATTTGCCCTTTTATCTCATTTTTTTTGTAGTACGCATTAAGTACCTCATTTTGCCATTTAGAATATTGAAATAGATTTTTTTTGTCTTTTTTACAAGACCACTTTGCCATTTAGAATGGAGAATTTGAAGAAATAGATAATCAGTCTTGCATCATCCAATATGGCACTTATCATTATGTCCCACATTTGATTCAAACTCAAATTACAACAGCTCAGACTACAATAGCTCCTTCCTTAAATGTCTCAAAAGACTATTGAATATTTGTCCCTTGATTTTGTTATTGGGCATAATCTTGGTTACCATTTGTAACCAAAATTCCCCCTTATTTCTTTTTTTTTTATTTTATTTCTATTTTATCTCTTATGTGTATTTGAATATATAGGAGAGGATTCTTATATATTATGATCAAGGGAATGAAATTATATTTTTGCTATTATCTTCTTTATGGTATTAGAGCTTAACATATAAGAGATAAACTAGCAAAAATATGATTCCATTGCCTCATCATGTAAAACTTTACTCACAATACAAATTGGTTCATAGCATTGGTATTGAACATCATCTTAAAAATGGACATGAACCTCCAATGAAAATCACATTAGATGATAAAGAGCTCATCAATTCAGCATATAAAACTTGGCTTAACAATGATGGCCTTTTGACCACTTGGTTATTAAGAACCATTGTTGAAGAAGTTTTACTTAACTTGGATGACACTACTATAGCCTAGCTAGTTTGGAAGTCTATTGAAGACAAACTACTACTAAGTTCTAAAGAAAAAGAGGTTCTCTTAAATGAGACCCTCATGACTCTCACAAAAGGGAATATGTCACTTGACGAATACCTTTAAAAATTCAAATGAATTTGTGTCAACCTTGTTGCCATCAAGAAATCACCTGCTAAAACTAATAAATTTTTTTGACTTGCTTAAGGCTTTAGCTCTAAATACAAAGATTTTTGAGTGGCTATGCTAACCAAGCCTTTATATCCTTTATACAACCAATTTATTATGTCCCTTAAAGCATATAATTAAGCTTTGCAATTGGAAGTTGAAACTAATGGGCATCAAACAAACCATGAACAAGCCTACTATGGTTGACATGGAAGAGGATGAGGACGTGGAGGACGATTCAATTCCAAAGGATGTATTTTTGCCCTTAAAACAGGCCAACGCCAATGTAGCCAATGTGCAAGCACCCAATTTCGAGATGATGAGTTATGAATACGATAACGAACTCCAATAATGAAAATATCATGAATAGGTCTTCAATATTTGAACTTTGAAACTTCAGAGGTCTAATTGCATTTTTCAAAGAAAGAAATTAATGTTTTCATGGACTAAATTACAATGCTTTTTAAGGACCTAATTGCAAAACTTAAATTCTTTTAGGGACCTTTTTATAATTAAAAGTTAAAAAAAAAATGTCAGAATTAGACCTATTTCGTTTGGTTTTATGATTTTTCAGAAAATAAAAATATCTTTTTCTTGAATCCTGATTGGTCTGAAATTTTCTTAAAATTATTTTTTATATTTATTTGATATTTTTAAGGAAATATAAGTATTTTAGGAATCAATTGATATGTAGGGTATGAAGGGTTGTTTCAGTATAAAAGGAGGTATTTTGACTCCTTTTATAGGGGGAACATCTGGAAGGAGGGGACTTTTATGCACAGTTTTACTTTGATATTTTCTAGATGCCAAATTGTCTTTTGGCTTTTGGTTGATTTTTCTAAAATAACATTCTTGACTCTTTTTCTTCATGAATTATTTTTAAAAGCATTCTCTATAAAAATTCCCCTTTTGCTTAATTGATTAATTAAAGAAAATAAATAATTCATTAGTATTTCAAATTAGAAAAAACAAGTAACCATTTATCCTTTTTCTAAAATGAAAAAAAACTACAAACTCCCTTTTAATCCATCCATGAGCATTTCTAAATATCCTCTTAAAAAGTTGTACTATGACATATGGGAATGAGCCTATGTTTCTTCTTGTCAAAACTTTAAGTATTATGCAGTCATAGTTGATTATTTTTCAAGATATTCTTGGATAATTCCATTAAAAAGAAAATTTGATTTCTTTGAACAATTTCTTAAACTACAAAAACTCATTGAAAATCAATTTGATAAGTATTGGTGCAAAACCGTAAGCGCACGGTATCACCAAGTAGTATAAAAAATATCAATCCCACGAGGACTCACTCTAATCACCTATCAACCTAATTCTTTATTGTCTAAGGCTTTCAAATAAGGAATTTTTAATGAAATTTAAATAATAAATAAATGGACCTATAGAATAAAAATAAATTTTAAATATAAGGAACAAACAATCAATAATCAAAATTTATTAGGAATTTAATCACCTTACAATCACTAAGCTACCACCCCAAATTTATTACTCAATTAGCTATGCATATCTCTAGTTTTTCTAAAGCATTAATCAATCTCTCTTAAGTATCAATTAATTTAAATTCACAACTATCAATCAAGGCAATAAAGATCTAATTCTCTTTGCAATCCAAACACCTAGATATCAAAATTATGAATTATGAAGTATAACTCAATGGGAATTTAATCAACTCAATTTATCACTAATTTTGAGCTAAGTGAAACTTGTGTTTATAGGTCTATTAGAATTACTATCTCTCAATGAATAATCCTAATTAAAATCATGTTATTGGTGACCGAACAATAACAAACATTAAGATTAATAAACACAAGATGCAACAACTAATGAATTTATTTAATTGGAAGCTTAGGTCATATTTGGATCATAAATCCCTAACAAATAAATGTTTAGCCTCATATATTATCAATAATCTCCAAGAAATTACAAGAAAAACTCCATAATAAAAATATAAGAAAAAAAGAATGAAATAATCATAATTAATCTTCAATCTTCAATTTCTTGCTCCTTCAATCTTCTAAGGTTATTGTTTGTTACTTTAGTGTCTAATCCTTAAAAAATGGCTCTCTGAACATAGAGCTAAAATTCTCTATTTATAGAGAAAAATACTCTAAATTCATCCAAGGATCAAAATAACAATTTTTCACTTTCAAAACCTCCTTCAATGAGGAAAATAACTCCATAAAACAGCCCCTTAATTATGAGTTTGAATCCCATACTTTTTAAGAAAGTAAAATTACTACAAAAACATACAAAAAATGCATAACTAACTAGGAAACTAAAAAGGAAATAAAACCAAGAAAATAAATTAAATCCTAATAAAACACTAATTATAAATAATAGAATATAAAGAAATACTAATAAATCCTATGGAAATTAAATAGAAAACTATATAATAATTGACATTAACAATAAGAAAATTAAAATTATCCAAAGTGATGGGGGTGGTGCATTTACTTCAAATAATTTTAAAAACCATCTTCAACAATGTGGAATTAGTCATTAAATTTCATATCTTAACACCCCTGAGCAAGATAGTGTTGTTAAAAGAAAACACCGCCACATTGTTAAGATTGGTTTAACCTTGTCATTTCAGTGAAAACTTCCCATAAAATATTAGGTTAATGCATTTCTTACATCAGTTTTTATAATCAATAGATTGCCATCAAATAAATTAAAAATGGAATCACCATTTTTAAACTCTTTGATACTAACCCAAATTATGACAATTTGAGGAGTTTTGGATGTAGGTGTTATCCCTATCTTCGCCATTATGGGAAAGATAAGTTCTCAAAGAAAACCTACCAATGTGTTTTTATATGGTACAACTCCATGCATAGAGGGTACTAATGCCTTAACCCGATGTCCAACCGAGTCTATATCTCTAGACATGTGGTGTTTGATAGGGCGAGTTCCTATTTGATAAAGCTTTAATTGACATCATCATAACCACTCATGAACTTATTACCTATATCAATAATGAAGCTTGGATTCAAAAATCTCCTCTGACCTAGAGCTAAAAGAACAATAACCCACCAACATGCTAGTTTATTTTGACAATGAGACAGAAAACTAGTTTGGCAATCTTCAGTCTAGTAACCTTCAAGAAGTTGCTACTGAACACACTAGTCAAACAAAGGAAAATAACTAATTTGTCAACATATAAAAAGTTACTAAACACACTAGTCAAATTATGGTAGAAAACTAGTTTGGCAATCTCTAGTATAATAATCTTTAAGAAGTCAGAACTTAACACACTTGTTAGATTGAGGCACAAAATCAGTCTAATAATCCCTAGTCTAACAATCTCTAATAAGTTGCTGCTAAACACATTGGTCAAACTGAATAGAAAACCAATATGTTAATCTCTAGTTTGGCAATTTGTAAGAAGTTCATTAACTTTTTTACTAACTCATAACTCCTTCACAAACTAAGAAAGATGAATTAACTCAACACCACTCTTCTTCCATGTCTAATCAATTTAAAGATATATCTAATAATTTAAGCTTTGACTTACATATCCCTCTTTCAAGTACAATAAATGATCAAGGCCATATAATGATAACAAGATGTCAACTAGCTCTGAATTCAAAATGTGATCCTCAATTAGCTTTTAAAACTCAAAGGATAAGAGATAGATGATGCCCTACAGCTCTTACATAGACCATTACTCAAAGGATCAGAGATAGATAATGCCCTACAGCTTTTACATAGACCATTGACATAACAAAACCAACCATATGGAAGAAAGCAGCCTTCACACTACACTGGTGAAAGGTAATAGGGGAGGAAATCTTGGCACTTCACTGACATCAAACCTGGTCTCCTGTCCAATGACTAGCTTATGCTAATATCATAAGTTTTAAATGGACATTCAATTCTAAGCTAAATAATAATGGTATCTTGGATAGATACAAGGTGCGCTTGGTAGCATAAGGCTACAATCAAGTTCAAGGCATTGACTACAATGAGACCTTCAATCCTATAGTCAAAGTTACCACTATACAATCTGTTCTTGCACTTGTTATCATTTCCAAATGGAAATTGAGACAACTTAATGTCAAAAATGCTTTCCTTCATGGAGATTTAAGTGAAATGATTTTTATGGAAAAACCTCCAAGCTTTAAGGATTCTCAATAGCTCCTTTTTGTGTGCAAATTACACAAATCGCTATATGGCCTCAAATAAGTTCAAGAGCTTGGTTTGATAAATTATCAAAGTTTTTAATTCATTTTGGTTTTGTATATAGTAATGCTAGTTCTTCCTTATTTATCTTTTATAACAAATCAATTATTTATCATGGTCATTTAAAAAGAAACCAATATTCTCAATATCTAGTTCTGAAGCAGAATACTATATTGTGGTAATTGCCACAACATAACTTATATGGATTACTTTTCTTTTAAGAGATCTTAGAATTCATTTACAACAGCCACCTTAATTATTTTTAGACAATCTTAGTACCTTGTACATGACAGTCAATCTAGTATTTCATCCTAGGTCCAAACATATTGCGATTGATTATCATTTTGTTTGAGAGAAAGTTGCTCTTGGTAATCTAGTTACTAAATTTTTTCGATCACCTTAGTAAATAACATATATTTTTACAAAACCTTTATCCAATGTCTCATTTCAGAATTTAAGGAACAAGCTTGGAGTTCATTCCATTATTCCCTCTAACTTGAAAAAGGGTAAAGAAGTAGACAATTAGTCTAGCATCATCTAGTATGGCAACTGCTAGTATGTCCCACGTCTAATTCAAACTCAAATTACAATTTAGCTTAAACTACAATAGATCCGTCCTTAAATGTCTCCAACAGTTAATGAATATTTATGCCCTTATTTATGAATATTTTCTTCATTATTATGTTGTAATCTTGATTACCATTTGTAACCAAATCCCATCTTTTTTCCTCTTTGGTTTCTTTTGGTCCTATTTTATCTCTTATAAGTATTTGTATATATAGGAGAGGATTCTTCTGTATTTTCATCAAAGGAATGAAATTATATTTTCGCTATTATCTTTTTTAATTTTAATTGTTAAGGATAATTTACTAAAGCTACATTGGTTAACATAATTTTTAGGGATAAGTACAATTTTGATCCCTATGGTTTTGCCTTTTAATAAAACCAGTCCTGTGTTATTTTTTTTAGCTTTTAAGTACCATGTGTTTCGTATTGTTTTACACTTTAGTACCCTTCTAACAAATATTTTTTAATATATATGCTTTAATGTAATACATTTTCAATGCTAAAATCATATAATGAGTAATATATTGTTCAACTAACTATAATAAGCTCACAAAAAATTAAATTTAGATGTATTTTTAATTTAATTATATGAATAAAAAGAAATGATTTTTAAAATAAATCTACACCATTTTTAGAAACAACCGATTACTTATATTGATCGTAAATCATATATACAATAAATTTATCATTGAAAATTAATATTATATTAATATTTTATCATAAAATAATGATGATATTAGTTCGAAAGGTACTAAAGTGTAAAAAATGTGAAACACATGGTACTTAAAAATTAAAAAAAAAAATCATAGGATTGATTTTGTCAAAAGGTAAAACCACATGGATCAAAGTTGTACTTATCCTTAGTTTTTATGTATAACTTAGTGATATATATTGAGCTATACATTGGGTAAATTCCATAGATGGTCACTTAAGAACCATGGACATAGATAAGATATGACATAAAATTTGTGATACAGTGATTTTTAAAATTTAAGGACACGACACGAGAGATACACACACACACGCATGCATGCACACACACACACACACATGTGAAAAAAATGAATTTAAACACTTATTGTAATCATTTAGTTAATTATCTATCATTGTCATATACAAAGGTATATATAAAAAGTGGCTAATGTACATGCCCTATACAAAAAATGGAGCTACTATTACAAAGAGAAGCTCCGAATAATTTAAGAATTGATCTTAATTTAAGTCTTATTTTAACTGATATATACATCGCAAGTAAAATCAATAGTTTAAACATTTTCTCTAAATAGTCTTTATCATATTTTATAATTTCAAATTTTGCCCCGCCATATCCTAAAAAGTGTCATGTCTTGTTCTACACGTGTCTCAACTGTGTCCTTCCTGTGGCCTAAAAAAATAATAAAATAATAAGACACACGTTCAGCTGTGTCGGACATGTGTTGAGCACGTGTCGAGCTCCAAAAAGTGTCAAACACAGACACTCCACCCTATTTGAAGTGTTGATGCTTCATAGAATGGTCACTCAATTTTGTATTTGATTACAATTTGGTTACAAAATTTTATTTTGTATCTTTTTAGTTATCAAATTTCTATTCAAGTTTTGCAAATAGTCTTTATAATATTTTTTACTCCATAAACAATCTAACATTACCATTATAGTTCAAAATTTGAAGATAGCATACAAATACATCCATTTTTTTTAATATTCATATAAAATTCAATGAAAAAATAAAAAAAAAATTATTTTGAAAGATGAATACCTACTTCCGAAAATAATATAAAAACATTATTTGATTAAAAACAAAGTAAATATTACTATTAATCTTTATTTTAATTTTTTTGTAAAATATTTTTATAATATTATTGTATTTAAATATTGAAGTATTATTTTTTTAGCATAAAATTTTAGTTTTTACACATAGATAATAAAATATTTGTATAATATTAATATACATAAATAATTTATTTCTTTAATTTAAAGATGATATGTGAACTTATTTGTGTACAATTTCTCAAATTTGTTCTCAAACGGTAATATTAGATTGTTTATGGATCAAAAATTTTATATAGATTATACGCAAAATATAAATAGAACTATGATATCCAAAATATACAAATTAAAATTTTATAATTAAATTGTAATTAAATATAAACTTTAATGATCATTTATCAAATTTACCAACAATGCATTTTATTAACTAGATTTTGATTCCAAACTAGTGCAATTTGCATTTCGTACACAACTAACAATACTATTGTAATTCATTAAATATTTCAAATAAAACGCATATGCATTAATTCTACATGCAACAAATTTTTTTTATTATACAAAGAATGGCCAAAGTGCTAAATTGGACCCTAGTGTTTTATTTTAATTGCAACTTGGATCTTAATTTTTTTTTTAGCCAAATTGGAACTCAAAGATGGAAACCATTACAGAAACTGGACCCCACCATCATTTTACTCAAAACAGCCATTAAACCATGACCATGTGGATGAAGTGGACCCCATAGGAAGTTAATGTTATCCATGACATGGCAAAAGCCTGCTCTATAGAAAGACAACAAGATTGTTTAAATTGAAATCCCCAATGAAATGCATAATCCCTAGTTTATGTTTCCCCAATATCCAATTCTTTGAATTTTTTTATTAGTAAAAGCAAATGATCTTCCCCAAACAACAATAAACCTACATTACATATTGATTTTTATTGAAAATTAAAGAAGAAAAGAGATGTCACGTCTTCAACCTATGTAAGACATGCACAATGAGTGACGAGAAGGTGTTCTTGTGGTTCTCCATGTGTGTTATTGACATCAATGATAAATCAAAACCCTCACTAGAGGTTTTATGCATGTCGCAATTCAAGAGTAAGTATAAGAAAAAATTTGGTTGTTAATTTGTAGAAACGTTTTTACTTTAAGATGAATTATTATAGTGTACTTGGTTGACTGATAAGGTGAAATATATAGGTATTTTTAGGGAAATCAAGAACGACTCGAACAAAATGGGTGTGAGTATTTTGTATGGTATAATGGAGAAAGGGGTAAAGAAGTTATTAATGAATTGAAGGTGGAGAGAAAAGCTCTATTGCAGAAAAATTATGCTTTGAAGAGAAGGCTAGTGATAATTTGCAATAGGGAAATATAGAATGAAGTTGATGGTACAATGAAAGAACTGAGGGAACTAAAATAAACATCCATTAAAGGAACGACTACAGAAGTTGATGGTACAATGAAAGAACTGAGGGAACTAAAATAAACATCCATTAAAGGAACGACTACAGAAGTTGATGGAGAGTTGGCAAGAGCAAGGAATCAACTAAAAATAGCATATTTAGGGTTGTTTGTGTTGTCTCTTTTGGTTGTTGTAATGTGTATTTGTCATACCTCAAATTTGACTATCCCAAAAAGGTCCAATGATGAAACAAATCTCCGAGATGACTGGAGTCTACTTGTTCGTAACACCTCTAAAGTGTGCAACCTTAAAAACTAATCAACCCTACCAGTGTGCAAAATCAATCACTGAGCCATTTCAAGAAATTACAAAATATGAATTATAGAAACAATAAGAAGCTTATTTCAAGAATTCCTTTCTCAGTACACTTAACTTATTGGGCCGCTGTTCATTTTGTTAGATTGTGACCCAACTTTGTGAAAAAATAGAAATCAATTTTGACAAAATGGACTTTGAAAACACATCTAGAAGGATTCAAAACCCTTAGAAAGGGTCTTAGAATGGTCCAGCACAACTCGAGGATCAACGTGTGTCACTTAGAAGTGCGCGCAAAGCCATAAACACCCCTATGTGTCACACACTAAAATCGAAGCCAAACTAGACAAAATAGACTTTAGAAACACGTCCTAAAGGCTCCATAACCTCTAGAAGTGGTCCTAAAATGGTCTAACACAACTTAAAGATTAGCGCGTATCACTCAAAAGTGCATATATACACCCCTAGGCATCATGTGCTAAAATTGAGGCCGAATTTGACAAAATGGACTTCTAAAATGCATTTAGAAGGCCCAAAAACCATGGGAACCACCTTGAAAAAAGCATGCATAAGCCCCAATTGAAGGGCATAACATGTGAAAGAGCACATGAGCACACGCGTGACCACAGACCAATGCGTGTCTACACACTTCGCATGACCACACACTCCATCCTAGGGACACGCACACGACCACACCTATACCCCCAATATTCCACACATTTTTCATTATAAATAGACACTTCCACACTGTATTTTGAGGATAAGAGCAAGTTGAAACACATATACATATAAAAAAATCTGTCCGATCGAAGGCACTAGAAACCCCTTTCTAAATAGTTTTTGCTCTCACATTACCTTTTTTAGAATAATCTATGTCAAAGCATGCTTTAAGGTATACAAAATTATCATAATTCTATTGTAATTTTGAATCTTTTGACAAGGAAAGCTTGATAATCCCTTAAAGCTAAAACTTCAAAACCCACACAAGCTTAGTAAAATTTGAGGACCACATCATCATTTTGGCATGTTTATTTTATCACATTGCATTTTATTTTATTGTCGCTAGCATTTGGGAATATTGTTGTGCTTATATGATGAGACTCATAATTTTGCATGCTATATGAATAATTTATGCTTTATTATGCTAATTTCATATTATCATTATGTATCCTCTAGTTCCAAAACATGAAATCACATCGTAAATATCACTAATGTGAAAAGTTCATATCTTGGAATAGAGACATCATGTTTTCAATCTAGTGATGACATCATGCATCCCCTATATTATCATCATATATCATTATAGCATAAATAATCACTGTGAACATGCATAATCATCTAATTATTGCTTACTCTTTCAAGTGATCGAGTGTCCATTGCTTATCCCATTATTCATATAATCGATCAAGCTATGTCAATGGTTATATTTACCTTGTAGATTCATTATATCTAAATTAGATTTACTTTTATACAATCTTTTTCCTTTTATATGTATTTTATTAGGAAAGTGATCTTTAGTTTTATTATCTTTCACCATCTGATGAATTGTGTGAATGTTATACAAACTATCATTATCAAAACTAAGGTATTGTGGTAGCTATACATTAAATATCGTATAATGAGAAATAGTTAAAAAAGTAAATATGATCCCCTGAACCTAAAAATCTCTACTTGGGGCAATAAGTGCTGAGTGACATGATGTTGTCACTTTCTTTTCCTAATTTTCTATAAATCGGGTGGTGACTCCACAAAATTAAAAAAGCATCATGTTCCTCCTAAGACTAATCATTTGTCCTCATTCGGTAAAATTGTCATGTCCCTTAGAAATAAAATGAAAAGACCCTTATGAAACTAATTCACCTCGAAACCAAAAAGGTCACTCATGGTGGTGACTCCACTAGGGACTTCTAAGTAAGATAGATCAACTCAAAAATAACTATTTCTTATTATGCAATGCTCAATCGTATAGAGCCCCTCACCACTGCATTTGCAATACATATCACATGTGCACCATTGGTCGCTAAAAGCCTCGATCATACTAAATGACATCACCATTATGATTCCACTCAAGTCACTAGGTAAGTAGATAAGGTATTATCACTTTTAGTCTTTACTCATGCATTTTTCAAACTCATCTAATAAGAGATTGTAACCTAAGTCCTAAAAGAGGACTATCGAGTTATCAAAAGAATGTTAAACTCACTGACCGAAGTCTGTAACCCTAGTCATATGGGGGCATTCTTGCTAAAAGAACCCTTAGCCTTTCACCCTGGCCCAGCTCATGTAAATAAGCCAATAGTACTAACCACTAGGACTCCATTAAGTTGTGCATGTTATCCCTATCATAACTATATTTATTTGACCTAATATTCATAAAATGACATGACTCTCCTAGTGTCTATTACTGAATGATGTCATAATGTTAATTGTTATAGAATATTTATGCTCAGGACCATATGATTCTCATATACTTCATACCAGTCTGAAGCATGGGGAATGATAAGAATCATGTACCTTAGCTGGAATACTCTATGTAAACTAATAAATAATGACATCCCTTAATGGCAAAACTTATGAGACATCATCCATTTATCCTTATCAGATCAAATGAATGGGTTAGGAATCCAACTAGATTATAGACCTTTATATTGAAAAAATTAATTATAAACTATCGAATGATACATTCATGACTCCTAATAAACATATCGAATATCGATATAGGGGTAAGAACTCGAACTCCCTTTAATTGAGCTTAGTCCTATACATTCAAGTGCGTACGAGCTCTAAATATCATTTGAAGCCCAATAATTAACATTCATATCGACATCATGTGGTTACCTCTAGCATAATTTAGTATCATTCCTCAATTTACCCTTTGGTTTTGATCAACATAAATCAAAATAGCCTAGGTTTGAGAGTGGAACCATAGTCCTATGATGCCTAAAGGTTCAAAACCTACCTAGGAAAGAGACTAAATAACCTTATAGAGAAATAAGGTCAAAAGTAAGAGCTTGCTTGTGATTGGTGTATTCATTGTACAGTATAAACTAACCAACTTTAATCATGTATACATGTAAATAATAATCTACTAACCATTTTTTATTACAGGAATAATCATCTTTCATCATAGGATTTTGCATCCACTCCATGTATACATGCTCACCCTTTTCTTTTACAAGCACATGTTATACATCATTCATGTAGCTAACCTTAATAAATGTACAAGAATCCTACACCCAACATGAGTGATCACGAAGCTGAATCTTCTCATCGAAGTAATAGAAAACTAAGAGCTAGGATCCAATACCTGCTTGAAGATGGCGTCATACTCAAAAATCCCTAAACTTAAACTAGCATCACTAGACATTTCCTCCATAACCTTAATAAGTCTGATAGAAGAGCTTGCCACTATACAAAATGCTATGCATTAAGACATTCTAGCATGTGTACCTTGACCGTGAACTCTTGAATGCTATTATGTCATTCTAGGAGCCTCAAGACCATGTATTCTGATTCAACACCATAGAACTATGCCCACTGTATGAGGAATTCAGTGCTATAGTTGGGCGAACCCCCATTAAGATTAAAAAAGCAGTCTTTACTAACCAAGATATCAAATACCTAGGACTTGGAGTTTCTTTTCTTAATCTAAGTTCATAAAAGCTTGATGAACTAGTCACCGAGCGCAAATGACTGATTCCTATACAAGTCCTAGCTGCTTGCACTACCAAGAAGACTAGTACCTTAATTTAGGCATGCCTCCTTGCATGTTACCTCTTTATGCAAAATTTTTGGATGATGGGCTAGGAGATTATAGGATACTCTAAGTCATCAAAGGAATAGAATGCAAAATAACTTCCTTCCCACTAATTTTAGTGGAGACCATCCAAGGTTTAGAGAACCTCAAAAATAGGATAAGTTTAAACTTTACTAAGAGCCCTTTATTGTATTAAATATAATTGTAAGAAAAGTTAAGCTTCCTTAACAAACTTGTAGGTAACTGGATAAGATACCAATCTAGGAATCACTTGGAGAGACATTACAATGATGTTCATAGATGCTTAGCCCATATCATAAGCGAAGAATGGGTCAATTGCATGAAGAATACACCAGAATACTAAGTAAGATGGATGTGCCCATGGTGGAAGCTAGAACATGTGACTCTTGCACATATATTAACTACATGCCAATCTCAGGATTCAAGTCATGCACCCACTACTATCTAGCACTAGTAAAGAGATAGTTCAGTGAGAAACAACATGTACCTTTTGAGCTTATAGATTTCTCTAGTGGTAGGATACAATAAAGGTTTGTGGATCATTTCAGAATGGCTTGGGGGGAGAGAATCATCCACCATTTTACTACCAGTAGTAGGGATAATGTTACTAATGATATGTAAAAATAGTGGGTGATCCAAAGACTAGAACCATCTATTAAGCAACTCATCTAGAGAAAGTTTCACTTCCTTAATTCCTACACTTTTTCTTTAATGATGTAATGAACTTTAAAGTTAATGCAATGAAATTAGATTTTGCTTACTTGTTTGATGTCTTTCCTGATGGTAGTGTGCATTGTATTGATCAAAATGTTAGTATATTTGACATTCATTCCATATGCACTAAATCATTTAACATTGGCATGGAATTTGAACCATGCATTTTGTATATTTCAAAAGACGTTACCCCTAAAGAGAGGACAGAAATTAAATAAATATTAATAAAATATTCAAAAGTATTTGCCTGGACATATGATGATATGCTTGGTATTAACAGAGACATTGCTCAACACTTCATTCCTACTAAAGATGGGTGCAAATTAGTAAAACAGAAACTGAGGATACTTAGACTAGAATGGGCCCAACTAGTGAAAAAAGACATCAAGAAGCATATCAAGGCAAAGTTCCTAGAGGTAGCAGACTATCTAGAATGGTTAGCAAATGTGGTGCTAGTATTGAAGAAAGATGGAAGGGTTAGAATCTATGTTGACTATAGAGATATGAATAAGGCCTATTCAAAAGATGTTTTCCCATTACCTCACATAGATATACTGGTTGACATCATCGCCACATGCATAATGTGTTCTTTTATGGATGGATTCTTTATATATAATCATCCTACTAGCCATTATCAATAAAGCAAAGATAGCTTTTATAACGGGATGGGTACTTATTCCATAACATGATACACAAAGAAGTAGAGGTATACATTAATGACATAATGGTCAAGTCAAAAACTAGGGAAGAACACCCGTCAAACCTCAAAAAATTCCTTAAAAGAGTCAATAAGTACAGTCTCAGGTTTAATTTAAAGAAATGCATATTCAAGGTCACTTTAGGAAAGATGCTATGGTAGTTGTTAGTCAGAATAGGATTGAAATGGATCTAAATAAAGCAAAAGCGCTTAGACAGATGCTAGTACTAAGAATAGAGAAAGAAATTAGATGGTTTCTAGGGAAACTATAATTCATCAGTAGGTTCATCACAAAGTTGATAGCGATGTGTGAATTGATCTTAGAAAAGATTAGCCAGCTGAATGGAATGAATAGTGTCAGGTAGCATTCGACAAGATCAGGAACTACCTAGCCAACCCACAAGTTCTAAAACCATATAAACTAGGGATACCTTTAACCCTATATTTGGCCATTCAAGGAAATGCAATTAATGCAATGTTAGCCCAAAAGGGAGAAATGAAAGCAAAACATGCAGTTTGCTACTTAAGTAAGAAGATGCTTCCATATGAAGAGAAGTTTAGCCAAGTTGAACAAATATGCCTAGAAATGGTATAAGAAATAAAGAAACTCAAACATTACTTTCAGTCCTACAAAATTTAGGATGTGTCTAAAATGGACCCAATAAAGTACTTTTATAAAGCTCCCTTTTTAGTGGGAAAGCTTGCCAAGTGGATCGTGCTACTAATAGAATTGAATGTGTAGTATTTAACTAAGAAGGTAGTAAAAGGAAGAGTAGTGGCTGAATTTCTAGCTCTCAACCCCATTCCAAACTCAAAAGAAATCCAACTAAACTTCCCATATGACCTCAGTTCAACCATCAAAATCCAAGTATGGTGTATGTACTTTAATGGAGTGGTCAATCAGTTCAGTCTAAGAGTCAATATTACAATCCCCAAAAGGTAAAGTTGTACCAATGGCCAAAAAGCTCAAATTCAGAGTCACAAATAACAAAGTAGAATACTAGGCATGCACAATCAGAATAGAAGCACTAATATCCCTAGATGTTAGAAAAGTTAAAATCTTTAGAGATTCCATGCTAATAATCAATTATGCCATGCAAAAGTGGGAATTAAAAGAGCAACACTTAAAGCCTTACCTAGATCAATTGAGGCTACTTACCATGTCCTTCCAAAAATGTAGATTCATTTATCTCCCTAGGAATCACAATCAGATGGCAGATGCACTTGCTTCCCTAACATCAGTGTTGGAAGGACCATCTAAAATTCCCATGAAGCCTTTAATCCTACTCAGATTGAGACAACCTTATTATAAGAACTGTAGAATAGCAAAGATAGAAACAACTAAAAAACCCTGGTTTTATAACATCTAGAGATATCTAAAGGAATAAGCCTATCTTGATCAAGCAAATGAAAAAGATAAAGCAGTCATTTGACGATTAGCATCAAAATTCACATCACACCAAGGTTTGCTATACATAAGAACCTTGGATAGTTTACAACTCTGATGTCTAAATGAAACTGAGGCTACAAGAGCAATAGGAGAACTACACAAAGGTGTTATGGTATGCACATAAATGGAGAAATCCTAACTAAGAAACTAATTAGATAAAGGGTTCTTCTAGATAACGATGATGGAAGATTGTATCAAATTTATAAAGAAATGCTACAAGTTTCAGTTCCACAAATATGTCAGCCACCTTCGCTAAATAAAATTACACTACATCTCCTCTCCATGGCCCTTCTCAATATGGGGACTAGACATAATTAGGGAAATCCACCCGACAGCCTCGAATGGACATAGGTTCATCTTAGTGGCAGTGGATTACTTCACAAAGTGGGTTGAAGTAGAATCATTTACAAAGATAGGAGCCAAGCAAGTGGCCAAATTCATCAAAAGAAATATGTTCTATTGATATGGGATCCCCCATCATATCATCTCTGACAACGGTGTCTAATTCCAAGGGAAAGTTAGAGAGCTACTAAGGAGTTATAAAGTGGACCATCATAGATCTTCTCCTTACCAACCATAAGCAAATGGAGCTATTGAAGTTGCAAACAAGAACATCAAGAAGATTTTGTCAAAAATGACTCAGACTTACCGAGATTGAGTAGACAGATTGCCATACACCTTATAGGGGTATCGAACAATAATCAAGACTTCAACTGGAGCAACTCCTTTCTTATTAGTATATGGATTAAAAGTAGTACTTTCGATTAAAATAGAAATCAAGTCTCTTTGAGTAGTCATTGAGTATAAACTGCTAGAAGTACAATAGGCTTAATAGAGGCATGATAATCTCACCCCCTTGGATAGTCAAAGGCTTAAGGTTCTATACTATACACAATTGTATTATGTCTGGCTAGCACAAACCTTTAATAAGAAAGTGAAACATAAGAGTGAGAAAGTAGGAGACTAGGTGTTAAAGCAAATGAAGTAGAATGTTCTATACCCGAAAGGGAAATTCAGACTGGACTAGGAAGGCCCATACTTAGTCAAACATGTCTAATCAAAAGGATATGTATGGCTAATGGATTTTGAAGGCAATAAATTCTCTGAATCTGTTAATATAGATAGTTTGAAAAAGTACTACGTCTATGGCACAAAAAAATCTCGTTGACTTGAAAACCTAAAAATGATAGCTTATACAAAAGTTCCAGACCTCCTGCTAGGTTTAAAACCTTATGTGGGCAACCTAGGCAAAAGTTAGGGGAAAGAGAGCAAACACTTAACTAGAAATCCTAAGAAGGCTAGTTAAGGACAGGGGTAACCTCGAGTTCAAAATTTGTATGAATGCACCCGTGCTTTTCGTAAATGACTTCACTAAAATGAGAATAATTATCGATTTATGCAAAATGTCTTTGAAAAATGCAACATATTTTATCATCATGAATTGCATCAAAATGCTTTGTATTTTCTTTCATTACATGACTACAGTTCTTAATTCTCTCTTTAAGATTAGCCATTATCATCAAAGCCTAAAAACAAAAAGCCTATCTAGTTGTGAAGCGCTCTAAGAGGAGACACCTTAGGTAAAAAAAGGGAAGAAAAAGAAAAGCTTCAAAAGAAGACACCTTAGGCAAAAAAGGGAAAAATAAAAGAGGCAAGCAAGAGCAGTGGAAAACATCATCAATGATATACAGTTATCACCATACAAGTATCATATAACACATGCAGGACAAACGCCCAGGTACAACACCCAGAGTCTATAACCTCAGGAAGATGATACAATAAAGCAAACCATAAGGCAAAAGTCCTACACTTAGCTCCTAAAACAACTACATCGACCGTGGCTACAATCTAAAGCAAGAATCAATCTTGCTCAAGCATCTCCCTCTCTGATCCAGGCTTATCATTGTTCATCATAAAGGATGATAGTCATAACTCCAACTCACCAATACGATCATGATAACCTATGAGCTCTCACTCCTATTCACAGCTAGCATGATGGTGTTCAGTCTGCATAACATATTGCACATCATGCATGCATACATAAAACATATGCATAAAATAATTAGGTATAATAAAGAAGGAATACCCTCTGAGTGGTCATAAACTCCAAAAGCATTGTCATGCACTCCTTGTAATGGTATACTAGTACTGAGTAGAGGAGACATGAATCTATAAAAGTGAGTAAATAAGTCAATCACCACTCACTAAAGAAATGAAACAAAGGCAAAATAAAACAAGAACATGAGTAGCTTTATGAGGAGAAACACTCAATTGAGGAAAGACAGGGTAAGGTAGATAAAAATGTACTACTCTACCAAAGATATCCATCCTAAGTAAAGCCAAGGATGGTTGAACCATCAAATCCCCTAGAATAGTAGTACTAGAAGCCACACCACTAGTATGGACAGTCACCTCAATATGGAACATGCCCTCATTCTTCTCAAAATGGGACCCAGATCTCTTTTGACAAGATCCTTGCCACTGTAAATAAGCTCTTATAACTTATTTCAATTATAGTTTATTACTAACAAAGTTTATTACATGCTTGTATAAAAAAAATAAAAGCCTACTAGATCAGAGGAAGCAACTCTCAACGATCCACGTGATGGCCCAATGCTCGAATCTAAACGATGAGATGCATCTACCTAAGGAGGTGAAGGTGGAGGAAAAGTGCCCACTAGCCTTAACAACAATCAGCTAAGGGATCAACACATCAGCATAAGGTAAGTCCATACCCTTTAAGATACTCTCAGAGGAGCATCCCAACATGGTAGCAGTAAGCTCATTACCACAAAGCTCATGTCCCCAGAACATGTCACTAAGAGGAGGAAGAGAGACTCTCCTCACAAATAAACCATCCCACTAATGATGGACTCACTCGCCTAAATACCACACTCTACTAATAAGGCCAAAGAGCAACACTCATCTCTCCATTAGTTGCCATGCAATCACCATCTCTGCTGTCCAATATAACCTCACTGCCCTCCAACAAAGGAAAATCTACTTAAAAGGAAAGAATGAACAAAGAATCTCTAAAAGAGAGATAACTAACATAGTAGGAGTCAGACATGCCTGATTAGGGGATAGCTTGCCCATTTAGTCCCAAGCCACTATGCAATCCTCAATAAAATCAATAGTCCTCTTGATCCAGGAAGAATAACAAGGACAACCATCCTCTAGAAAATTATCAATGGACGGACAAGGGAGAACCCTAAACTTATAAGCCCAGATCTATTAAAACTAGAAGTTAGAAATAACAAACTAAAAATAAAGATAAAAAAGAACATACACGAGAAATCCTACTCACATGTAGTATGAACAAGCATTTGTAGGTCCTCGAGCCACCTTAACATGTTGCATCAAGGCCTAAGTACATGTGGGCAAAAGTGGAAATACCCCAGTAATACCTCGACAAGCCATCCAGACCCCTCAAAATATGTAGCAATCATAGACTACCCATACCTAAAGGGTTAAGGAAGATGACAACACTAAATAAGTATAACAAAAAGTAGTGAGCCAACTACTCCACTGAAATAAGATCGTCATTGTACATTATTCGTATGGAACAAACAAACTCAGTGTAACGAGTAACCAGACTTTATAAGAGTGGCCACCCCAAGCAACTCTATGGTAAGGCGCCTCCTCACCACTATAGAAGAGCACTCCTCCTCACTAAAGAGAATGGGCTCTGTAGAAAAGCTCAAGCTCATAATAGTAGCAAAGTCTAAAGGAGTGATGGACATCTCCCCCGACAGGCAGATGAAAAGTATGCATCATGTCCATCCATCACTCTATCAGTGCATATATAGTAATCTGACTTAACATATATGAGTTATAAGATAATGCAGCAATAGCCCCATAAAAGCTCTTCTTGGTGATCATTTGCTTCATGAAGAATAAAAGACCGTAATAATATATGCTAACCCTATTGAAATTACCATATAGTACAATAACAGACCTACGAGGCTATAAATAATAAGTACGCTATTAAACATTCATATAATTAATAAATACTAACTGATGAGTGAGAAAAATTTTATATTTTAAACACTCTTTTCTATGGGAATAGAATCTAATTAGTTGCATTTTTAATTAATTTAGTTAACTTTTAAATATTTTATTTATTTTTGTTAATTTTGTTTAGTTATTAGGATTTTTGTTAATTTTGTTTGTTTTTAAGTTTATTTAGTTAATCTTTATTTAATTTTTAAAATAAGGATGCACGAAGGAAGTTTGAAGATTTAAATAAGTCAAAGATAGGATTTGGAGGTTACAACAAGTCAAAATCTTAAAGAAAAGTGGAGTTTTGAAAGTAGCCTATTCTGACACAATCGTATGCCTGGTTTAGTACAGTTGTGCCTAAGTGTTAGAAAGCTGACACACCCTATGACACAGCCATGTGTCTGGGTACACACAGCTATGCAAGCTGTTGCAACAACTTCTTAAATTCAAATTTTGAGCTGATCATTTAAGGGGATTTTATGGGATTTGAATTGTAACAAACCTCAAAGTTGTTGGAGGCTGGAGGCCTTCATAAGTGCAAAGCGGGGCTACACTTAGTCTTCTCAACATTTTACTGTAAAGAATCAAAGTTAATTTTCTTTAAAATTGTTGTTCATGTTAAGTAAAAAATTGGTTTTGAAGTTTTTAAGGAACAAGACCTTCTATTGTAACTATTTGAAGCAATAAAGGGGGTTTTCTTATTTAAACTCTTTGGTTATTATTTTCTTTTAATTAATAATAATTGATTATTTTTTCTCTACTTCATCTTCTTCTCTTTCTCTTAACATGCATAGTTAAGCATATTTTTAAGGTTCTTATTTCATTTTAACCATGTGATTTTTTTTTGAATTAAAATCTAAGTCTTTAATCTTAATTCATTGGCTGTTGTTGAACTTAATGTCATTTTAGGCTTGAACACCCTTAGATTGAATTTATACTTTAGAAATTAATTGAGAGATAGGTTCTACTAGATAAAACAATAACCTATTAGTTACTTACTTAGTTGAGAGACATTTAAGTGACTAATATTGATTAAAAAGCTGGACTTAAAATTAGGTTTAAGAAACATTTAGTTAGTGAGAGCTAGTAAACTATGTGTTAATTCTACTCAAATAATTATAGGTTTATTTGGGAGGAAAATCTATGGTTTTATAGATGCTTTCAAATTGAATTAAGATTAGTTAAAGACTTAGATGTTTAATTAATATTTAGAAAAGGTTGAAATAATAATAAGAACTCTAGCTTTTAATTTGATTGTTAAGTTTTAATTAAATTTGTTTAATTTATATTTGTTTAATTTTCAAACCAAAATTCGATGTTTAAACAAATAAACACTTTTAGTATTTCAATACTCAATTTGTAATCTCTGTAGGATTGATACTTTATTTTACTACTTGAACCGACTTCGTACGCTTGCGAATTTCGTACATTAAGTTTTTGGCACTGTTTTTGGGGATTGCCAAAATTGATATTGCTAAGAAAATTGTGTTGTCTGATTTAGACATTATTTTTAATTTTCTTTTCATTTGTGGTATTGTAGGAACTTGTGTTAGTGTAAGCACACAACATATAGTGCAAGAAAACAAAGAGTTCCACTAATACCAATTGATCTAGAACTTGAAAAGGCAATTAGAAGAAGAAGGAGACAACATAGAAATAGAATGGAAGAAGAAAGAAATTTGAGACAGCAAGCAGCCTAAGATGGACAAAATGGGCAAAATGGGTAAAGGACTATAAGGGACTATGTGAGTCCTAACGTCCAAGGTGATCAAAATCTGATCATGAAGCAGCAGTTACATCAAATAATTTTGAGATAAAACCCGCTATAATCTAGATGATTCAAAATTCACAATTTAGTGGATTGCCACATGAGGATCTAATTGGTTATATGACCCGATTTCTAGAGTATTGCTCAACTTTCAAGATGAATGGATTACAACCTGAATCAATCTGGCTTATTCTTTTTCCATTTTTCATTATGGATAGAGCCAAGAGGTGGTTTACAAGCTCACCACCTAACTCCATCAACACTTGGCAAGAGCTTTACAATGCTTTCTTCAACAAGTACTTCCCACCAGCTAAAGTCTTGAAGATTAGAAATAAGATCAATTCTTTCTATCAAAAAGAGGTTGAAAGCTTCTATGAGTGTTGGGATAGGTTTAAGGATCTTCAATGGTAATTCCCACCTCTATTTATACCATCATGGGATTTGGTTGAGTCATTTTATAAGGGTGTCAATCCATTAGTTAGGGTGAACATTGATGCATCAGCTGGAGGAACCATAATGTCAAAAACACTTGAAGAAGCTTTAGACCTTTTTAAGGAAATGGCCAACACACAAAGCCTCTGGTCTAATAAAAGGACTATTCTAAAAAGAGGTGGATCAATTGAAGTTGATAGTTTGACAATGCTTAATGCAAAGATGGATGCTTTATCCAAAAGGATGGACAAGATAAGTATTAATGCAATATCTAACTTATTTTATTTTTATGAATTTTGCTAGGGTGATCATCTGACTATAGAATGCCAAATGATGCAAGGATTATCAATGGAGAATGTGAACTATATGAATAACTTCAATAAGGGCCAGTAAAATCAAGTGCATGGAAACACCTAAAACCCTAATTAAAGGAATCATCCTAACTTTTCCTGGAGCAATCAAAGGAAAAACCAATGGAGACCACAAGCACCACCAGGTTTTAGAGGTCAGAATGCTCAATATCATCAATCTCAAGAGTATCTCTAGAGAACAAATTTGAGAAGTTCATAGAAGTAATAATAATAAACATGAACTAATAGGATGAGGTTACAAGGAGATTTGATCAAATGTTCAAAAATCACTCTTCTTCTATTCATAACTTGGAAATGCAGATAAGGCAATTGCCAAACTCTTTATCAATAAGAAACCAAGGTTCATTACCAAGCAACACTGAGAAGAATCCAAAGGAGTAGTTGAAAACAATTACCTTGAGAAGCAGAACTGAGATCCAAACCCTAAAAGCAACAATGGAATAAGAGAAGAAATAGAAGGAAGGGGAGAAAGAATAAAAAGATAAGTGGGTAGAAGTTAAAGAGAAGAAGAAGCCAGAAGTTCAGAATGAAAAGCAAGAGAAGCCAAAGTCTCCACTAATTCAACCTTATAAACCTCCAGTTCCATATCTTAAGAGGTTAAAAAATAGGAGCATGACAAACAATTTGCAAGATTTTTGGAGAGATTTAAGTCACTCCATATCAATATGCCTCTTGTGGAGTGTCTATCTCAAATTCCCAAGTATATAAAAGTCTTAAAGGAGCTTATTTCTAATAAAAAGAAAATAAAGGAGTTTAAGACAATCACACCCAATAAAGAATGTAGTGCAATCATCTCTAACAAACTTCCTTTAAAAAGTAAGCATCTAGGGAGTCTCACTATTCCATGTTCTATTGGAAATTTAAAATTTTAAAAAGCTTTATGTGATTTTAGAGCTTCAATTAATCTTATGCCTTTGTCAATTTACAGGAAATTAGGATTAGGAGAGGCAAAACCGACTAGCATTCACTTACAACTTGCAAATAGAATAATAAAGGAACCAAAAGGCTTAGTGGAAGATGTGTTAGTAAGGGTTGGAAAATTTATTCTTCCAGTTGACTTTGTAGTGCTAGATTTTAAAGAGGATGAGGATGTTCCCCTAATCCTTGGTATGCTTTTTCTTTATACTACAAAATCCATAATTGATGTCTTTGATGGGACACTCACACTACGAGTAGGAGATAAAAATTGTAAGTTCAATGTTTACAAAGGCATAAAATTCCCATTTAATAATGATTTGTGGTTAAGAGTTGATGTTGTGGATGAATGTGTAAGTGAAGTCCAACGAAGGAGGTTGGCAAACTCAGTGGAAATTGAAAATATGGAGAAGTGTTTTCAGGAACAATCCTCTTAAGATGAAGTACACCTCAAACACAAACCCCACTTACCTTATATACAAGTACCACACACTAAACCAACACCACCTTCGACCTTAAACCCACCAAAGTTGGATTTGAAACCTTTGCCTAATTATTTGAGGTACACTTTTCTAGGAGAAGGTCAAATCTTACCTGTAATTGTATCCTCTAAACTTACCCAAGATAAAGAGGATGTGCTTATAAAAATGCTCAAAAGAAGGATAAAAGTAATTGGTTGGCAAATCTCCAACATTAGAGGTATAAGCCCTACATACTGTATGCATAAAATCTTAATGGAGGAAGGATACAAGTCAACTATTAAAAGATAGAGAAGACTCAATCCAAACATATAAGAAGTGGTAAAGAAGGAGGTTGTCAAGCTATTAGATGCAGGAATTATCTACCCAATATCATATAGTTCATGGGTGAGCCCAATTCAATGTGTACCAAAGAAGAGAGGAATGACCATTATAGAAAATAAGGAAGGCGAAGCAATTCCTACAAGAGTCATGAATGGATGGAGGGTATATATAGATTACAGGAAGTTGAACTTAGCTGCAAGAAAAGATCACTTCCCATTACCATTTATTGACCAAATGTTCTAAAGAATAGTAGGACATGCTTTCTATTATTTCTTAGATGGATATTCAACATACAATTAAATTGCAAGTACTTACACGTTGTGAAGAAAATAAATTGGTGCTAAATTAACAGAAATGCCACTTTGTAGTTGATGAAGGAATTGTTCTTAGCCACAATTTCAGCTAAAGGCATTGAGGTTAACATAGCAAAGGTGGAGATTATTGAAAAATTGCAATATCCAATGAATGTGAAAGGAGTAAGGAGCTTCCTTGGTCATGCAAGCTTCTACAGATGATTTATTAAGGATTTTTCAAAAATCTCTAAACCCCTTTGTAAGTTACTTAAGAAAGATTCACCTTTTGACTTTACTAATATGTGCAAATTGGCTTTTGATAGGTTGAAGGAGGCACTCATTTTCGCTCCTATAGTTATAACACTTGATTAAAACCTTCCATTCAAACTAATGTGTGATGCAAGTGATCATGCAATGGGAGCAGTACTTAGCCAAAGGAAGGAGAACAAGCTTCATGTGATATACTATGCAAGCAAGATGTTGACAGAGGCCCAACTTAATTATGCAATAACATAAAAGGAGATGTTGGTAGTTATTTTTGTATTTGACAAATTTAGATCTTATCTTCTTGGTTCTAAAATTGTTATGTATACCAATCATGCAACATTGAAGTACCTCATGAAAAAGTAGGATTCTAAACCAAGACTCATTAGATGGGTGCTTTTACTGCAAGAATTTGATATTAAGATAAAAAATAAAAAGGAATCAAAAAATGTTACAGCTAATTATCTCTCAAGGTTGGAGTTAGATTCAAAGGAAGGAAAGGAAAAGCCTATCAAATAGATATTTCCAAATGAGATGCTCTTGGCAATTAAAAGCTTGAGTGCTCCTTGGTTTGTTGATATAGCCAACTTTATCTCAAGTGGAGAATTTCCATAATAATTCACTAAAGAGCAAAAGAAAAAGCTAATCCATGACTCCAAATCCGATTTATGGGATGATCCTTTTTTAATGGAAATTGTGCAATGATGGCATGATAAGGAGGTGTGTAGCAAGTGATGAAATCCAGTCAATATTGCAAAGTTGTTATGGTATGGTAAATGGTGGTCATTTTGGTCCATAGAGAATAACTGCTAAAGTTCTTGAAGCAGGTTTCTTTTGGCCTACGCTCTTTAAAGATGCTCAAATTTGTACTCAATTATGACACATGCCAAAGAAGTGGGAACATTTTAAAGAAAGATGAGATGCTTCAATCAAGAATTCTAGAAGTTGAGATATTCGATGTTTAGGGCATTGATTTTATGGGACCATTCCTTATGTCAGAAGGAAATAAGTACATACTTGTTTGTGTAGATAATATGTCAAATGTGTAGAAGCTCAACCTTATTATGTAAATGATGTAAGGGTCGTTTGCAAATTTTTAAAGAAGATTTTCTCTCATTTTGGTATGCCTAGAGCTATCATAAGTGATGGGGGAATACATTTTTGCAATAAAAATATGAAAAATTTGTTGGCTCATTATAGGGTAATGCAAAAGGTTGTGACACCTTATTACCCCCAAATAAGTGGGCAAGTTGAAGTTAACAATAGAGAGTTAAAGAAAATTTTGGAAAGAACAATCAGTAAGTCAAGAAAGGAATGGGCAAGGAAGCTTAATGATGCTTTATGGGCACTTAGGACTACTTATAAAACATCTGTTAGAATGTCCCCATATAGGTTGGTTTATGGAAAAGCTTGTCATCTTCCCGTTAGGTTTGAGAAAAAAGCTTATTGGGTGATAAAAGCTTTAAATTATGATTTCAAGAAAGCAGTATAGAAAAGAATTTTGCAAATGAGTGAACTTGAAGAAATTAGAGAAGTTGCATATGAGAACTCAAAGATTTACAAAGAGCACACAAATAGGTGGCATGATGCAAAGTCAGGATCAAAAGGTTTAAAGAAGGTGATCAAGTGTTGTTGTTTAATTCAAGACTCATATTATTTCCAGGAAAGCTGAAGAGTAGATGGTTAGGTCCATTTATGATGACTCATTTATATCCTTATGAAGCTGTGGAATTATGCAATAATCAAGGAGAAAATTTCAAAGTGAATGGACAAAGATTGAAGCTATATCACAGAGGCGCATTAGAGAATTTCTGCCAAGTTGCCTATTTAAAAGATTCAGTTGAATGATGAACATTACGGTCTAGCTCATGGACCTTAAAGATCACTTTTTAAGGGCTCAACCAAGCTTGTTTTATTCAAATTTAATTTTTTTTAATTAATTTTAAATTTTCAAGTTTTTAATTCAAGTTTTATTGTGTATTTTCAGGAATCATAAAAGAAGACGAGCTCTATAAGACATTTTCATAAGTTAAAGTTTGTGGTAAAATGTGTGATTTGTATATGGGAGATGTGTGAGTACAATTATGTGCGCAAAATGCAGAAATAGCCTTAGATGACCATTATATCAGGTTGCACACCCTACTGCACAGCTGTGTGGTCAGATGGACATTATCTTAATATGAAAAATAACATTCAGGCATAGCTGTGTGCATTAGAGCGCACACCCATGTCTAAATAGATGAAATTCTAAGGTTGAAGTTCGACTCAAGCACAGCTATGCCAAACGCGTGCACAGCCTATACGCGCACAGTCGTGCAATCTGGTTAAAAAAAATTCAACAATGTAGACATTGCAGGAATTAAGTCTAGGGGAGAAATTATATAAAAAAATCTTTTTCAAATTGTTGAATTTTAATTTTTATAACTTTAATTGTTCTTATCTTCTTATCTATAATTTTCTTATTTATTGTAAATGTAAATTTCAAATTTTTTTTCAGATTTTTATTTATTTATTTATTTTTTTTTGTTTTTTTATCTTTCAATTTTAGTTATAAGGTTTTTTTTAATCTTATCAGGATTAGGTTTCCTAATTTTTTTTAACTTCTTCTTTTTTATTTGAAGAGTTAAACTTTTTCAAATTACTTATATCTTTTTATGTTCATTCAATTCTGTGCTATTTCTTTTGTTCCTTTGCAAATTAACGTATCTTTCTAGTATGGCCAAAACAAAGAACCAACAACCCATTGCTAGGGAAAAGAAACTTATTGGAAGAAAAAGTGAGCCACTTGATTTGAGGGATGATTATGACGCTTTTTTTCCATTTATTCTGAGGAAGAAGGTAAGAGGTTTTGCTCCTTAAGTAAAAGACAATTTAGCAAACCAAAATTTTTTAATGATAGTGTATTAGAAAGCATATGAATGAACAATTTTATCAATGCATTGTATGAAAGAATGGGTTGGATGAAATTAAAGTCAGTTCAATATGATGTATTCTTTGAGCTAACAATTAAGTTTATACTAAATTAAAGATTTCAAATGAAAATTAAGGAATTTTTTCTTGTAGATTTTTTGGGCAAGAATACACTTTTGACTATGAACTAATTTTTGAAATTTTTAGCTTTCATAATGGAGGTATTTGTCAACCTCCATCCGATTTTAATATGAGTAAATTTTGGTCTGAAATCACTGGTAGAGATAAAATTTATGATGGATAGATTCTAACTAGTGGATTAATTCAGAGTCACTCATGTTTGCTAATGCATAAATACATGTCACACACAATTTTTGGGAAAAGGATAGCATGAAAGTATCTCCAGAAGAATTGTTTTTATTATGGTGCATGCATTCTAATATAAAGGTGTGTAGTCCCTTTTTTTTCATTCTATATGGCGAGTTGTGCAGGCTAGGAAAGCATTAATATCAATAAGACACATTGTCAAGGGTTTAGCAATGTATTTCACTCCATTTGAAATTTCTAGGCATAGGCTTAAGCCATTAGAGCCTGAGTTGTTTGATAAAGCATACCTCATTAAAGCTAAAATCATTATTGAATAGGGAGAGTTAAGGGATGCTAATCTAAGGAGATGCTATGTGATTTGGTAAAACGCATTAAAGCTTAGTAAAATCCCTCTACTAAGAGTTGTAGAAGAATATGATGATGTTAGTGATGATTAAGAATATCAAGTAGATTATTCAAGAAAAAGAAAGAGAGCAGATGAATGGGTTGAGAAAATCATAAAGGAAGTAAAAGAGATGTTCAACCTTTCTAATCATAGAATTAGGAAATTAATTATGGACTTATCATATGAGATGGAGCATTTTGAAAGGAGTAGCAAAGCAAGAATAAAGAAGATGCTAACCCAAATCAAAGAGCTTAAAAACCAAATCTTTCAAGATAAAAAATCAAGGGGACCAAGTGAATCTCTAGCAGAGTTCATCTTTACCTCGCCTCCAAGTGCATCCAAATAAGGGAAGTACACTTTCCTTTTCTTTTTAGTTTTTGTTTTTACAGTTTTTTATGATTATTTTTCTTTTAATAAATTGGAGTCATGCATGTTATTAGATTCATTTGATTTGAGTTTTTGAACCTATTCCTATGAAGAGTTTATTTCATTAGAGATGGTTTTCTTAAGAAAGTGTGATAATCTTCCTTTAATGTTTTGTTTTGAATTTTAAATTAGAAAAATGACTTGTGGTTAGGGATTTTAAATTTTTAATGAATTTAATGCTTACAGTTCCAATGAATGATTGAACATGATTGCTTGATGTTTAAGAAATATACTTGTAATTAGGAATTAAGTTTCTTTCCTTAAGATAGTCTAGTTCATATATATTTAGGCACCTATGAGCTACTTCTTCTCTCAAAAACAAACAACAATATAAAGAGTAAAACGCACTCATTCAGAGCTAAAATTTTAAATCTAAATTCTTATATGCTCCTTCTACTCCAATGCTCTATTATAGAGCAAGAGTATCCAATGGACCTTTTCTGGAGGTATCCACACTGAGTAGTACAAGAAGGTAGGGGATACTGAGATTGGAAAAGCCTTGATTAAATAAATAAGTTAAGTGTCATATGTTTTCCTGTATATGTGAATTTTTAGACTTCTTAAATATAGAAATAATTCCTATTTACTTTCAATTTTCTTGGGTGTTAATTGTTCATTTACATGAATTCAATGGAATAGTTTGGTCATCACATGGTAAATGCTATAACTTTGAACTCAAGCTATTGTTTTAATTTATAGTTTTAAAGTTTTATATTAAAGGAAGATTAGAATGGCTAGTCAAGTTAAAACCAGTTGATGATTTTGATTCTTTATATGAATGGGGAGTTATTTTGTTTACTTGAGGATAAGCAAAGACTCAAGTGTGGGGGAATTTAATGAGTGAGAAAAATTTTATATTTTGAACACTCTTTTCTATAAGAATAGAATCTAATTAGTTGCATTTTTAATTAATTTAGTTAATTTTTATATCTTTTATTTATTTTTGTTAATTTTGTTTAGTTGTTAGGATTTTTGTTAATTTTATTTATTTCTAAGTTTATTTAGTTAATCTTTATTTAATTTTTGAAATAAGGATGCAGGAAGAAAGTTTGAAGATTTGACCAAGTCAAAGATAGGATTAGAGGTTACAACAAGTCAAAATCTTGAAGAAAAGTGGAGTTTTGAAAGCATCCTATTCTGACACAACTGTGTGCCTAGGTGAGCACAGTTGTGGCTAAGTGTTAGAAAAATGACACACCCTGTGACACAGCCATGTGCCTGGTTTCATAGCTGTGCAAGTTGTTATAATAACTTTTTAAATTCAAATTTTGAGCTAATGATTTGAGGGGATTTTATAGAATTTGAATTGTAACAAACCTCAAAGTTATTGGAGGCTATAAATAGGAGGCCTTTATAAGAGTAAAGGGGGGCTACACTTAGTCTTCTCTACATTTTTACTTTAAAGAATCAAAGTTAATTTTTATTTAAATTCTTATTCATGTTAAGTAGAAAATTAATTTTGAAGTTTTGAAGGAACAAGACCTTCTATTGCAACTGTTTGAAGCAGTAAAAGGGGTTTTCTTATTTAAACTCTTTGGTTATTATTTTCTTTTAATTAATAATGATTGGTTATTTCTTCTCTACTTCATCTTCTTCTTTTTCTCTTAACATGCATAGCTAAGCATATTTTTAGGGTTCTTATTTCATTTCAACCATGTGATTTTTTTTGAATTAAAATCTAAGGCTTTAATCTTAATTCTTTGGTTATTGTTGAACTTAATGTTATATTAGGCTTGATCACCTTAGATTGAATTTATACTTTAGAACTTAATTAAGAGATAGGTTCTACTGGATTAAAACAATAACCTATTAGTTATTTACTTAATTGAGAGACATTTAAGTGACTAATATTGATTAAAAAGTTGAAATTAAAATTGGGTTTAAGAAACATTTAGTTTATGAGAACTAGTAAACTATGTGTTAATTCTACTCAAATAATTATAGGTTTATCTAAGAGGAAAATCTATGGTTTTATAGATGGTTTTAAATTAAATTAAGATTAGTTAAAGACTTAAATGTTTAATTAATTTTAAGAAAAGGTTGAAATGATAATAAGAACCCTAGCCTTTAATTTGATTGTTAAGTTTTAGTTAAATTTGTTTTGTTTATATTTATTTGATTTTCAAACCAAAATTTAGTGTTTAAATAGACAAAAACTTTTAGTATTTCAATACTCAATTTGCAATCTCTATGGGATCGATACTTTATTTTACTACTTGAACCGACTCCGTACACTTGCGGATTTCACACATCACTAACACATCTTTTTCTTTCTGTGATTTTATAGGAACAATAATAAAAGTTAAAAAGGAAAGCATTATGACAAGCACTAGTAGAAAATCATAATAAGAAAATAAAGCAAGAGCTATCATCTATCAACATTCATAATAAAGCTATGACTTAACAGAAAATTACAGCAAGTGCTATAAAGCTATAACGATAATAACCTCATGCAACAAAATAAACAACAAAGCAGTTAATTAATAAGCTTTAGAAGGACTTACCTGGTGATGATGATGAGCCCAAGCATAAGTCTCCATATTGTAGATTACAGAAATCAGGTCTCCTTAAGAAAGCCTAGTTAACTAAGGACCTTGACTGCTAAATGGACCATTAATACTAGTCCTCGCAGTGAAAGTCCTTACTTCAGTGGCCTCTATGAACTTACCCCTCCTCATCCAAAAGATATCCTCTAGACCCTTTAGAATGTCAAGGAACTCCATTGTATGTTGAGGAAAAAAAAAGATTCAGAAGCAAAAATATAGAGCAAAAAATACTTAAAACTTAAAAAGGGTAAAAAAAGATGAAAAACACTGAAAGAAGGCAGAAAGAAGCTTCCTCAAACATTAAAAATGCATCTCTTAAATAGACAAGGGAGGGGGAGGCACATGGCCATGTTCCAAGTGCGTGATCATGTGCTCAGTACATGACCATATGCTCTAACATGCCTAGCCACATGCACTTCCCCCCTCCACATGCTCTCATATAGTTATACGCGAACTTTGAGACTTTGTGCACTCATTTCTCTAGTCCTAAACCTCCGTTTGAACATAATACATGCACCAAACTCATATAAAAGTGCACTTATAAGGACTACATCTGTCTAAAGACACCGCGTGCGGCCTTACCACTTTCAAAAACTCAGCACCTCCTGAAATAGGAAAAATAAACAAGAATCATTGAAAGGATACCTTGCTAAAAAATCATCAAAATAACATCTGCAACACAAGTAATGACATCATTATTACTACATTATCACTGCATCATCACTACATCATCACTGCATCATCATCGTATCATCACTGACCAAAACTAAAAGAGGACACATTACATCAATCATAATGATTATAACAATTTGTTCACTGACACCTTAATAGATTATAGTGCTAGTCTGTTCACCTGACACCTAAAGAGGTTACAGTGGTAGTGTTTATCTATTCGCTTGGCACCTGAAGAAGTTACAGTGGCATGATTCTATTCGCCTAACACTTAAAGAGGTTATAGTGGCATAAATCTGTTTGCTTGACACTTGAAGAATTTATAGTGGCATCATTCTGTTTACCCAACACCTGAAGATATTATAGTGGCATGATTCTATTCCCCTAACACCTGAAGAGGTTATAGTGGCAGTATGATCACCTAACACCTGAAGAGGTTATAGTGGTAGTATTTATTTATTTGCTTAATTCTTGAAGAGGTTATAGTGGCAGTATCTGTCTATTCGTTAAACACATGAAAAGGTTATAGTTGCAATCTGATCGCTTGACACCTGAAGAGGTTATAGTGGTATTATTTATCTGTTCACCTAACACCTGAAGAGGTTATAATGGTAGTATTTATCTATTCACCTGACAGTTGAAGAGTTTATAATGGTAGTATCTATCAATTTAACTAACACCTGAAAAGGTTATAGTGGCAGTATCCCAACAATCGAATCATAATAACACAACACTCAAGTAAGTACCTCCTCTCTCTTCAGAAAATGATTTGTTGCATCTTTGTATTTGCTTCATGTGTATTAACACTAATGCTAGGTGGCTATATAACACAAGTGAAGTAAGGGGCAACTGTCATACCTCAAATTTGACTATCCCCAAAAAGGTCCAATGAAGAAATGAACCTCTAAGATGACTAGAGTCTGCTCGTTCAAAACCTCTGAAGTGTGCAACCTTAAAAAACTAATTGACCCCACTAGTGTGCAATATTAATCACTGAGACATTAAGTTGTACTCTAACCTTATGAAATACAAATTATCGGAATAATAAGAAGCTTATTTCGAGAATTCCTTTCTCGAAACACTTAGCTTGTTAGACCGGTGTTCATTTTGTTAGACTGGGACTCAACTTTGTGAAAAAATGAAAATCAATTTGGATAAAATAAACTTTGAAAAAACATCTATAAGGCTCCAAAACCTCTAGGAGTGGTCCTGGAATGGTCCAACAAAAGTCAAGGATCAACGCGTGTCGCTTAAAAGTGGGCATAAAACCATAAATACCCCTAGGTGTCATGCACTTAAATAGAAGCCAAACTAGACAAAACAGACTTTAAAAACATGTCCAAAAGGCTCAAAACCCTCTAAAAGTGGTCCCAAAATGGCCTAACACAAACTGAGGATTAGCACATATTGCTCAAAAGTGCGTATATACACCCCTATGTGTCATGCACTAAAATTATGCACATATACACCCCTATGTGTCATTTGCTAAAATTGAGGCCAAATTTGATAAAACAAACTTTGAAAATGCATTTAAAAGGCTTAAAAACCTTAGGAACCAACCTTAAAAAAGCCTGCATAAGCCCTGGTTAGAGCATGTAACACGCGAAAAGAGCATAAGTGCACTATGTGCATGACCACACGCTAGCACGCAACCATGCACACTTTGCATGGCCACGTGCTCCATCCTAGGGATGCACACCTAACTACACCTATACCCCCCTATTCCATAAATTTTTCACTATAAATAGACACCTCCACATCCTATTTTAAGGGGGAAGCAAATGGAAACATCCATACACTCTCAATAAATCTATCTGATGGAAAGCACTAGAAACCCCTTTCCAGATAGTTTTTTGCTCTCCCACTACTTTTTTTTAGGTGATTTTATCTCTTTTCCACTAAACTAAGCCTTTATTTTTATCAAAGCATGCTTTAAAGGTTTACAAACTTAGCATTATTCCATTGTCATTTTGAACCTCTCGATGAGGAAAGCTTGAGAATCCCTCGATGCTAAAGCTTCAAAACCCACACAAGCTCGATCGAATCTAAGGACCACATAATCATTTTAGCACATTTATTTTATCACATTGTATTTTATTTTATTATTGCCAACATTTTAGAATATTATTATGCTTGCGTGATGAGACTGGCAATTTTGCATGCTATATGAATAATCTATACTTTATTTTGCTCATTTCATTTCATCATTATACATCCTCTAGTTTTAAAACATGAAATCACTCATAAATATCAATGACATAAAAAGTTCATATCCCAAAATAGAGACATCATGTTTCCAGTCCAGTGATGACATCATGCACTCCCTATATTATCATTATATATCATTATAGCATAAATAATTACTGCAAACATGTATGATCATCTACATTTTGCTTCCTTTTTCAAGTGATCAACTGTCCATTGTTTATCCCATCATTCATGTGATTGAGCAAGCTATGTGAATGGTCATATTTACCTTACAAATTCATCATATCTAAATTAGATTTACTTTTCCATAATCTTTTTCCTTTTATATGTATTTTATTAGGAAAGTGATGTAATAGTAATATCTTCAGCTTTATTATATTCCACTATTTGATGAATTGTGTGAATGCTATACAAACTATTATTATCAAAACTAGGGTGTTATGGTAGTTATACATCGAACATCATATAATGAGAAATGGTAAAAAAAGTAAATGTGATCCCTCACACTTGGAAATCTCTACTGGGGGCAGTACTCACTGAGTGACCCGATGTTGTTCCTTTCTTTTCCTAATTTTCTAAAAATTAGGTGGTGACTCCACAAAATTAAAAAAGCATCTAGGTCCTTTCGAGACTAATCATTTTTCCCTATTTGGTAAAGTTTCCATATCCCTCAGAAACAAAATGAAAAGACCCGTACAAAACCAATTTGCCTCAAAATCAAAAATTAGAAACCAAAAAGGTCACTCACAGTATTCTATATGTTGAACTATTTAGGAATTAGGTGTAAGTGTAATGTTTAACAAATGGTTTTGAAAAAATTATTAAACATAGTTGGCAATAAATTGATATTAGTGTGATTTGTAGTTTTGGTGTGTATTATTAAAAGACTTATTTGCAACTACTTTCTTGATAATATAAGTTCAATAACCAACATTTGATACAAGACATGAATTGTAATATAAAAGCTAAATAATATGATAAAAGCATCCATTATAATATAAATATTATCAAGTATCAATTTTGAGCAACCAACATGTCCTAACAGGTTATACAAAAACTATAATACCATCCCTATACTAAAATAGAATCACATGCCCTGAATTTGTATAAAATAAATTAACTAACAACCATAGGCATGTAGTTCCTAAGGAACATAATTCTCAAAATTTTTATAGAAGTTCCTTTGAGAACTAGTTTGCTAGAGATCAATTTCTTACTCCTGAAGAACATAGGCTATCAGCAACCTATGACCTTTGCTGAGTATCTCTAATCAGTTGATAAGCTTGATTTTAAAGTTCTGATGAAGTGATAGTTGGCTGCCCTTTCTAGTGCAGACCTAGCAGTTTATATGACATCTCTTTTGGCAAAAAGATATCATTTGTATTACCTTTAAAAGCAATTTTATTTAAGCTCTCTTGACTACATGTCACCCTTGATAACTTTGTTGTTGTCTTCACTTCGCTCTCATTTGGTTTGGGGAACCTTATCTGTGGGTCAGGAGTAATATTTACTTCAGTGTAATTATCATAACCTTGAACCCAAAGTACATGACCGACATTAGGGTATGGAAAATACAAAAATGCATTTGAAACCCATAATAAGCCTTAAAAAAATTTTCATAAATTAAAAATAATTAACAGAAAAATAATATCAAAATAAATTCATCAATATCAAATACAAAAGATAATATTCCAAATACATTATTAACACAATATTAAAACAATCCACAATACAAATAATACAAGTTCATACTCAATTACTATGGTATCTAGAGTACAACTATACAATACAAAAATTAATTAAACATACATAAAGCAACTGGTGAAAAAGAAACCCAACACAGATGAAGACTAGTAGTAGACTGACTGTGAGATCTTGACAAATAAGTTGAGGGGAATCAAACCTCACTAAGTAAATCAATTTTATAAAATGCATGATGGTTTGAAAACATTTATGAAATCCCCTTTTAAAGATAAAATAAACTAAAATAAAATAAAATCAATATGAATATTAAAATCCTTTACTTTTCTTAAATATTCTTATGATATAAAATACCTTTTAAAATCACAATTCACTTTACTATAAAATTTTAATACGAAATCAAATAAATATAAGTTTAGGTGAAAAATCTAGTAGAACCCCTAAATCATCAAATTCTAATAGCCTTTCAGCTCACTTTGTCTAAATGACTATCATCCCGAAAGCAAGCTCAGCCGACTTACAATCGCAATCTAATCACTTAACCTAATATTGATGTCCCGAGAGCAAGCTTAACTGAGTTACATCCCTTTTCTTAGCTTGAGAGCACAAGTCACCTATGAGCTTAATCACAACATTGCCCAAGATCACAATTCTCCATCGAGCTCATTCACATACATAATACATTATCATACCCGTACACACGTTGTCCTAGTGATACCCACTAGGTAGCACGTTCTACCATTTTCTCTAAATCATTTTCCCCAAATCATAATTATATAAATTAAATAATTAAAGTGAGATAAAATAAATTCCATAAAACATGCTCTCAAATACAAATCATGATTATAAATAAAGTAATCATGCATATGACAATATAAATCATGCATGTGGCAATATAAATAAATTCATAAATAAATTCTTATAAGTAATTCATTATCATTTTAATTATACAAAAATATAATTTAAAATTCCATAACAAACATTCCATAAAATCAACTCACAGGTTGACCGTGCTGGGCGACACATCCTTTGCTATCCAAATGTTACAGCTTTAGTCCCGAAGTCCTTGGAGTTGAAACTTAAAATTGATAGAGGCTTTTGAAGCCCAAAGGATGAGGGCCATTTTGAGACTGGCGACAAGCCTTGGAGTGGCCGGAGGCAACACCGACGACTCCTAAAGCTATTTGGCAACAGAGGACCCAAAGAAGAAGAAAGAGAGGGAAGGGATGTTGCTGCTGAGAAGGTGGAGCTATTGGGGGGTGTCACCAGTGGCTAGACACTGCAGTGGTGGTGGTCAACGCCAGCAATGATGGTGGTGGGTTGTAGTAGTGTGGGAAGAGGAAAAGAAAGAAGATAAAAGGAAAGAAAGAAAAGAGGGAAAAGGGGGAGGGAAGGGAAAAAACATTTTTCACTTTTTTTTAAATAATGCATAAAGTAAAAGTTCAACTTTTATTATTTTAAAATAAAAGTGTCTACTCTTTAATTATTCATACACATACTTATATATATATACACACACACACATATATACATATATACTCTTTAACAATTAATTAAAAATAAAATTTACTAAATTTACACAAATATTACTAATCTCTTAATAATTAACACTAATTAATTGAAAATAATAATTAAACTTAATAATCCACATTCAATATTAATAATTAAAAATTTAGGTCTTTACAGTAATTGTCACCCTGAGAAAGTTGTCTCTCAATCCTCAATCATAGCTACAAATAAGTATGAATTTGATTAAAAAAATTGAAATACTTAGTACATTGGCAGACATAAAAGAAAGATATTGAAACAAAGAGCAATTCACTGACATTGTAAATACAATTTCCTATTGTATTATCAAAGAATAATCCATGTCCAACATTTTCCTTTATTGTTATCTCCTTGCATGTCTATGATGTTGAAACCACATTAGCTTTGCCTTTCTTTTATCAAAATCCAAAACGCAACAATTACATATGATTACTTTCCAAAACCAATAGAACCTTACATGTAATATACCAATAATTCAACCAGTGCAAGCATACCTTAGCTAAGCTTCAAGACTGCTCACTTTAAGTGGTTGTCCCCTATTTAGTACTAGTAGATTCTTATGCCTAAAGATAATAAACATTTAACTCAATAATTAAATATTATAAGAACTTATAACATTCAACTCAACAAGTAAATATTATAAGACGTTATAAAATGACATATGTAAGTCAATAATAATTAATAAAATTAAATTTTGTATACTTAAGGCATTTGAATTGGGAAACTCTTTCTATTATGTCCTTCCATTTGACGTTTCCCATATGTTTGCTTAGTGCCACTTCTTGATAGCTTCCCAAATAAACTTTTAGACTTTTGTATTTTCTCATTTAGGGCTCTAACCCTTTTATTTTAGGACTACCAGGCATACATGTTATAGATATGGTCTTTATTCCTTTAAATCAGTCACTTCTTTTAAATTTCCTCCCTGGTATAGGTTGCATAGCATGTTAATATGAGGCAATATAGGTAGACTTGTAATACCAATATGCAATCTGACTTAAAGGATCAATATTAGCTTGATCAAGAGCATGAATAGCATAAGAGTATGGGATTTCTATTACATCTCATGCTCTATATGCATAGCTTTTTATCTAAAAATACAGTATGCCTATCCCCTCTGTCACTTATCTTATACCCATTATCCATATTAAATAAACCTTACAGCTCAATGCTTCTTCCTTATGCTGTTATAACTTTTCCATGCATGTGGGGCTTCATTCAGTAGCCATTTCTCAACTAGAATCTTATTTTTTACTAACCTTAACATGGTTGCCTCTTTAATATCATCTATTATTCTTACAATAGGTTTAATTATGCATTTAGGATTGTAGAATTAAATGTTTGCATAAATTATTGTCAACCATATTAGACTTACATCGATTACTAAAATATGCTCAAAACCAGTTCTTAAGGTAGTATTTCATCAAGTCCTTAGTTGCTTTTGGGCTAACTTCACCTAACTTCTTCAAATTCCTCTTCATAAGTGGACCATGCACCTATCCAACAAAAATTTCGTAGCTTACCCCCACCCCATCAAAGTGACCAATTAGCGAAAATGTGTCGAGCACACCATTAATTGTTATGATCCATATTTTTAAATTAATTTATTTTAAAATGAGATATGCAGTGTTAATAAAATTTGGGGATTTTAGATTTATTTTTGTAATTTGTGATTAATGGTTATTGTTTTATGTTTAATTATAATTTTTTACGTAAATATTTTTATTTTGAAATTTATTATTTTGGACATTTAATTTGTGTTATTTATAATTATTATTTTGGATAGTATTATTTCGATAATATTTAGTTATGTGCATTATTATTTTAATATTATATTTTTAGATAAATTACATTAAGTGTTTTATTAGTATTATTATAATATATTTTTATTATATATATATATGTTAATGTATGTGTATGTGTGTGTGTGTGTATATATATATATTGATTTATGTTAAAGTATTATTATTATATTATAATGTTTTATTAATATAATATATATACATATATACATTCACATGCATGCATACAAGATAAACATACATGCATGCATTAAACACTAACACACACACAGAGCAAAAGGAAAGAAAAAAAATCGTGAGGATCAACATATACATACAAAAACGCAGCAGCATTTTCATCTTCTGTTCTTCTCCCCGCTGTCCTAACCAACCACCCTCACTGCACCTCCCTCTCTTCTGGCCAGTCACCACCATCTTCCTCGACCTTCCTCTCGCTGTCTGCTCATCAGAAGCTCGTCGGCAACGTCCATTTTTGGTAGAAATTGAAAACCTCCATTTCCGGCCAACTTTGATTTTTCAGCCACCGTTTCTCGAGCTTTCGGTGTTTATCAACTCCCTTAGCTCTGATAAGCATGAATCTAAGCTTAGTTTAAGCTTTCATTACCTATTTCTTGAGTTTAGATGATTTTTAGTTGATGGAGCTTTAGGGTTTTTAATTTTTTTCAGCTTTATCTTGATGAATTTTGCAAACTCCCTTTACAAATGTGATTCTTGGTAGCTTAATCTACCTCTATGAATTTTTGTGTGATTTTTAGAATTTATTTTAATTTTTGTGAATTTTTGAATATTTTATTATTATTTTATTAATTTTTGTAAATTAATTATTAAAATTATAAATTTGGTATATTTGGTGTTATTATGAGTTAATATTAATTTCAGAGTAAAGAAAATAATTTTTGAGAATATTATATAATTTTTAGGAATTTTTATAGTTTATGTCAAAATTGAATAATTAGGTTAGAGTTGGATTTTTGTTGGAATATTGGTTTAAATATGTGTTTTAGTTAATATTAATAATATATATGTTGAGAAAATAATTTTTATGCATTTGTGTAAATTTTAGGGAATTTTTTAGTAATAATAGTATATTATGTATATTTTTGTATTATAGGGGTAGATACGTAATTTTGTGATAATTATAGCTAAATAATATATTTTAATTGGTTTTAATAGTATTTAAGGAATTAAAAGGATTTTTACAAATTACTTATTATTTTTAACTAATTAATACTAATTTTTGAAAATTATTTTCAAATAATAGATTATATATTATTTTGGGTACTAAAATGGGTTTTAAATTAATTTTATTATATAATTAAACTATTTAAGTAATTAAATGTAAATTTTATCAATTAGAATTAAATTGTGATGTTTGGTTGGATTGTGAACTCAATCGGGCTAAATGTAGTATTAGAAAGCCGACCCGAGTATGATTGAGTATGAATACTAGAAGTGCGTTTTTCTATAGAGGAATGACTCTACCTATAGTAGAGAGATGCTCATTTTACAGGGGAGATTCTACCAAAATTTTGATAGATTTTCTCATAAAACGTGACATCTTATGTAATTTCCTAGCATAAATTAAAGTATTCCAATCTCTCGAGTTTTATCCGGTTTTTCCTGAGTCATTTTAGATTCTCGAAAATTTTATTAATTTCCCTTCTTATTCCATAAGTATGATTTTTTAAAAAAATAAATATGTTAATTTTAAAAAATAAATATGTTATTTTTTTAGAGAGTTTCGAAGCGGGAGTTTCTAGATTGAGGCAGACGCGTGGTCGTCAGTTATCTCGCTCATCCTGTAAGTTAGTAAACTGATATGTGTGTGTGTTTTCTTTAAAAATTGTATGCACTCATATTTTTTTAGTATTTTTTACATTATCGAGAATTTTCATTTCAATGTATTTATTTATTTTAAAATTAGTTTTAAGAAATTTTGGTAGAACGGGCTATCAAGTGGGTTTCACCAGGACCGTGTGCACATGGTGGAGATTAAGAGATGGATCCAAAATATGTATGACTTGTGGTTATAAACTAGGGTGGGTGCCTCAATTGAAGCCTCTGCTCTCGGGGACTGCCAGTTATATGGAAAAGTTAAAAATAGACTAGGATGGGTGCCTCAGTGGATGTCTTAGCTCTCGGGGACCGCCAGTGCCATGTGTTTGGATTAAGTGGATGACTGTGGCTTAGTGCCTCTACTCTTGGGGACCGACAATCTAGTTAGATTAAGTGGACCCAGTTGACCATTTAGAATTAGGTTTAGGGTTCTACCGAGATTTTTCAAAAGCTATATATGTATATATATTATAAATTATTTTTGATACACTAAACAGTTTTCAAAATGGTTTTCAAACTGTAGAACTCTTTATTAACTTACTCAATGAGGTCTGACTCCCCTCAATTTATTTTTTTAGGAGTTTGGGACTTTTCTATTAGGCCTACTTCTCTTCACCATGTAGCTTCATCACCGGCTATTCTGCGTAGGTCTACTTAGTTATGTTGTGTTTACTTTTGTGTACTGCAGTAGAGAAAACTGTTTAACTGAATATTTTATTCGGGAGTATCATGTACTTATGATATTGTATAACTAATGTTTATTTACATTATGTACTACGATGCTATGGTTTAAATTATATTTAAAAAAATTAGTTTGATAATGTGAATTGTAATTTAAATATTTATTGTAAGGTTTCAAAGATTTTTTTATTCCGTATTTTCATTTAAGGCTTACTACAGGATTTCGTAGCTTTATACTTTCCCATTCCCTAGTGTCAGTCACGTGCCCTAGGTTCGGATCGTGACAGTAATGCTCAACATTAAGAACACTTATGAAATAGCCCACAATAAACCATGCAATATAGCATAAATTAAAGTAACTATAATTCAAAATGAAGAGCTAATTATTCTATATTGCTCTTGTAACCAGCACATAGACATAAAAAAAAAACTTTTTACTTTCTATTAAAGTTAGATTACTAAATCAAAAAGAAGCATACCTTCTACATATCTAAGATTAAAGTCAGATTACCACTATCCCCTAACTAAAGTTCAAGAGCAAGCCACTTAAGAAACCATTTCTAGTTGATTTTATTCTCTTTATTAATGACACCATAAACAACAGGAAGAATTTGATCCATGGCATCCTTCCCTACAGCTACAAGCACTTGGCCCTTTGTAATCTCCTTTAAAAAACATTCTTCTTGCCCTATTAATGGCATACAACCAGCTCTTTATCCTTGCTTAAGAGCATTATAGCATATGAACATTCTTTTAAAAACATTTCTTCCTTTTCATATTTCCACTTTACATAATTCCAGTTTTGTTTTGCTATTTAGGTTGGTTTTCTTTACAGCATGCGGATAAGCTACCAAAAAATAAACTCTTTGATGTAGCTACCTTCTAACTCTATTTTGATCATCTTTCTACCTCTTCTTATTTTTGAAGATTTCACATTCAATCGTTATTCCATTTTTGCATCATCTATTACTTCCTTGGTCGTTGTCTTTAATTTTCTTTATATCTTTTCCTTTAATTATTTGGCTAAAAATGCATCAATGACCCTTGAATTTAAGAAGGTTCTATAGCATGTATGTTCATATTAAAGAGTTTTCACACACATTCCACCCTTATTTCCATCCTTAGACACAAGTATTACAAAAAGGCAATTAGATTACTTGTACTTTGCTTGAATCCTGTATCTTTTATTAGGCTTTAACCTCAAGTCATGTCCTTCTGCTATACTATATTTATCTATAGCATCCTAAACTTCATTTGCAATTGCAAATGTCATACCTAAAATAAAAAGTGGATTGCCATCATCCACATCATACCTTACCCTTTTTCTACTTTTCAAATGAAGTACAATCTCAACTTCATTAACCTTCTTTTTAATTCTCATCATGTTCTTTAGTTTCTTCACTTTTATCAGAATAATTACTTTCTTCACTACTCTCACTTCTAGAGTTACTTTCACTTATAGAGCTGTCCTCACTTATACAGTTGCCTTCAGTTGCAGTGCTGGGCTTTCCTGATGCTATAACATTTGCTTCATCAAAAGTGTTATCATTTTCATTATAAACATGTATTTCTATATCATTCAATCCACTATTAGTTTTGCCTCCATCTATCCTCCATCCTTCAGTAGCTTTGTCACCCAGCACTTGAGTTAACAACGGATCAAAGTCAATGAAAACTTGATTAGCCCAAATATTGAACCTTGATTATATATTAGTGCATGTCTTACAAATCTCATTCTCATTAACCCCTACAGAGCTTTGTTGTGTTCTAATATTACTTCTTAGACTTGGAACCCCTATGTCTTCATTTTCACTCTTATACCCAACATAAATATGAACATGTGCAACATCAGCTTGTAAAATGAATGTGGCTCAGCAATTTATGTTATCGTCATTCATCAAAGTGTATAGTCCACGACTCAATGTTGTACCAGGTCTTAGCACATAAAGTTGGTGTCCTACTTATACACTTAATTGTATCATATATTTTTTCATAATATGAGTGACTAATAGTATGTTTATGTCTAACTCATTTATAACCACAGCTTCTCCCTCGATATATGAAAAAGTAGCCATATGTTCTTGAGTACCCCTATAGTGTAAAACCAAATCTATTTGATCCATTATATATGCCAAAGTGAAAACAAGAAAAGAACAATTCACAGTCATAAACCACTTAACTTAAAAAATAATTGATATATTTTACTACAAAAAATAATTTATTACTAATGCCAATCATTTTCCCATTTTATTATAATCAAGCACATTAAAAATCAAAAGATAAATAGATAAAGTAAAGACTTTACATACCTTTCTTGAAGAATTTAATGAACATGTGCACTTTGTCTTTACCTTCTCAACGCTCTTTCAACAACTAAAAAGATGGCAACTTTCTACAAAAAAAAATAATCATTTCAAGGGTTTGTGGTTACAATGCAGGTGGTTGATGTTGGGTAAATGAATGAGACAATAGCAAATTATTTGTGGGTCATTCCCCTTTTCCTTTATTTCATTATCAGTTGGAGATCAATAAAACCCTAGGATTTTGGAGGCAATTTTGCCGCCAAATCCTTATTTTTTTCTTTTTGCCATGTTGGATTCACTTTCGAAGGCAAAGCAAGATTTTGCCACGTCATGGACAAGATCAACTTTATGTGGGGTCCACCTCATCCATATGGGCATGGTTTAACGACTATTTTGTGTAAAATGATGATGGGGTTCACTTTATGTAAAAATTTCCATCTTTGAGTTCCAATTTGCCTACAAAAGAAAGAATTAAAGTCCAAGTTGCAATTAAGGTAAAACATTACTATCCAATTTGGCACTTTGGCCTACAAATAATTCATTTGGTTATTTCAAAATTGTGGTTTCAATTTCTTTACTTTTAAGAAATATTATTTTGTCTTTTATAGTAAAAATTGCCATAAAAAATTAGATCTAGAAGCCTATAGTGATAACTATAACGAACTGAGAAATAATAATAATAATAATAATTTGAAAAATCAACACTTCTATCTTAAATTTTGAACCAATGAACAATTAAATTCTATTTTTAATGTTATTTCAATTCGTTTCTTCAACTTTACGAATTGTGTCAATTCTATCTAATTTTATTATTTAAAATAATCAAATTATATTTTTAAAATCCCTATAAAATAATTGAATTTATCAGTTATTCAACTTTTTAAAGAAAAAAAACTCAAATTAAAAAATTTTTCTCACGCTCCAATCTTACCACTTTTAGAATAAATTTAAATTTATTTTTTAAATTTTTGCATAAAGTTGTAACTTTTATGTATCAATGAAAATTAAAAAAAAAAAACATAATAACTTGTTAATCAATTTATTATATATACTAATAAAAATGAAATATAAAATAAACACTTTAATTATCACTATGAATAATAATAAAATTTTATTTTTATCTTTTCATACTATTTAGAAAAAATCAAATATTTTTAATATTCTTGATTAACATTTTTACTACCTCAAAATTCTTTTTTTTTTTATTTCCTACCCTTTTTGTTTCACCCTATTAGAAAATTTTTTAAATCAATATGTCAACAAGTTGCGAATTAAATTTTAAAGTAATTAAAATATTATTTTTCTAATGAAAAAGTTAAAAAAATTATGAAAATATATAGAAATTAATTTTTAAGTTTTTTGTCGAGTGGAAAAATTAGAATTAAATTTTTTTGTACATTTTGTTTTTTTCTTATTAAAAAAGAGGATAGCAAATTTAATAAATGTCAAATTTATCTTATAGTAATATAAAAGTAATTTTTTTTATTTTAATATTTTTATGATTATGTTGCTACAGGGCCAACCATAAACAAGGCCAACCAAACAAATGTTTATGGTCAATTATAAGCTGAAATTTTTAGCCATCTAATATATACTATCCATCTAATTTTTTATTTTTTATTTTTTAATTTCTTATTTTAAAAATATAATAATTATGGTTAATTAATTATAATAATATTAAAAATAATATCATAATTATAATAATTAATCATGGTTTTTTAATTATAACATTATTAATTGTTATTTTAACTCAAAATATAATAATTATACATATTGTAGGCGGCAATGCTCGGCGCGCGTCCAAGTGTACGACGACCATAGCATTATGTGGGCTCGAGACCCACTAGAAAATATAAAATAGGTTATAAAACCTAATCGGATATGGAGTTACCATCCGGATAAAAGTTGGGATACACTGTACAGCAACTAGATTCCACAGAGAGCTCTAATAGTCATCCTCAGAGATTGGGTTAGAAAACTAAGCATGGACTTTTAGAATGTCCACCCAATATTACGGTTGGCCTCCGTTTGTGTTTTGTGTTTTATTATTTTTAATTATTTAATTATTTTTTTATTTACATGAAAATTACAATTTTCCAAAGCAATTTCTAAATTTTACAATTAAGTGTGCACATTAGTCCGATTTCATGCTTATAGCTCGACACACATTATAAACAAAACAAATAATAATAATTTTCACACATACATTCTAAATGAACGGGGAAACGATTAGGATTACAATCCATTATACAATTAAAAGTAAAATAAAATAAATAATACGCACACAAAGAAAGGAAGGATGAGAAATGATTACAACCCTTTAATCATGCAAAAATAGTAATAAATAAATAAAAATAAACTAATTGCAGAATAAAAATCTAAATATTAATAGGATAAATATTTAATAACTAAAAATCATTCAGATGATTCCTGCAATAAAGAAAATATTATTCTCCTACAAATATATAAAATTCTACAAAAGAAAACCATAAAGTTAATTCATAAACCAAATAAATATAATATAGACAATAAATATATAAATATTTAATTAAGAAAAATAATAAAATGATTACACAAATAAGACTGAAATACAAAAAAATAGAAAGTAATTAGGAAAAACATATAAAAAATTAAATCTAAAATTTATGTAAATTTATAAAATTGTAAAAATATCAAACCAGCCAAATCGGACCGAACCGAATAGTAAAAGTATAAAAAATCAAATCGGGTCGAATCAAATTAAATCAAACCGAACTGGAGCAAAATGAACCTTACAGTATCGGTTTAGTTTTCGATTCGGTCTCCTAAGGAGTGTTACTATTCACATGGGCTGATTGTGAATTTGATATGTGTCAAGAAATTATTGGACAAAACTAATACAAAATTTTTAATCATGTAAATTTTTAATTGTCATACTAAATAAATGAAAACCAAATGTATAGGCTAGTTGTTGTCATCCTTCTATTCAAAATGACTAAAATAGAAAATAATTCAGAGCTGCAGAATAACTTTTAATGAATAGTAAAATAGTGTCAAGTGATACTATACATCTTCTTCTCTAAGAACCTTAAAACATAACTTATAATTACAAAATAAACATAAACCTACATTTCAAAACATAAACAGAACAAACATAAGAACATAAACATAAACATAAGAACTTATAATTATACTTACAAAATAGATATAAACTTACAGAATAATAAAATAACAAAAACTTGATAATTATACTTACTGTTTTAAAATAGTTTGCCCTTAAAATGACAGTAAAGTGAGTTTTAGTATTGCAGGAGTCTCCTCTTATCTTTGTTTCTCTATGCGTCTCGTCTCCTATATTTTTTTTTTCTTTTTTTCTTTCTCAGTCTCTCCTCTACTCTGTCTCCTCTCTTTTTTTTAGCTCCTTCTACCTCTATAGCTCATTTTCTCTCCCTCTTTTTTTTTCTTTTCAGCTCGCCTTATCTCCGTGTCTTTTTTTTCCTTTCTTTCTTGTCCAGTTCGTCCCCTTTCTCCCTTTCTTCTTCTCTTTCTAGCCTCCTTTAATTATTTTTTTCATTCTCCCTTTTGAAAAGGCTTACCTATAATCACGGCATGTGCATATATGCACCAGTTGTCTCCACTATGCAATATATATATATATATATAAGTCTTGGGCTTGGGCTTTGTAATGAGCTTGGACTTTTGGCCCATTAAGGGAAAAAATGGACTTTACATTATTAAGCTCATTTTGCTTAGATTTTCATCATTAGGCTTAGTTTTAGACCGATCAAACCTAATGTCCACAGTTTGTCCTCTATCATGGGTTGATCGAACTGGGTATCTATAGTTTGCCCCTTGATTTTTCAAAAAACTAAATGCAATAATAATTTTTTAAAAAATCACATGCATAATAAAAGAAAATAAAGGATAAGAATGACGTACCTGACCTTTGAGGTTCACTCGAGAGGTGAATTCTTCAACTTAAAATATGATCATGATCCTTGGGTTTTCTTAGCCCAATTAACCGCTTATTATAGTTATAAATTTATTGTGAATCTTAAGCATGACCTAATCTTCCCTCAATAGAGATAAAAGAGAAATATAGTCATGATCCTTAGGTTAAGCTAACTCAATCAACTACTCACTATAAATTTGACATAAATCTTGAGCATGGCATGATCTTCACTCAATAGAAGACAGATGAAAACGTGACTGTGATCCTCAGGTTTTCCTAGCTTGATCAGTTACTTATTATAAATTTGTCATGAATCTTAAGCATGGCCCAATCTTCACTCAATAGAGACAAAAGAGAAACATAGTCATGATCCATGGGTTAAGCTAACTCGATTAGCTACTCATTATAAATTTGTCATGAATCTCGAGCATGGTCCAATCTTCACTCAGTAAAAGACAAATGAAAATGTGACAGTGATTATCGAGTTTTCATACTCGATCAACCACTCATTATAATTTTTTCATGAATCTCGAGCATGGTTCAATCTTCACTTACTAAAGGACAGATGAAAATGTGACCGTGATCCTTGAGTTTTCTTGGCCTAATCAGCCACTCATTATAAATTTGTCGTGAATCTTTAGCATGGCCCAATCTTCACTTAGTAGAAAAAGATGAAACATAACCGTGTTCCTCGAGTATTTCCTAACTAGTTACTCACTATAAATTTATCATGAATCTTAAGCATGGCTCAATCTTCACTCAAAAAAGGATAAATAAACTTCAGGGATTCAAACCTGATTGGACACTTTCTACGATGCACACTTTAGGGATTTAAACCCGACCAGATGTTATTTTTCCATGCACTTTGGGGATTCAAACCTAACTATACATTTCTTCTTTCATGCACTTTTGGGATTCAAACCCAATTAGACGCTTATTCTTTCACGCACTTTAGGGATTCAAATCTGACCAGATGCTTCTTATTTCATATACTTTAGGGATTTACACCCAACTAAATGCTTATTCTTTTATGCACTTTAGGGATTCAAACCTGACCAGACACTATTTTTTCATCGTTCTTTAGTGATTCAAACTCGATAAAATGTTTCTTTTTTCACACACTTTAGGGATTCAAACCTGACTTGACCAGATGCTTATTCTTTTATGTACTTTGGGGATTCAAAACTAACCACATGCTTCTTCTTGTTAATGCTTCGATAATAAAATCTTTAACTTCTTCAATGTCAATTTTGGGGCATGCCTGAGAAGTGGAATGGTAAAATGTTTTTTTCAATCACCTTTTTACTTTCACTTTCAAATTCTCTCTTTCTTTCAAACTATCTTGACCAAAAAAGGTTAGTAGTAATTGCTCATAAATTATACATGTACCTTGAGATCAGGAAGAGTATATGTATTGATTGATCGAGGCCCAATAGGAGCACTTGATGCATGTGACACAATAGTGGAAGGTAACATAATCTCCTACTTCTATATGTATGCATGCTTTTATGATTTCTTACCTCTTGATGATGTGTTACCTCTTCATTGAGGCATTATTTTTATGTTAAAAGACAATATTAAAACATCTCTATATTGTCTTAGCGCCTCAATTTTTCAATTTTCCCTTATGTAGCCTTAATTTCTTCTATAAAAGCCACATATAACATTCAGCCTCCCTAGCCCTAAAACTCCATTTTTCCATTTTTAGCATACCCAACCTCAGAAAAATGATATAAAATAGCCTTAAACAACTATAGCCAATCTTGAAAAGCTTAGATAATAGATTATGGGCTAGATTGGCGCCATTTCATTTATTTATCTTCTGATCTATGCATGCTAGAAAGATTAATTTCTCTTTTCTCCATGTTCTTGCTCAATTTTGGGACTCTCAAAAACACATCTTTAGATTTAACATAGTAGAATTATGTCCCCTGCCTGAAGAATTCAAAGCTATCTTGGGCTCTTAGATGGATTTTGCTCATCAGATCACAATTCCCTTATTTGAAACCCTGAATTTACAGTTCATTTAATATCAAATGGCTAGATTATTTAGCATCTCTTCTCAATATTCTCTTCACCATGTCTCTAGTAATGAAGTTATTATAAGCTCTTTTCTTGAATCTATTATGGCTATAAATAGGAATGAGGTTTACTAGCCTCAGATGATCGCTCTCTTCCTATACACTCAATTTCTGCTTATTTCACCTTCTGACAACTGTGACTTAAAGATTTTTCATATTCTGGATCAAGTGGAAGTAGGGTTCAATCCTTTCCCTCTTATTATGGTAGAGACCATTATTGGGCTTGACAATTTCACTGAAGCTAGGCAATTCTCAAGGACTCCCCTACTACTAGAGGTTAGCTTTCTTCTCATTTTTATTATTTTCTACTTTTATGCTATTTGTACCTATTCATCATTTTATAGGCATGGTTTTATAAGAAGTTGAGGTTGCTCGAACCTCCTAGAGACATTGCACATTACTAGGCCAAACACTACCGTACTAGAAGACTTCACCCTATTTTAGAAGACCTTCAGAGTTGGTTGTCCACATTTCCTGACACTCTAATTCAGTGGATGTTTCCATGGTGGAGGTTGCATCATGTAACCCTTCAATCATATACTTACCATGTTCCCCTAGTTGGTATTCATTTGGCCACTTTTTATGATCCCCCTAGGTTTTGTAAACAACATGGATAAAAATAATGGATTGCAAAACTGGTTTATGAATTTGAGGGAGGACCTCTTTCTTAAAATTTTCTTGACAATCTTACTGCTACTTGGCCCTGTAGATTCATTCTGAGGTTCAATGACCACAATGGAGATCAGTCTACTGATGACCAGTACAAGGCATGGATTCATCTACAACAGTCAAAGAAGATGAATTCATAAGAAATAAAAGAACAAGGGCTTTATAGGGATTGAGTGCTCTGGATATTCAAAAGAGAAGTAGACAAAATTAGTTTATAAAATTTAGTCTTTTTATTTACTTTATGGGATGGAATTCCCTCTCTAGTTAAATAGTGTGTAATAAGCATTTAATGCAATGTTCAACAATAATAAAGGCAGTCCATTCCATTTAAATTAGGCACAAAGTGACTATACATCTTGCTTGTTACATATCTCTTGTCGTTAATTGGTTTGGCCTTGCAAGTTTTTGAACTAACCCTTTTTTTTCTCTCTCTTTTTATATGTCCTTTATGTTTGCCTAAATCACCCTTTTGGGTTTTCAATCCAATAGCACTTTTTACTTTTTCACTTTATTATCTTTAACTTTTGCCTAGGCAATCTCTCTTAAGGTTTTCTCCCTAAAAAGACTTTACAGAAAGTATTTCTTGAGCTTATCCAAGTTAATGGGCTCTTTAAATTTATTCCCTTTTAAATTAGACAGAATAGCAGCGCCATTGGAAAATAGCTTCTTTACTTAATATAGACCTTCCCAGTTTGGCTTGAACTTCCCCTGTGGATCAACCATGATTGGCTTAGTGAGTTTCAAGACCAAGTCACCCTCTTTATTTTTACTTAGCTTAATCTTATTGTTATAAGTCTGGGCTATCCTTTTCTGGTATAATTAAGAATGATACAGGGCTTTCATTCTCTTTTCATCTAATAGTGTTAGCTGTGCCAATCGGCTTTTAACCCATTGATACTTAAGGATTTTGGACTCTAGGAGAACCCTCAAAGATTGAATCTCAACCTCAATAGGCCATACAACTTTACATGTATACCCTAAAAAATATGGAGTAGCTCTCGTTGATGTTCTAATAGTGGTCCTATAACCCCATAGTGCAAATTATAGGTAGCTTGCCCAATCTTTATGATTCTCCAATATCTTGACTATGATTCTCTTCACATTCTTATTTGTTACTTCTATTACTCTATTTTCTTACGGTCTGTAAGGAGATGATCTATGATGTTCAATCTTATAATCCTCCAATAAAGTGGCTGTTTCTGCTCTGAACTAAACACCATCATCGGTGATGACATGAAAAGGCAACCCGTACCTGTAGATTATATTCTTTTCTACGAACCTTGCCATCTGTTTTACTCTAACAGTTGTGAACAATTCTACTTCAACCCATCTAAAAAAGTAGTCAATTGCTACTATAATATAACGATGACCATTGGATGCCTTAGGCCTTATCTCCTTAATAATATCAATTCCCTAGACGGTGAAGGGCCATGGAGAAGTCAATCCCTGGAGTTCCATAGAAGGCAAATGCCTCACATCACCATACACTTAGCAATTATGACACTTTTTTACATACTTCATGCAATCTGCTTCCATAGTCAGTTAGAAATATCCCTAATGACTTATCTTCTTAGCAAGAACTATTCCATTCATATGCGACTCACACACACCCTCGTGAACTACTTCCATGATTTTTTATGCCTCGTCCTTATTAACATACCTCAAATGCACTCTAGTTAGCATTCTCTTGTACAACATCCCATTATGACTAATGAATTGTTGAGATAACATACTTAGTGACATCATTTCTTTTTAATCGCCATCATCAGGGAATTGCCCTATCTTAAGATACTACTATAGATCATGAAACTAGGGCTTTTCTATAGGGTTGATTGACATTATTCTGATTTCATCATAATAAGGATTCCAAAATTTTACCAAAATAAAAGGCTTCACTTCTGTCTGTCTCCCTTCTTCCCATGTCAAAGCTGGAGAGACAATGCATCTACCATTTGATTCTCTTCTCACGGCAAGTGCATGAATTTGCATTGGCTAAAAGATAACAGAATCATGGTTAAATAGTCCCAGTATGGTCTCAGCTTATCTTCTTTTACTTCCCATTCTCTAGAGATCTATTTCACCACCAGAATCGAATCTCCGTACACTGTAACCTCTCATGCCCCCACATTTCTAAGTGATTCCAGACCAAAGATGTAGGCTTCATATTTAGCTTAATTATTGGTGACTTTGAATTCCAATCTCTTTACCATTAGAATCCTTTCTCCTTCTGGTGAAACCAGGATCACACCAATGCCTACTCCTCTGCTATTAACTACCCCATTAAAGTACATTTTCCATGTCTGGATCTCTACTGCCCCTAGGTGCTCATCCAGGAATTTCAACTTCCATTCTTGTCCATCATCTACTAGATTCTGAGCTAAAACGTCTATCATAACTCTTCCTTTCATGACCTTCTTAGCCATATAATCTAAAGTAGACTCGTTAAGTAGGAATAACCATCTAACTAATTTTCCAGTAAGTGACGGGGTCGTGCTTAAAGACTAGTTGGATTCTGTAAGACTGGAAGTAATGATGAAGCTTCTAAAAAGAGTCCTAAGGGGTGAATAGGACTATCAAATAAAAATGAGAAATTAAAAGAATTCTTTGCAAGAATTGAATGGAAGTTAAGAAGGAAGAATGAAGAGCATAAAAATTTAAGGAGTTCAAATTCAATAACAATCCTACATCTCCACCTAACTTATCCCTAAGTTAGGATTTTCAAGCACCCACAATCTTATTCATAAGATTGAGATTACCTAAGAGTTTTATGGCTCACTCTTACAACCTTACAACTTGAGTTTTCAAGGCTCACTCATAAACTAAATCCCAAGTGTTTCAATGGACAACACTTAAACCAATTCCTTTAGAAATAAAATTCACTTCCCTTCTAATCTATCCCAAGATTTAATATGAAAATAAATTCTATTTCTAACACACAACCAACTCTCATAAGAGTTATACAAATAAAGAATTGTTTTAGAGAATTTGAGAGCTCAATTGAAAGCTTAAGAAAGAATGAATGATAAAACAAGTTTCTTTTCTTCCATTCAGCTATAGACGTGTTCATATAGATAAACACTCAAAAATATTACTATTAGAGGTGTAAATAATATGTCTAACATCTATATTTTGAATTCAATGTTTATAATTTTGAATTCTTCAAAGTGATGTTGTCAGATAGCTATACATAGATTGAAACTATGATTGGTTACTGAAGACATTTAAATTTGCCCATATTTTCTTCATAAAGGTTATAGATATTTGAGACCTAGCTTTCCATACAATTTTGAATCACCTTAATTGGACTTCTTTAGCTCAAGGTATACCAAAAATACTAACAGTTATGCAATCTAAAATATAGACTATTGTCAAACAATTGTGCGCAATTTGAACTTGTGATTTTATATTAAAGACATTAAAATTTTCCTAAAATTTCTTTATTAATTTATAGATATTTGACTTATCTTTTCATGTTATTTTGAATTATCTTAATTGAACATCTGTAGCTCAAGATATGTCTAAAATACTAAGAGCTGTGCAATCTAAAATGCTGGCTACTGTCAAATAGTTGTGCACAAGTTAAGTCCCTAATTTTATATCAAAGATGTTTGAATTTTCCTAAATTTTTTTCATTAAAGTTATAGATATTTGACTTATCTTTTTATATCATTTTAAATCACCTTGATTAGACATCTGTAGCTCAAGAAATGTCTAAAAAACTAAGAGCTATGCAATCTAAAATGGCAGACATATATGTTGATTTTGACTTAATATTTATAAACCCAAATGAACTTGAATTTTGACAAATAAGCCTAATTCATAAATCATAAGATATCTACTTCAAATGTGAAAAATATAATTTTCTCATTATAAAGCTTTAAGGATGTCAAAAGCCTCTTTAAATCTCTAAGGTTGAATCAACCCAAGATAATTATACTTCATTTTAACTTCCAATAGAGTCCTAACTTATACACACTTAAATAAACAAATTAAATGCTCAAAATTGAGTTTTTTGAGATCAAAATTAAGATTGATTATTGCTAAGGTCAACAGCTTCTTTCTTAGATAATACACGGCATGCTCAATTTTCCCTTCCCCTTCCTGAGCTAACATTGCGCCAATCGCAGCCTTCTCTATTGCCAAGTAAAAAACTAGGGGCTTACCTAGCCTCAATAGCTGTAAGACTGGGGGATTCATCAAATATTACTTAATAGTTTCAAAGCCTTACTAACACTTGTCATCCTAGAGAATCGGTTGGTTCTTCTTTAAGAGCTTAGAGATCGGCTTATAAATGGTGGTCAACTTGGCTATGAACCTACTGATGTATTGTAACTGTCCAATGAATCCTCTAACTTCTTTCTCATTCTTAGATGTAGGCATCTCTCTAATTTTTCTCACTTTATCTGGATCCACCTCTATGCCTCTCTGATTGATAATATGCCCTAATAGCTTTTCGAAGGTTACCCTAAAAACACACTTCTTTGGATTCAGCCTGAGATTATACTTTTTAGCTCTCGCCAAGAATTTTTCTAGAGCATTAAAATGCCCTTCTCTAGTCAGAGACTTTACCATCATATCATCCACATACACCTCTATTACCTTATGAATCATTTCATGTAGCTTGGTGGTAGCTATCCTTTGATAAATGGCTCCTACATTTTTTAACTTGAAAGGCATAACCATATAGCAATAAACACCCCATTTTATGGTGAAAGAAGTCTTTAGCTTGTTGATCATAGCCATTATAATCTAGTTGTATCCTTAAAAGCCATCCATAAAGGAGTACATGGCACTAGAAGTTGCATTATCGACCAAAGTGTCAATATGTGGTAGGTAAAATCATCCTTTGGATAAGCCTTGTTCAAATCCATGTAGTTTATGCACATCCTGACTCTCCCATCCTTCTTAGGAACTAGAACTACATTGGCTAGCCACTGAGTGTCATCCACTACTTCCAAGAACTTTGCTTTTAACTACTTTTCTTCTTCTTTGATCAAGAGAGCCCATTCTGGCCATAATCTCCTTATCTTCTATTTTATCAATGTGATGTGAGAATATGTGGGGATCCTGTGTTCTATAATCTCTATATCAGTCCCAGTCATATCCTTATAGCCCCAAGAGAATACTTTCTATCTTTTTTCAAAGTTTTTTTCATTTTTTCTCTCTCATCAGAAGTTAAGTTAGAAGCAATAAGTATACTCTTAAGGTTATGAGATATGCCTAAGTTAAATGATTTAGTTTGCACTAAATTTTTATCAAATATATGCATGAAATGATAATTATATATAGAATAACTGTTAGGAAAAATATCACACAAGTAAGCATAATCAGACTTCATCACATTACTTTGGAAAGGAAAATATTATCAGTTTTAAATAAACTAGAAAGAGAAATGTCAATGTCATCATAAAAAAATCCACAATAGAATTAAGGGCAAAAGATTTAAAGTTGAATTTCTCTTCCTAATTAGCAGCATCTTTCAACTCCACTATAGGAATGTCCCCATCTAATTCTGAAGTTAGTACTAGTTCTTCCATTATTAACTCCTTCATAATAGATTTTTTGATCCCATTCACATGTTCAGTGAAGATTTCAAGCCTGGGGACCAACTTTTCAGTAATCATCAAAGGCTCAGGAGCTCCTTGAAAGGGGTAGTTAGTGCTTTCCTCCACAAAGGTTTCCCATAATGTCTTCTTCATTAGCTTAGCTCTTGCTCTATTTTTCTTAGGCTTTTCCTCAGCTTTACCCTCTTCCTCTGACTCGTCCTCTATGAGATATCCTACCTTGTGCTTTAGAATTAGCACTTTAGGTTTAATGAACTCAGGCAGACCCTACTGATTCTTCGCCAATCCCATTCTAGGCATAAAGTTCATGCTCTTCATCATTCTCACAATCTTTAAATTTAGCTCAACCTCATAGATCACATAAATTCTAAAACTTGGGCTGACTGGATTTCTGTAGGGGTTAACTTTAAAGCAGCAATAGTAGACTCAGTTTTTTGCCATTATAGTGACTACTCTTCCCTCATGCGAAAACTTAATCTTTCGATGAACAGTAAAAGTTACTCCCCTTAAAGGATGAAACCATGGACTCCCTAAAAGAATGGCAAAGGTGACTAGAATATCAATGACATGCAAGTTGACCCAAACTTTGATAGGTCTAGTTTTGATCAGAGCCTTGAAAGTTCACTCAATCGGCCTCTTTATATCATCATAGGCCTTAATCACCACATTAAATGGTTTTAAATAAGCAACTGTTAGCCCCAGCTTTGGTAAGATCTTCAAAGGGAACATATTGATGGCAGATCCATTATTAACCATAACACAATAAGTCAATTTCCCTTTCACTTTAGCCTTAATGGACAAGCTTTACTGTGGTCCCTTCCTTCTAAAGGTAGGTCATCATTTGTAAACACAATTACCCCTTAAGGGCTTTCTATTAATGAATCCACCATTTGTAAACATAATTACCCCCTAAAGGCTTTCTATCAATGAATCCACCATTTGCTCAAGCGTATGCATTGAGGAAATTTTCTTATGATCAAGGGCCACAACTAGTGCTTCCTGATGGGCTCGGGAGTTCATAAGCAGCTCCCAAACACTAGCAAGAGTTTTCTTATCTTTTTTTGTCTTTGTAGTTTCCTTAGTTTCCTCATCTTTCTTTGGTTCTTCTTTTAAATTGACTCTATTTTTTCTGACTCAACATCTTTCATTTCTTCTTTTCTCTTCTCTAATCTCTTAACTAATTAAGTTGTCTTCCCCTTATTATTCTTCCATAGATTAACTGCTCCCTTTTTTTCATCATCAAAACTCTAATCAAGTACATTCACACGGGGTTCTATAGGCTATCGGTTCAGGTTCAAGTCTTTTGGTTATGATTTTGGTAGTGTGGGTATGACATTAACAAAGGAATTAAAAACTTGTTCCTCTGTTAAGCTAGTGTTAATCATCGGGATGCATCGATTGGGCAGTGAAACATTTTGGTAGTTAGGTAGAGGGTTATTTTAGGTGTTTAGTTTTCTAGTTTTAGGGTTAGTTATTTTTCCTAAATTAATTAAATCTTGAACCTCACATTTCAGGCTAGTGTAGCCATTAGTATCATGTTCGATATTTTTATGGTATTTGTAGTATAGTTTTGGGTCAGCATTTGGGGAAGGAATTATTTTAGGTAAAGGTTACAATAGGTTATTTTTTATCAATTTCTCTAAGACTTTGTAGAGGGGTCTTCCTAAGTTAGAAAACCTCAGGGATTGTTTGACATTATTATCTGTATATTACTACTCAGCCGAATTCCACTACTGGATCTTATCCCTTCTCTGTTTGTAGATCTTCCACTAAAGAACTTTTTCTTTTTTACCAAATCAGATTCTTTCTACACCCCAAACTTATACAACTCCTCAAAATTTTGAATTCCCAAATCCTTTAATTTTTTAAAGAGTGAGAGCACATATCCTTCTATTGCTATTACTAGCTGATTATATTCTACAGGCCAATGCTTCATTTGTGCTAGTTTCACTCTCCATTTGATCAAATAATCTATAAAGGATTCATTGAATTTTTGCTTTACATTATGTAGATCTCTCAAAGATGCTTCCATTTGAATGTTGAGACTATACTGTTTGACAAATGTGGCACATAATCCTTCCTATTTAGTTTGGATATGGGACTCTAAAGCATAATACCATTTGATGGGTGCTCCTTTTAGAGACAGAGGAAATTGTTTTACAATTTATGCCTTAGTCAGTTCGGTTGTTTTCATGTTGTTCACATAATGCTTCTGATGTAGATGAATATCCTCTAAGCTAATAAACTTCTTCATATTAGGGAATTTAAACTTTTGGTGGAGGGGATCTTCATCTTTATCCAAACTCATATACGTGTAGTTCATCAAAGCATTTATCCTTTTTTTTTCATCATCAGCTGCATTTGAGCCATGGTCTTAGCGATATCCTTAGCCTAATCTGGTTTTTCCACATTCTCTATAATGTCTACATTCACATTCTATCTAGCTATAGGTTCCACTACTAGAGTTTCCTGATTATCCTCTCTTTCCCATCTTCCGGAGTCTTCAGCATCAAGATCAAATGGTTGTGGTTGAGGTGCTAATAGTTCCTATTTAACTAGTCTTCTCATTTCAGTCATCATCTCTCATATAATTACCCAAGTTTGATCGACTATTTCTACTTTTAACTTATCCCTAAAAGCCTCAAAATCAAAACTTACCATTGTTGTCTCTCTTGAAATTTTAACCAGGCGACCAGTGTTAGACTGCTTATAGGTAGAAGAGTGTCATGGATCAATATTTGCAATTATCATAGATTAGAAATATGCATGGTGTGTATGCATGATATGCAAGGCTTTATTAAACATAAAAAGGAAAAAAAAGGTAAATAAATATTCTATTTACATATAACATGTGGCAAAAGGACAAAGCTATTTAAATAATATATCCACCCTTATTTCTCCCACATGCATATTCACTGATGAGCTTCTTGTTTTAGGATTTTTATTTTAAGTTTTAGCTATCAATGGGGGGTAACAAATTCGATGAATGTAAGATAACTTTTAAGACACAGTAAACAAGTAGGAATTCCTTCAAATAATTCCAAAGTCCATTCTTAATAGGCCAAGTCCAACATTAAGAGTTTACTTTGTCAAGATCCCCTTGAAATGGACTAAAAATATGCATAAAAGGCCTATTTTAACAAGGTTTACTCATAATGGGCTTGAATAGCATGAGAGGCCACTAGGATAAGGTCCATTTGTAATAGGCTTAGGCTTTATCTAAAGGGTTCACTATATAGCACATATCACATTCATTTAGGAAAAAATTTAAAGGAAGTTGCTAAGTTAGTACATGAGCTGAGTCTCGGGTAATCAGTTTCAACTCCAACAACGATATACCTCCATTATGTCTCCCCACTCAAGGGTCCATACAACGCGGATAAGCACGTGCTATGAGCGACAATAGTCAAATACTTTACCATCAGGTTTAAGTGAAACACAGGCAGCAAAGCAAAGATTATTATCGGGTTATTTGGGACTGGGTGCACATTATGTGTAGAAGTGTCGTGAATGCGAAAGATGCAAAAAAAAAGGAAATAATTAAAAATGATAAAACATAAAACACTTGGAATCGGTTTCTCTATCCCCAGTGGAGTCACCACTATAGGCGACGGGACTTGGTGCGCCCCCAAGTATACGGCGACCATGACACTGTGTGGGCTCGAGGCCTATTAAGAAATGCGAAATAGGTCATAAAGCCTAATCAAAGATGGAGTCGCCACCCGGATAAAAGTCGACACATACTGTATAGCAACTGGATTCTATAGAGGGCCTCAATAGCCATCCTCAGAGATTGGGTTCGGAAACTGGGTATGGCCTTTTGAAATGCCCACCCAACCTTGTGGTTGGCCTCTGTTTGTGTTTTGTGTTTTATTACCTTTAATTATTTCTTTAATTACATGCAAATTACAATTTTCCCAAAACAATTTCTAAATTTTACAATTAAGTTCAAGTTCACATTAATCCAATTTCATGCTTATAGCCTGACACACATTATAAACAAAACAAGTAATAATAATTTACAAACATACATTCCAGATAAATAGGGAAAGGATTAGGGATTACAATCCATTATACAATTAAAAGTAAAATGAAATAAATAATGCGCACACAAAGAGAGGAAGGAGAAGAAATGATTATGACCCTTTAATCATGCAAAAATAATAATAAATAAATAAAAATAAACAAATTGCAGGATAAAAATATAAAAATCGATAGGGATAAATATTTAATGACTAAAAGTCATTCAGACGATTCATGCAATAAAGAAAATATTATTCTCCCACAAATATATAAAATTCTACAAAAGAAACCATAAAATTATTTCATAAACCAAATAAATATAATAAAGACAATAAATATATAAATATTTAATTAAGAAAAATAATAAAATGATTGTATAAATAAGACTGAAATATAGAAATATAGAAAATAATCATGCAAAAAATATAAAGAATTAAATCCAAAATTTATGTAAATTTACAAAAGTGTAAAAAAATCAAACCGGGCCAAATCGGACTGAATTGAACAGTAAAAGTGTATAAAATCAAATTGCGCTAAATCAAATAGTAAAAGTGTAAAAAATCAAATCGGGCTGAATCAAACTGAATTGAACTGAAATAAATTGAACCTAACAGTATCGGTTCGATTTTCGTTCGTAATCCTTAGAAGTGTTACTATTCATATGGGCTAATCGTGAATTTGACACGTGTCAAGCAATTATTAGGCAAAACTAATACAAAATTTTTAATCACAAAAAATTTTAATTGTCAAACCAAATAAACGAAAATCAAATATACGGGCAAGTTGCTCTCGTCCTTCTACTCAAAATGACTAAAACAGAAAATAATTTAAAGTTGCGGAACAACTTTTGATGAATAGTAAAATAGTGTCAAGTGATACTATTCATCTTCTTCTTTGAGAACTTTAAAACATAACTTATAATTATACTTATATAATAAACATAAACTTACATTTCAAAACATAAACAGAAAAAACATAATAACATAAACATAAACATAATAACTTATAATTATACTTACATAATAAACATAAACATAAATATAAAGTTCAAAACATAAACTTACAAAATAACAAAATAAGAACAAAAAAAATAACAAAAAAAAACTAATAATTATACTTACTATTTTAAAATAATTTTCCCTCAGAATGACAGCAAAGTGAGTCTCAACATTGCAGAAGTCTCCTCTTATTTTTGATTTGCTATGCGTCTCGTCTCCTATATATCTCTTTTTTTCTTTTTTTTTTTCAGTCTCCCCTCTACTCTGTCTCTTTTTTTTTTTTCTTAAGCTCCTTCTACCTCTACAATTCATTTTTTTCTCCCTCTCTTTTTTTCTTTTCAGCTCGCCTCCTCTCTGTCTTTTTTTCCTTTCTTTTTTGTTAAGTTCATCCCCTCTCTCCCTCATTCTCCCCCTTTTGAAAAAGTTCACTTGTAATCACGGCATGTGCACCAGCGGTCTCTACTACACAATCTTTTCTTATATATATATATATATATATATATATATATATATATATAGGGCTTGGGCTTTCTAATGGGTTTAGGCTTGGAATGTTTTTGTTTTTTTACTGATCAAATAAGGTATTTACAAACCGTCTTTTATCATGAATCGATCGAACTGAACGTCTACACATATATTATAATTATTATAATATAATAAAAGAATTTGCATGTACATAAGTAATAAATTTGCATGTACATATCCCTTCAGCGTTGTAATTGCGTGGATTTGTATGGCTTAGGTTTTTCTATGAATTTGCATTTTTTTTTTTCTAAAACAAGCCATATTTTTATGACATAAATTTAATTTATTTCTTACATAAAAAATTATGTAAAAAATTTAATTTTTAAGTACATAAATAATAAAAAATCTTTAATAAAAAATATAATAAAGTAACTTTTATTTCACAACAAAATACAACAAAATGAGTAAAAATATTCAATAAAAAAAAAAAAAAAAGCAGAAGAAGCGGGATGGGACGGGCTTGTGCGGGCATGCCATTCCGCCACTACTACCGGCGAAATGAGTTATAAGCTGACAAAAGAGTCCAATCTTGTCTTGTCTTTCCCAGGCCATTTTCAGCCATTCGCTGCTCTTGGTGGTAAGATAAATAAAAAATATTTTCTGACCTGAGTTAAATTTGTCTTCTTCCAATTACGAAATTTCAACAGATAGAATAAAATTTTTTCAGTAAAAAAAAAATTCTATAAATTAAGAAATATTTTGTAAAGTACCACAATTTAGAAATTTCTTTTATTTTATACCACAAAATGGTAAATAGCCCCAAGCCACTAATTGTTTATGGCAACCATTTTTTTAACAAATTTCAATTAAATTTTAAATAAACTAATAATATGGAAAGATATAAAATAACATATTATTATTATTATCATCATCATCAATAATAATTATAACCAAATCATTATTTACAAATTATAATATTATTAAAGTTATCATAATCATTATATCTTTATTCATAATCATTACTTTCCAAAAAAAATTATGAAAAAAAAATATAACATAATAATTGCATAACCATTATGACATAACCATTCTATTGGGAGGAAAAATGCATGAAGCATTTAGCCATGGCAGAGGCAAAATGCAAGCATTTTGCCATTCCCAACCGCAAAATGGCATGCAATTATTAAAAAAATATATATACTTTCATTTCGCTAATATTACTGGCGAAATGTACATTTCAACAGTGTCATTATTTCAATCTTTTCTCTCACCTCCACAATAGAAAATTTTTTTTAAAGTACCACAAAAAAAAGGAAAAATTTTAACGTTTACTATAAATTGGGAATTTGTTTACTTTTTTACCATAATTTGGTAAATAGCCCGAAATAGTTCATTAGTGAAATCACATTTTTACAAATTCAACTCATGATTTTAATATTTTTTTAATCATTGGCTGGAAGTTTCATGGCATGTTCGATCTACATGTATATAGATAACTGTATGTTTTAATTGTATATATATATATATATATATATATATATATAGAGAGAGAGAGAGAGAGAGAGAGAGAGAGAGAGAGAGAGAGAGAGAGAGAGAGCTGTTTGAATATAGGTAACTGGCTGTGAGTTCACTTGAAACTACTCAATTTTTTTTTCTACAGATTTCTTTTCATTGATTCTAGCTAATTTGATTTGGCCAACAATTATTTTTCCTACATTTTTGTAGTGGCTACAATTTTTTGTGAGTTGTCATTGGAAATAAGAGTGGGCAACAAATAAACATGAAGGGAAACAAAATAGGAGCTTGTGTTGGCCAGGCACCATGCTGCTAAAACCAGCAGTGAGTTCATTTCAAACTATTTATTATTTTATATAATGTTTTTGGCATATAATCATACAATTTTTCTCTGTATTGCTGCAGAAAATAAGAGTGGCCACCAAATAAATATTCATCACCAAAGTAAAATAGATATGGATGACAGCAAATTAAACCGAGCGCCAGGAGCAGGTCTTTGATGATTTAGAGCTGTCGGAGTTCCCCTGATTTTTTATATTTATTTTTTTAATTTTTTATAATTTACGCATGTATTTATTAATTATTTGACTCGCTATTATTTATGTATTGGTCAAAGGTACAAATTGGGACTTCAATTTTAGGCTAAAGCTGGGTTTAACTTTTTTTTTTTGGAACTTAATGTGTCCATCTCCGCCAAAATAAGACAAAAAAGTGGGACCCATATGTCCACGCCAGCCAAACTTAACGTCTGTTTATATTTCCGTTTGCCCAAGGTCTTATTTGGGCTAAAATGGACTCACAAAATTCCACTTCAAAACAAACATCTAGACATGGACCTAAAATTGAGTTCCAATTCGTACCTTCAGCCTTTATGTATTTGAGGCTAAAATAATTGTTGAATTCAGAATATGATAAATGATGTTTAATAATATTACTCATAACTTCTATATATTTAATTAACTTATTCAATAAATATTTATAATATGATCTTTTCATTTATGGAGGCGACATACTCATTTTGTTTTGCCTTTTTCTTTTAATTACATAGTGAATAATTAAATTATATATTATTAGGTAGTTGATAAAGTAATATTGAGAAATTTTGTTAGCTTAGTCAATAAATGAGCTAGTAAACTATGCCTACTAAGAATTTCTAAAAGAAAAGAGCATGAATGCGTGACTAAATATCAACAACCTTTGAGATTAAAGTTTAAGATACAACAGAATATTTTGATTTCTTCAAAATCATGGGTTCATCAATTCAAAGTCAAAGTCGTTTGCCCGTAGAGAAAGTTCATCAAGTCATGCTTTGACAAAACCTACAGATGATTTTAACATTTTAAACAATGGCACGTATATATATGATTAAAAAAAGATTTCAAATATATATATGATTAAAAAAAGAGAATAATAAAAAAGAGTAGATCAAGGATTACCCATAATCAAAATTTTTTGTGTTATTTTTTTAAAAAATAAAAGAAATTAATGTCACTCAGCAGTTTAATTATTTCATATATGGGTCATCTCCTCTCTTTACATATTTTGATCTATTTTTGCTACTAATAATATGGGAGTTGTTTAATTTTTATTTTCTGCCTGTGTTGATGCTGAAAATAAGAAAAGGCACCAAATAAATATTGGTAAATAAAGTAAAATAGGAAAAGTGTTAAAAAAAAATTAAAATAGGGCCAAGGAAATATCCATCGGTTTACAAAATCTTGTTTCGCTTTGAAAGCGGATTTTTTTTTTTTTATAAGCAATCTAACTCTGAAAGTTTACTGCGTACTTTAATCGATACTGCGTACTCTAATCAATATATTCTACTTGTTGGATTATAAAAGTTTTCATTTTTGGCCGTAGTTGTCTTCTTTAGGAGTATAAATGAGTAGAGCTGCTCGCGAGCAGTTCGGTATTTCACTCGATAAAAAGCTCTTTTAAGCTTGTATACTGAAACTTATTTAATAAATGAGTCAAGCTCAAACTCTACAAAACTCAGCTCATGAAACTCACGAATAAGTTCAAATAAAAGCTCATAACAAGCGACGAAATTGTCTGGGTTTCGTCCAATACAATACGCCCACTTATTATCGATGATGTTATGAGAAGAGGGTTGAAAAGCTAAAATCCAGTTGTTTGCTTCAAGACTCATCTCTCATGGCTTCTTGCCTAAGAAGGTGTTTATTTGCTTTTAGTGAAGGATGTAGGTTCAAAGTTACGTGGTGAGTTATGGATGAAAAGTACTATATGATGTTCTTGCATTGTTTTGGATGAAGAGTCATGTTATGGGTGTGGATGGAAGATTTCTGTGGTTGGTTCAGTGTTTGGTGGGAAGAGGATATTTGATTGGATTGTATGTGGTTAAATCGACAATAACATCAAGGCCCAGGGAAGATAAAAGAGAGGGACTAGGAGATGATATGGATGAATGGGAAGTGGTTGGTGATAAAAAGGGATTAGGTGGAGTATTTTGAGATAAGGATGGATAAGAATTGGAGATTAGAGAAGAAGCAAAGTGTAAGAGAGAGTTAGATTGCGTACCTAACAATAAAGGAGTCATGATTTGCAATTAGGGAAAATTGCCAACAGAGCTTGGATCATGAGAGGACACTATAGAAGTAGCATGTTTGAATGGAAAACATCTTCAATGAATTTAACATGACGACATATGTAAATTCATTCGTATGAGATGTCAAGGCGATGATGGCCATGATGTTATGTAGAGGGCCTAAGATATGCATAGCACTTGGAACGATAGCTGAACTTATGTTGGTTATAAGGCTGAAGAAATGGGTAAACAAAGCAGCCAAACACACGCAATTCATTGTAATGAGATGATTTGCTAAATAGCTTAAAGTTGGGACATTGATCTTACAGAATGTTAGTGGGAAGACCATTGATTAAAGTTACAGCTATTTCTAAAGCATAAGGCCATAATTTAAATGGCATAGAAGAATGGGCCATTAGTGTAAGGCTAATATCAACCAAATCCCAGATTTTCCTCTCAGGAACACCATGCTTCTTGTGCATGTGAGGGCAAGAAATACGGTGTTAAATTCCCTTACATTTAAGAAAGGTGGATAACTTTTGGAAATCACCACCAAAATTAGATTCTAATATTTTAACTTTGGTATCAATTTGTAGTTCAGCTAAATTGATAAAATTAATAAAGATACCATGGACATCTCTTTTATTTTTCATGAAGTATACCCATATGTACCTTATAAAATCATCTAATCTAAGGGGGTCCCTAAACATATGAATAAAGTAACTGTTGGTGCAAAACTGTAAGCGCATGGTGTCACCAAGCAGAATAAAAAATGTCGTTTCTACGAGGACTCACTCTAATCACCTATCAGTCTAATTCTTTATTGTCTAAGGCTTTTGAATATGGAATTTTAAAAGAAAATTAAATAGAAAATAATAAATTTATAAATAAAAATAAATTCTAAAAGTGAAGGAATAAAAAATTAGTGAATCCAATGGTTAGGAATTGAATCTTTTCATAATCCTTAGTTAACCTTAATTAATAAATCTACTAGTCTTGTAAATCATGGGTAATTCTAATTTAGTGATTAATTTCTCTCAGGTATCAACCAATTTTAATTCATACCCTCCAAATAAGAACATTAAATCCCAACTCTCATTGTGAACTCAATCTCCTAAATCAAATTATAAATTTATTATCCGATACCCGATTGGAATTTAATTTACATATGATATCTCTACCTATAAGCAATTTAAATCTATATTTATAGTTCAATTAAGATTTTGATCTCTCAACCTAAAACCCTAATTATAATCATAATCAAGCATCAAAATATAATCAGCATAATAAATATAGTTTGCAAGAACTAATAACTCATTAATTAAAAAAAACTAATTCATGTTAAATCATCAATCCCTAACCAACATGAATTTAGCCTAACATGTTGGAGAAATATCCAATAAAATTCTTAAAATAAACCATGGAAATTACAAGAATAATGAAGGAGAGAAGAAAAATAAAAACTAGAATTATGTTCTTTAATCTTGGCTTTTGATATCTCTTGAGCTTCTCCCAATTTTTCTTACACTTTTTGATGTTGATTTCTCACAAAAATCATCTCCAATTCATAGGTAAGTGATTCCTAAAATTTCGTAAGAGTCCTCCTTAAATAGGGAGTGTTTGATTGCCAAAATCTTCCTAAATTGACTGACCAAAAACAACAGCATTTTTGATGCTATCTTAATTGAGATTTATCAATTTTTCCTCCTTTGTGCTGCTGCTGTAGCAGCTAACCATAGTCCCCTCATTTACACTACAAATTCATCCATGCATCTCCATTATGAGAGCAGCTCTTACTAGCCTCCAAATTCTAGTTAAACACCCTCTGATCATCCCAAAAGTGTCCTAATTCACCTACAATGATAAAGAAACTAACATTAAAAAATTAATTAGGCATAAAAAATACCTAATTACTCGAATAAAATACTTAAATAAATAATAAAATTACACATAAACAAATACCCCCACACTTAATCTTTTGCTTATCCTCAAGCAAACAAATGAGAACACCTGTCCTCATAATGAATTTAACACATTGATAGACTTTAACTTGTCGATCCCCCATAATCTTTGGTTAATACAAGACTTATAACTCAAAATTAAATTGATAACTCAAGGTCAAAGATATAAGTATTATCAAATGAAGAGCAAACTTAACCATTGAATTTTCAAAATTTATAAGTTGACAATCATGAAAAACAAAAGTAAGAGATACTACTCACTCAACCCTTTAGCAACCCTTAAATTCTAACATATGAAAGATCATAACACCAATTTTTTTCAACCGAGTGCATTTTATGCTCCATCTCTCATAAGTCTTCCCACTCTTTGTAATCCCCCGCCGTTCCCATACTACTAAGCGTGGATACTGTCAAGTGGTTCCTTTATATACTCTTACTCTTTTTAAAGTATTGGAGTATATTGGAGCATAAAAGAAGATAGTAATTTAAATATAGCTCCTCATTAACAAAAAGATTTATTTTTTCAATGAAGCTATCATTTCATATGCTAGAGGATCATCTAAGAATCAAAAATTGATTATCACTTACGAGTACTTTTCTTAATTATCAACTCAGAAAATTCAATCACTCAAAAGCAAGAAAGCATTAAGTTCATTAAATTTTCAAAAGTCCTTAGACAAAAATTATCAATCTAACTTCAAAGTCACAAATTAAGCATTAACAAAAGATTATGAAACATGTGCAAGAAAATCACATTCAATTTGCTATACTTATCATAAGGATAGTTGCAAAATTTTTAAGTATGTATATGATAAAATGGAAATAAATATAAATCTAAAATTAAAATTAAGCATTAAAAAATAAATAAAAATAAAAATAAAACAAACAAAATGCATGATAAAAAAAATGCAAAATGCATGCAAATGTACCCCCCACACTTAATCTTCACATTGCCCTTAATGTAAAAACTAAGAAAGAAACACAAAATAACATGCACAGAAATGATAGAAAAAATAAATAAACTAAAGAACACAAGGTAAAAGGAAACTCCCCTCAATGTTAAAACAAGCCAATCTATGTGGTCGATCCACATTCTCCCTCGCACCTACAACTCGTACATCATTGTCGTTGACCATATCTTCATCCATATTGGGTTCACTATCAACTTCATTATTATAGTGAAAATATATGATGGGTGTGTGAAATTGAAAGGAAGAAAAACAACTAAGAGAATGAATAATGGGTGTGGTGGAGGGGGGAAGAAGGAGGTGGTAAGGATTTTTAAGTAGGAAAGGAGGGGAAAATAACAAAAACAAAAGAGAAAAAAGAAATAAATAATTAGAATATAAAGAAATATAGAATAGGAAGAAAGAAAAAAAACATGTGAAAGGAAAAGAAAACAAAAAAATTGTTTTTAAATTTCTTTTTTTTTTTTAGAAAAAACTTCTAGGGATTATTTTGGGCTTGCTGTAGCAGCAAAGGGAATACACAATTTCTAAGCAGTATTGCTGCTATCGCAGTGTTCTCCCTGTTGTAGCAACATGCTTATGCTGCTAGCTGAAAAATCTCAACTATTATGGTAGCCAATTGAGTTGTTATCATAGCACATCTTGTGCAATTTATGGAGTGCTTCTGCTACTGTCACAGTCCGTTAGGCTATTGTTGCAACGATAGTGGCCAATAGATTTTTTTGGAAAAAAGGGACAATTAGCTACTTAAAAAATGAAAAATAAACACACAAACATATAAGGAAAGATGAATAAGAAAATAATGGAAATAAAATTCTCAATGAAAGCATTGAAAATTAAAAAGAAAACTAAGTAAATGAACAAATTTTTTTTTAATTTAATAGCAATGTAAAACTAAAATAAATTTAGAAAATAATAATGTAAACATGCTAAAAGTGATGAAAAAATAAATTAAAAAAAACACACATGCAAGTAATTTGAAAAAAAAATGTCCCTGGTAAAGCAAATAAAACTCAAAGAAAGAGAATACACAAAATAAAAATCAAAGCATGAAAGCAAAATAATTAAAAAATTTAGTTCTAAGTTAAGGTCGTTAGCTTGACCCATATGCACTTTACTATGGAAGGAATAATGGTAGAGACTCCCACTCATTAGCACACACTTAATTGCACTTACCCAATCATTGTCAGAAATAGGACAAATAATGCATGTATCAAAAATTTTCACAATTTCTTTGTTCAATACCTCCTTCATGTTTGGGTTAAGTTGCCTTTGTCTCTCAATTGTAGGCATATTTCCCTTTTCTATATATTTGTTATGTATAACAATAGAGAGATTAATTCCTTTTATATCAAAATTATGTCAGCCTAAAGCTTGAACTCTACCCTTTACTACCTCATAAACCCTTTTTTCTTGCTCAATGATCAATTCATTAGAGGTATAATAGATAGTGTGTTAGCTTCTTCCATAAATGCACATTTGAAACAGTTGGGTAGTGGCTTAGGCTCTAAGTTTGGAGGTTTTTCAATGGAAGGAAGTGTGAAGTTATCACTTCCAAACAAAAATTCAGGTTTATTGAATGTGTGCTCATGCTCTCCCACACTTTCTAATTCCTCACATGGTAGCCCACCTTCCTTACTCACATCTAAAGCAAAATTAAATTTTTGAGCACATTCATTGTTGACCATAATTTCATGCATGATTCATCATCTAAAGGGTAATTCATTAATTTTGGCATTATAAAATCAATCTTTTCATCACCTACCCTTAATGTTAATTTTCTCTCATGCACATCAATCAAGACTTTACTAATATTCAAGAACGGCCTACCTAAAATCAGTGGACAAGATCTATCTTCCTCAAAATCTAAAACAATAAAATCAATAGGAAAAATAAACTTATCTATCTTTACCAAGATGTCTTCTATCACTCCATGAGGTTTTTAATGGAATGGTTCACTAGTTGCAATGACATGTTAATGGCCATCATGTCTCCCAATCCTAATTTCCTGAAAACAGAAAGAGGCATTAAGTTAATACTTGCACCTTAATCACATAAACATCTAGGAAATTCACTAGTACTAATAAGATAAAGATTTATGAAACTCCATGAATCTTTTAATTTAGTTGGGATTTTTTGAGAAATAATTGAACTGTATGTCTCTATTAAAGGTACTATTTCATGAGCATCCTAACACTGCTTGTTTATGATAAGGTCCTTTATGAACTTAACATATTTAGGCATTTGCACAGTTTCTTCTTAAAAAGGAACATTAATCTGTAGCTTATTGAAAATTTCCAAGAATTTTAAGAATTTCTCTCCATGTTTCTGCTTCTTCAATCTTTAAGGGAATGGTAGCTTTGGCATAAAAGTAGAAGGTGTAGATTTAGGAACTTCCTTTTGCTCTATCTTGCTCTCCTCTTTTGCCTCATCCTCCACTATTACATATTGCTCTTCATCATTCTTTTTATCCTCCTTAGAAATTTTAGCTTGTGTTTTCACTTCCTTCCAACCTCTAAGTGTAATTACCTTCACACACTCCCTTTACTTTATCTTGGTATTACTTAGAAGATTTCCTTGATTCCTTGTAGCTGTAGCTTAAGCAAGTTGACCCAACTAAACTTTAATATTATGAATTGAAGAGGCATAATTTCTTGTTATTTGATTAAACTTAGCCTCCATCCTCTTTTAGTTCTCCTATTAACTAGATAACTTATTTGTTATGGCATCAAAACATTTATCTAATATGTTCTCCACAAATGCCATTCTATCCTATGGTGAGTGTTGAAATCTTGTTAGTGGTTGTTGCATTCGCAAGTTGTTATTATTGGGGAACTTAGATGTAGCAGTGTTAGTATTACTCTATAAAAAATTTGTGTGATTTTGCCACCTTAGGTTGTACATGTTAGAGTAGGAATTATCAGTCTGCCTTTCTTGAAATTAATTGCCAACAAAATTCACTTGCTCTTAGTATTTATCTCCTACCATACTTATATCATAAACACCAAATTCAGCATGAGAGTAACCCAAAAAATTATAATTTTCACATGAAGTGGCTAGATTATTCTTATTAGTAAGGTTGCTAATTTGTTTTGTTAATGTAAAGATCTAACCTTTGAGGGTTGTCACTGTGTCAACTTCTAGCCTTCCCATTTATTTTAGTGGATGAACTCTCTCGAAAGACCATAGGCAATTATTAAGAGCCATCCTTTCCAATAGTTGAGTAGCTTCATCCATTGTTTTTCTCATAAAAGCCCACCAGCCTTAGCATTAATGGAATCCCTTGTGGAACTTGTGACTTTATTATATAATGTCCTTATAAGCACATCTTTTGGTAGTCCATGATATAGGTAGATCCTCTGTAATTCTATGAACCTCTTCCAAGCTTCACTTAAGGATTTATACTTAAATTTTTGGAATGAGGTGAGCTGCTTCACCATCTTTATTGTCTTAAATGGTGAAAAATATTTTGCTAATAATGTCGTCGCCAAATCATTACAATTTATGAATGAACCCGATGGTTGAGATTTCAACCAAGCTTTAGCCTTATTCTTTAAAGTGAACGGGAACAATCTCAACTTTAGTGCATCACTAGATACACCATTATACTTGAGCATGTCATAAATCTTGAGGAAGTTCATAATGTGGTCATTTGAGTCCTCATTTAGCATCCCATAAAATTGAATGGTTCATTGGAGCATCTATAATAGAGTAGGCTTTATCTCGAAACTATTGGCTTCAATATTAGGCCTTATTATGCTTTGCCTCGTGCCTCCCAAACTAGGCATAGATGTGTCCAATAATGCCCTTGTATCAGTAGCTTGATTCTCTTTATTTGCCATTATTCTCAACTCCTCAAGATAATGTCTACAATTCTCTTTCTCAAACCTAGTGAGCTCTAATATGTATGTGAGTTGTTTCTTCCCTAACTTTGGGGTATTATGCATATGCTAAAAAGCTCAAAAAAATTTAAAAACAAAAGAGTTAAAAATAAAAAGAATTAAAAACTGGTGCCTTATTCTAACAAAAATCAAATCAATTATGATGTTAGAATTGAGTCCCCAAATGGTGCCAAAAGCTTATTAGTACAAAACCGCAAGCACATGGTGTCGCCAAGTAGTATAAAAAATATCGTTCCTACACTCACTCTAATCATCTATCAACCTAATTCTTTATTGTCTAAGCTGTTCAAATATGGAAGTTTGAAAGAAAATTAAATAGCAATTAAATAAACTTATAAATAAAAATAAATTCTAAAAGTGAAGGAATAAATAATTAGTGAATCTAATGGTTATGAATTGAATCTTTTCATAATCCTTAGTTAACCTTAATTAATGAACCTACTAGTTTACAAATCCTGGGTTATTCTAATTTCTTGATTAATCTCTCTTAAGTATTAACAAATTTTAATTCATAACCTTTAAACAAGAACATTAAATCCGAACTCTCATTGTGAACTAATCCCCTGAATCAAATTATAAATTTATTAACCCACACCCGAATGGAATTTAATTCACTTATGATATCTCTACCTATAAGCAATTTAAATCTACATTTATAGTTCTATTAATATTTTCGTCTCTTAACCTAAAATTCTAATTATAATTATACTAATGGTGATCAATCATCAATATATAATAAGCACAATAAATATAGTTTGCAAGAACTAATAACTCATTAATTAAAAGAAAAACTAATTCATGTTAAATCATGAATCCCTAACCAACATGAATTTAGCCTAACATGTTGGAGAAATATCTAATAAAATTCTCAAAACAACCCATGGAAATTACAAGAACAAAGAAGGAGAGAAGAAAAATAAAAACTAGAATTATGTTTTCCAATCTTAGCTCTTGATATCTCTTAAGCTTCTCCCAATTTTTCTTGCACTTTTTGGTGTTGATTTCTCTTAAAAATTATCTTCAATTGATAGTTAATTGATTTCCTAAAATTTCCTAAGAGTGCTCCTTAAATAGGGAGTGTTTAATTGCCAAAATCTTCCTAAATTGACCAGCCTGCAACAATAGTGTTTTGTTGTTGTCTTAGCTGAAATTTATCAATTTTTCCTCCTCTGTGCTGTTGTTATAGTAGCTGACTATAGGTCCCTCTTTTACACTACAAATTCATCCATGCATCTTTGGTGCGATAACAACTCATAGTAGCCTCTAAATTCAAGTCAAACACCCTTTTACGTTTATTTGAAAAAAAAGATGTTGATTAACAATACTCTTATATGTATTTTGATGATTGGGATGTCTAAAGCGAGCATGCCAGAGAGAACTTAGAGCTTGTTCAATAAGTAGGCATTTGGGAAAGGAAATGTGTAGAGACCATGTTTAAAAGCCCCTTTCATGAGTTATTGTCTTTTGATATGATCCTTGATTAAAAAAAAAGGAAGGCCAGAATTCAAAATAGTAATTACTATCTTTAGAAAATTTGTGGGAGAGAAGATATAGGCTATTCTAGAATGGGAAATGGACAGACCTTTACCATCGTCAACTAGAACTTGTTTAAGTGCACTATAGGGTTAAGGAAGATGGAGAGAGCCTAAGTTTAATGTGATGTGAAATGTGGCTCTTGGATCAGTAATGTAGGGTTGCAAGGATGGTAAAGAAGGGTGAGTAGCGGGCTAATGAGGCGCTATGTATGCTTAGGGTGAGTAGTGTGGTGAAAAGTTAGAAGCAGGTGAATTGGGTAGTTGATATCTACGATAGAGAAAACAGGACCCTGGTGACATTGCTATGGCCGAGGGCTGGAATAGCGAGGTGGAGTAGGAGAATAAGTTAATGGCATATGAGATGGTAGTAATGGAGCAATAGGCGACATCGATGGTTTATATGCAACATCAGCTAAAAGCAGTTCAAAATAACTTTTAATAAGATTTTCATAAGAAGCCAATTGGCAATAAAGCTCATTCAAGGACAAAGGTTAAAGGCAGAGATTAAGGGCAGTGATGACACTTTGAAAATCAAGGTGAATATTGCAAAAAATAATCACATTAAACTTTGTAAAAGAGAGGGGACAACTAGCTCTAAAAAGCTCAGCAACAAGGAAGTTAGCTTTTAAGAGATATTGAGTGATAAAGAGGTCATTCTATTTGAGTTCTTGAATTTCAATATTGAGTTGGAGTTGAAAACTTGAAAAGATAGCATTAAAGGTGTGTGCAAGATTTTGCCATGCTATAAATGAAGAAGTGATGTTAGCGACATAAGCAAAAATTACCTCAGAGAGAGAGAGAGGAGAAAATCCAAGAAAAAAGCATTTAGTCCTTTTTAAACCAAGACATGTATTTAGGGTTGGGAATGATAAAGGTTGGGTTGTTAGGATTAGGAATGGTGGAGGGAGGGGTAGGAAGAGAACCATCACTGTAGCTTATAAGTTCTTGAGCGTGGAGAAGGAGAAGAAGCTAGGTTTTCCAAGCTAGATAATTGCGTGAGTTAAGTTTAATGGAAAATTTAACTGTGTGGAGGTAAATGTTGGTAAGAAAGAGGAAGTAGTAGGAAATAATTGAGTATTTATGGTAGAGGCCATTTGTGCTCTGATATCATGTGAAAGCTTATTAACAAAATAGTTTTCTATTGATTGATTTTCTATAATAGTGTACAAGGAATATATAGACTACATGAAATAGAGGTAGAGTTACAATAGAAGTCAATAACTAAGTAATATGATAATAGTGTTTGTTAGAGGTTGTTGTGCTTTAATAGCACTAACTCTAAGATTTCCTCTAAGGGGTAGTTTGTTTTATATTTCGAAATCGGAATTAGAAATGAATGAAAATTTTATAAAAGTGTATGGTTTACAAGAAATTAGAATAAATATCATTCATTACTTCAAAAATATTATATTTTATAAATTTTTATAATATATGATAATATTTAAAATTTTGATTAATTTATAATTAATTTGATTTGATTTTATAGGGATGAAAAATCTTTTTTTAGCCTTATATGGGGAATGATGATTTCCATCAATGAAGAATTCATTCTCAATCCCATAGAAAATTTAATGAACCAAATGTTAGGAATTGAAATTACTTATTTTACTTTTAATTCTCATCCTTATTTTTTATGAAACAAACCAACCCTTAGCTATTCATCCAAGCCGAAGACCTCTGAATGTAAACATATGTGGCAGATGTTTAAAAAAAAGAAAAAGTAATATACAGTGGTTGAAGACCTCATGAGATCATTATTTTATAATAGAGAAATACACATAAATTGAAACAAAAATTAGCTATACAAGTATGGTGTCAATTGCTTATTGGGAAAAAAAAATTTAAAATTCTATCATATGAAATATGAACAAAAAGAATATATAGCCATCAATTCAACATATTTACGTGTGAATATCGTGTGTGAACATTGTGAGTAGTGACATCTATCTTTTTCCTTAATTAATTTTAGGGTTGAGAAAAATGTTGTGGTTACACCAAATGGTAGAAATTTCAAACCCAAAACACAAGTTATTGGTCCGTTAGTCTTTGAAAGAGTGTTTCCCACTCTCTTGAAAATAACAACAACAACAATAATAATAATAATAATAATAATAATAATAATAATTTAGAAAAACAAACATAATTTATGAAGTTGAAGGAATAAATTGAAATGATATTAAAATTAGACTTTAATTATTAAAATTGAAGATAGAAGTGTTAATTTTAACCAATTTTATTATTTGAATAATAAAATTATATTTTAGAAATTTTTTTAAATTTTTATAAAATAAATTTGATAATTATTTAATTTTTGAAAGAAAAAATGAAATAAAAAAATTTCTCAAGTTTCGGTCTTTAACACTTTTGGAATAAATTTAAAAATCAATTTTTAAATTTTTTTCATAAAATTTTAACTTTTTATGTATCAATGAATAAAGGAAAGTTATAACTTGTAAATCAATTTATTATATATACTAATATAAATAAAAATATAAAATAAACACTTTAATCATTACTACAAATAATAATAAAATTTATTTTTACCTTTTCATATTGTTTAAAAAAAACAAAATACTTTTTATATTCTTGACTAACATATTTACTACCTAAAAATTCTTTTTTCTATTTTCTACTTTTTGGTTTCACCCTATTAGAATTGTTTTTTTAATTAATATATTTGAAAGTTGTGAATTAAATTTTAAAGAAATTAGATATTAGTTTTCTAGTGAAAAAGTTATATGAAAGTATTTAGAAGCTAGTTTTTAAAATTTTTTGCAGAGAGTGGTAAAGTTAGGATTTAATTTCTTTTACATTTAATTTTTTCTTATAAAAAAAAGAGAATACAAAATTTAATATGTGTCAATTATATTTTACAGATATCTAAAAATAATTTTTAAAAATATCGTTAAGTCTTTCAAATAAAATTAGATAAAATGAATATAACTTGTAAAATTGAAAAAACAAATTGAAATAATTTTAAAAATAATATTTAATTGATGATTAATTCATGGTTCAAAATACAACTTATAGTTTTCTTTAATAATTCCAAATAATGTGGGAGACTACCACTGAAGTCAAATTTCTGAATTTGCCCACATATTTTGACTAAATCTATTCATCCGATTAACTGGAAAATTTCATTCAAACATGATTTTTATATAAATCAAATTAAAGAGGAGCAGAGTTGTTACTATTAAAAAAAAAATGGCTCACAGAAGGTGCAGCTTGTTTCTTCCGTGCATAATCTTTTCCTTTCTCTTTTTCTCATCACCTGAGATTGTGTTGGCCAGACACCATGCTCCTAAAACCAGCAGTGAGTTCACTTCAAACTATTTTGTTTATATATATAATATGTTATAATTTCTTATCATATAGTAAATCAACCAAAAAAATTCTTTTTGTCTGTGTTGCTGCAGAAAATAAGAGCGGCCACCAAATAAATATTCATCACCAAAGTAAAACAGAAGTATGTGACAGCAAATCAAACCGCGCGCCACATCCGTGCAAATCAAACCGAGCGCCAGGAGGAGGTTATTGAGTTAGAGCTGTCGAAGGTCCTCTGATTTTTATTTTTTTTGCTTTGCTTTTTCACGTTCGTTAATTCTTGTATTCAATCTTTATTCCAAGTCTTGCTCTCATGTTTTTGCGTATGTGTAAACACAAGCGCGCGGGGATTTTTAACTCATATATTGGACATAACTGATTATCTCTCATATTAATAACAGTACGCATAAAAATCTTCGTTTTACGTAATTTTTTCTTTAACCCAGCTAAATGGGAATATTCATATATAACTTTTCATTTTTACTTTTGCTTATTTTACTTGACTTTTTTTAAAAAAAAAATAATCCATTTCATTAATAATAAAACTATAATAATGTTAGGAGGCTCCTAATAAAAAGTTCATATTATTATAACATTGCTTCATATATTTTTAACAAAATTATAGAGTATAGTATTAAAATACAAGTGAAATCAAATCATAAACTCTTAAATGTTACAAAAAATATCACAGCCCTTTAAATGAAAAATAAGATTTTTTAATTTTATTATCAATAGAAAGAAATAATTTTTAAACTGAAATGGTAATATTTTTAAAAATATCTAAATAGTCCTATTGATTGTAAATCACATAGTAAAATATTTGTATTATTTAGAAAAATATTATATTAAAGTTTTATTATATAAAATAATCACAATATTTGTTGATAGAGTATTAAAATATTAGAAACTGAAACCACATGCCTCTAAATATTACGGAAAAAAATTAATGCAATGCAAAATAAGGGAATGTTCTCCTATTTTAGATCGACGACAGTAGAAATCAAACCTAAACTTTATGATGTTTTTAGAGATGAGTTATCACTTAACTACTTCCTCACTAGCAATACCTTTTTCTTTTAATTACATATAATAGATAGTTAAATTATATATTATTAGTTAGTTGATAAATTAATACCGAGAAATTTTGTTAGCTTAGTCTATAAATGTGCTAGTAAACTATGACTAATAAGAATTTCTGAAAGAAAAGAGCAACCTATTTGTAACTTGACGCCACTTATATATCATTTAGAACTCTTTACACATTTCAAATATAGGCTTTTCAGCTATTAATAATATGGGCGTTCTTTGATTTTTATTTTCTGCCAGTGTTGATGCAGAAAATAGGAGGAGGCAGCAAATAAATATTCGCAAAGAAATAAAATAGGGCCAAGGAATTACCCATCGGTTTACAAAATCTTGTTTTTCTATGAAAGGTTACTTCTTCATTTAGTTAATATATTGTACCTGTTGGATTATAGTAATTTTCAAGAAATAAAATTATAGGCAAATCCAAAGTGATGCTGTAACTCTAAAATTTCCTCATTTCCTCTAAGCTCTTCAACAAAGCCAAAGTCTTCTCAGTGTAAATATATGTGGCAAATGTTAAAAATTTAATATAAAGTGGTTCAGGCGACCTCATGAGATCATTACCATAAAATAGAGAAGCACAGATAAATTAAAATATATATGTATACAAGTATGGTCGATTCAACGTATTCACATGCAGTAATGCATTTGATTGAATTTAAGGCCCAGAAAAATCTTGTGGTTGCACCAAATGGTACAAATTTCAAAGCCACAACAGAAGTTATTGGTCCATTAGTCTTGTAAGAGTGTTTCCTACTCTCTTGAATAGTGATGTTCTTGAAATATATAATACGGATCAATTAAAGAAGCATTAAGCAAGCATTAATGTCTGATTTTTTTGCTTGCAGAGGAAGTTCATGATCATTCCATATCTCCATACATCTCTTTGAAAACAAAACAACATTAATTATCATCATATTAACTAGACATAAAATAAACAAAAATCAAAATTTTCTTTAGCAAAGAAGATTTGTAGATAAGCCAATAATATAATGAAGTGTGAATTCATCATAATAACAATACTTAAAACTCACAGGATCGAAATAAAAAAAAATTAGAACAATTTTATTTTTTTAATCTTTATCTTTTTTTTTTGGGTTTTTTTAGGAACGCAAGTTTGATGTCATGATCTTCCCAACACAACAATATATAATTAGCTCTTTCTTTATAAACATCCACTTCTTCAGGGAGAGCTGCAAAGGCAAGATTAGACTAGCCCAATTGAGATCTAAGAGGCAGAGAGAGAGAAGCATACTAAAATTATCACGGTTGAGTGAGCTTGTCTGAGATTTTTCATTCTTTCGTTGAAAATAAAAGAGAAATTTACAGGATTGGTTACCACATTTTTTTCCTCTTTAATCAATAAAAGATCCATTTATAAAAAAACAATTTTTTTTTAAAAAAATTACAAGTATCTCTTTTTATTTTCTTCTATGTTCCTTTTTTAATTTATTTCTTTTTTTTCCCTCTTTTTCCTTCCTCTCCTTCTCTTTACCTTTCTCCATTTTTTCCCTTATTTTTCCTTTTTTTTCTTTTTTTATTTTTATTCTCTCCTCATATTTTTTAGAGGTGAGCAAATGAAATTGAAAAACCTATCCGCCAACTGAAAACTAAAAAACTAGTTCAAAATAAAAGTTAACAGAACCGGTAAACTAAGTTTTAGTTTGATTTTTAAAACCACTTTGAAAAATAATAGTTTGGTTTATATTTCTAATTTTGTAAAACCGAGCTAACCGATCCGACCGAAGGTATAAGAAAAAATGGTTTGGTTAGTTACTAACCCATTAATACAAAAAATTAAATGTGAAAATATGTTTAAACTTTTAGTATATTAATAACTTCTTATTAAAAAACTAAAAAGACTTTTAGTTTTTCAAGTAACTAAGTCTCCTAATATCCACCTACTGTGAAATTAAAAATGTTGTTATTTTAATTATTTTTTGTTTTAAATTTTGTAGGATTGGAAATATATGAAATATTGGAATAGTGGTCATTTGGAAAACTCATCATTTATAGAATTATTTTATTACTTGTTAAACATTTATCGTATATAATTTTAATTAGTTGTATTAACGTTTGATTGAAAAACTTATTTTCTATATATTTAATTTTGAAGACTAATAATTTTAATGTGAAATAAGTTGTACTATATATATTTTATGAATATAATTTGATGATAGAAAACATGTGGGTTTTTGTTAATTCAATATTATATGCTATAAAAATTATTACAAATAAAAAATTCAAAAACCTGGTATAACCGAACCAGTTTAATTTATGAACCAATTAGTTGGGCAACCAAGACAATTGGTATGGCTATGGTTCAAAATATGATTAAACCGATAGATATGGTGTCATAACTCGAACCCAAAGGGCATATGACCAGTACTAGGGAATGAGAAAGTAAGAAGCTTTCGAAACTCGTAGTAAGCCTTAATAAAATTTTCACAATAAAATTAAATCAATTTAAAAGTGTAACAAAAATTTGACAGAGTTTCCTTTGTACCAGAAACAAACCCAAAACCAGTAAATCAAGAAATGCACTTCCAAAATATTCTCACATCAATATTAAATCACAACAACTCCAATAATCCATCACAAATATCAATCTCCAACACAATATGTATGTTCAACACACCTGTCATCATAATAATACATAAATCCAATTTAAACTAATAAAATACAAATACATTTATCAAAATATTCAATTACTACTGCGGTGTCTAGCGTACGAATATAAGACAATGAACACTAACTTGAAATATATAAAGTAACCGAGAAAGAACAAGTCCAGTGTAGATAGGTGGAAATAATTGTAGACTCCTGAGAACCTGAAAAAATAATTAAAGGGAGTCAAGCCTTAATAAGTGAATTAATGCTATAAAAATGTTTATTTAAAAATAATAAACTTAAGCAAATATATAAATATTTAAAAATCATTTAATTTATTAAAATTAGCTTTATAAAACCCCCTTTTAAATTTCATATATTTCTTTCTGTAAAACTTCCCATTAAAATTAATATAAAATAAAATCTTTAATGGAAATCATGGTAGAACCCTAAACCTTAAAATCTAATAGTCATTTAACTCACTTAGTCCAATTGACTATCGGTCTCAATGAGCAAGCTCAACCAGGGTCCAACCACTGTTGGTCTTGTATTCTAAGTGTTTATTGGCACCTAGAGAGCAAGTTTGATTAGGGTTCAACCAGCAAACATACCTTTGCCCAAAGAGTAAGCTCGACCAGGGCTCAACCATAATCATACATTTGCTTAGAGAGCAAAGCTTGACTAGGGCCTACATTTCACAACATAGTCGGCTCACAACCCAAATCAATACTGGTGCGCACACAGTCTTGGTGACACCCACCAGGTAACATGTTCAACCAATTTCTCCAAAATGTGGTTATCATATAAATTAATACAACGAAATAAAATAGCATTAAATAAAATAAGATGAATTCTAAGCTAAAACATATTATCAAAGTTCTTAGCTATAATAAAACTAACAATTCATGCTCATAAGAATATTTATATTCATAATTAATAAATCCCATGAAAATCCATATATATTTATAAACAACAAAACATTTTATAGTATTAACTCACAGGTAAAGCGAACCAGTTGATGTGTTCTCGACTACCCAAATGCAACGTCTCTCACTCTATAACTCTCTATAATAAATAATATTTATTTAAATTGTGCATATGAAAACAAATAAAACCCATAAAAATTCTCCAAAATTTTGAAAAATTATAAAAGTCAATGAATTAATAAAATTGACTTGGAAATATCTTAAATATGACCTTTGAGGCTAAAGGAATTTATTTCTAACAATTTAACTAATTAAGAAATTTCCATCGAAACGCTTCTAGAATTTATTTCTCAAAATCCTTGAGGAATTAGACTTTGATCTAGTTATGATAATGGATTAACATAATTTGTGCTAACTTATAAAAATAATTCCATAATTTCTAGACAAGTCCCAATTCTACTGTATTTCGGGTGGGACCCGCCATATCCTCTACAAAAAAAACAAGCATACTAAAACATTCCTAATAATATATGGAACACATTTAAAGCCTTAAACCAACCAAAATATGCACCGAATTATAGATCAAAATATCAAAGTGAAATAAATAAAAAAAATTCATCAAATATTCTAGAGATGTAGATCGAATGATTGGTTGGTACCTATCCACTCCTAGCATCGAGAGGAATGCAATGGAACTATCCTTGTCATCGGAAACTTGTCAGAAAAGTGCAAAATCACAAAAAGGTGTCAACTGGTTTTTGAATTCCTAGGCAATTTCAGGATGTTTTCTTGTAAAATAAAGACTATAGTGAGGTAGATGAGGATGAGGTGAATCTTCCGGTCAAATTTGGAGTCGATCAGAGTTCATTTATTTGTTTAACAAAAAAGAAAAATAAAAAAAGAATTAGTACTAAACTGAAATTTTACCCCTCAAAACCCAAAAAAAACCTGCTCCTACACTCTTCCTTCCAAATGCAGGACCATAGTTCCTTTTATAACCAAAATGGACACCATGTGTCCAACCTTCATGGTACCTTTTTATTATTATTATTATTATTATTATTATTATTATTATTATTATTATTATTATAATAAATAAATAAATAAAATAGTAGAGACCATAATAATAGAATAATATTAAGACGAACAATAATAATAACAATATTAATATTAATATTATTTATAACAAAAAATTTAGGTTATTACATTCTTCCCCCTAAGAAAATTCATCCTCAACATTTTATTAATACTGAAATAAGTAGGGGTATCAATTTTGCATATCTGTCTCTGTCTCCCAAGGGCAATCTTCCATTGCATTATTTCTCTATAGTACCTTCACCTTAGGTATCTCTTTGGTACACAAACAAACTTGATGGTCTACAATTGCCATAGGATACATTTCATATGATAAATCCTCACTGAGCTCCACTGCTTATGGCTAAAGGACATGTGAAAGATCAGAGATGTACTTCCTCAACATGGAAACATGAAATATTGGGTGAATCCATGATAGTTTTTATGGTAACACCAGTCTATAGGCCACGTCACCAACTTTTGAACGAATCTTAAAAGGTCCGATATATCTTGAAGCTAATTTACCCTTCTTACCAAATCTCATCACTCCCTTTATTGGAGACACTTTGAGAAATACCTTGCCTCTAATATAAAATGATATATCTTTTCTTTGGGGATCTGCATAGCTTTTCTATTAACTAAAAGTTGTCCTAAATCTTTATTGGATGATAGGAAACTTCTCTAAAGTCACTTGCACCAATTTTTGGCTTGTTAGTTACCTTTCACTAATTTTCCAACACAGGGGTAATCTACACTTCCTACTATACAATACTCCATAAGGAGCCATTTCAATACTTGCATGATAACTATTATTATATGCAAATTTAGTTAATGGTAAATGCAAATCCTATTGACCACTAAAGTTTATAACACACATCCATAACATATCCTCCAATGTTTGAATGGTTCTTTTTGACTGGCCATCAGTTTGAGAATGGAAAGTTGTACTGAAGTCAAGTCTTGTGCCCAACACTTTATGCAATTCTTGCCAAAAGACTGAAGTAAAAGTGGCTCTTTTATCAGACACTATATTTATGGCACTCCATGCAAGCAAACATTCTGATTAACATACAACCTTGGTAACCTATTAGTAGAGTATGTCTTTTTAACTGTTAATAATTGAGCTGACTTAGTCAACCTATCAACTATCACCCATATGGCATTATAACCTCTTATTGCATGAGGTAGTCTAGTCATGAAATCTATAGCAATCATATCCCACTTCCATTCTGGGATAGATAATTTTTTCAATAATCCTAAGGCCCTCTGATGTTCTAATTTCATTTGCTGACATATGAGACACTAGAATACAAATTTTGCAATATCTTTTTTTATCCCATTTCACCAATACATATCTTTCAAATCATGATACATCTTAGTAGAACCAGGATGAACTCTGCAAGTAGAACAATAAGCTACTTCCATAATCTCTTTCCTCAAGTCTTCCACATTTGGTACACATAACCTAGTACCTAAAAGCAACACACTCTCATTATCAATAACAAACTCTCGGGATTGACCTTATTGTACTTTTGACATTATTCTTTGTAATTATGGGTCCATTCTCTGAGCTGCTTTCACTTTATCCAAGTACACTAATTGTACTCTGAATTGAGCCAAAAGTCATTTCTTGGTTACCCTCCATTGTAACTCTTGATCAATTATCTCATGTAATTCTTTAATGATTGGCCTCCTTTTCGAGCTAATGTGAGCAAGGCTACTTGCTAACTTTCCACTCAATGCATCTGCTATCACATTAGCTTTACATAGATGGTTAAGAATGGAGCAATTATAGTCCTTAAGAAGTTCCATCCATCTTTTTTACTTCAAGTTCAAGTCTCTCTATTGGAAGCTATACTTTAAGCTCTTGTGGTTGGTATATATTTCATAAATTACTCCATACAAGTAATGCATCTAAATCTTCAATGCAAATACCACTGATGCCATTTCCAAATCATGAGTAGGATAGTTTTGCTCATACTTCTTTAACAGACCTAAAGCATAGGCAACTACTCTCCAATTCTACATTAATACACAACCTAATCCTACTCGAGAAGTAGCACAATATATCATATACCTTTCACATCTCAAAGGTAAAATCAATACTAGAGCTTAAGTTAATTTATCCTTGAGCATCTGAAAGTGCTCTTTACACTTATTTGTCCATATAAAATTAGTACTCTTCTGAGTTAACCTTGTTAAATGTGAAGCTATCTTAGAGAAATCCTTCACAAAAATCTCTTATAGTAGTCTGCTATAGTATCTTAAAGAAATCTCCTATAGTAACTATTGTAGGTCTCTGCCATTCTTAATAGCTTTAATCTTTTTAAGATCCACTTGTATGCCATATTTGGATATTATATGGCCTAAGAATGCCACTTGATCTAATCAAAACTCACATTTTAAGAACTTGGCATACAATTAATGCTCCCTTAAATTCTAAAGCACTATCCTTAAATGCATAGCATCTTCCTCTTTACTTTTAGAATACACTAAGATATCATAAATAAATACTATTATAAAGCGGTTTAAGAATGACCTAAACACCTGATTCATTAAGTCCATAAAAGCTACTTGGGCATTAGTTAACCTAAAGGACATCACAAAAAACTTATAATGGCCATATCTTGTCTGAAATGCAATCTTAGGTATATCTCCACTTTTAATTCTCAACTAATAATACCTTGACCTTAAGTCAACATTGGAGAAACACTGAGCCTTGAAGTTGATTAAACAAGTAATCAATCCTTAGAAGTTGATATTTTTTCTAGATGGTGACTTTGTTATACTATCTATAGTCGATACAAAGTCGAAGACTACCATCTTTCTTCTTTACAAACAATATAGGCGCACTCTAAGGAGACGTGTTAGGTCTAATGAAACCTTTATCAAGCAACTCTTGTAACTTTCTATAGGCACTATTCTATAAGGTGGTATAGAGATAGGATCTATACCAGGTACAAAATTAATACAATTTTCTATTTCTCTTTCCAGTGGCAATCCTGGTAATTCTTTAGGAAAAACATTAGGAAACTCGCACACCACTGGCACATTTTTAACTAACCCCTTATATACCTTTATATCCCTAACCATAGCTACGTAGCCTTGACACCCTCTTCTAAGCATCTTTCTAGCTGTGATTGCAGAGATAAGATTCTGAGGCATTGAACTCTTATCGCCTCTAAATCAAAATTCCTTATCATTTGGGATTCTAAAGGTCACCTTTTTCTCCCGATAATCCAAGGTGGCATAATGTTGAGCTAACTAATCCATCCCTAAAATTAAATAAAAATCTATCATATCTAATAGAACTAAGTCTGCAGGTAACTTTTTACCTTCCACTGACACTAGATAAGATGGAAAAACTATATCTGTCTCTAACTCATTGCTAAGTGGAGTTGTTACCGACAATGGAATTGATAACTTGGATGGTTGTCATCCTATTCTTAAAGAAAAAATAGAAGATACAAACGAATGCAATGCACCTAGATTAAACAAAATTTTAGCATCAAGATAACAAGCTAGAAGAGCACCTATAACCACTGTATTGGATGTATGAGCTTGCAAAAGAGTCAATGTGAACACTTTGGCATGTCCACGGCTTGCCTGTTGTGAAGTGGATGGTTGTATAAATCCTTTGTCACTAGGTCTCCCTCTATACATACCTCCTATACCATGACTCTGATGGCCCATAAACTATGCACCACTCTGCTAAGGATGCACTGGTGCATGAAATTGAGGAGTCTATTGTATTGGCTAAGTAATTATCGATGATTAAACCTAAGGGTATGCATGCTAATAACCAAAATATAAACATGCTCTAGTAAAATGTCCATCCTATCAACACCTAAAATAGGCTCCTGATGGTAGGTGAAAAGGGCCTTAATGTACTTGGCCATAGTTAAGACATACACTGGACCCTGAGCCTGAACTACTATACTCAGAACTTTGCCCATTACTACTAATGTTGGCTCTAGGTCCAAATATAATAGGTGTACTTTGCCTGCAATTATGTCTCTTAGATCTATGTCTCCTCTGACCTTTAAGCTATTAGGAGGTACCAACATGCACACTTGTACTACTAAGTTGAAATGTTGACTAGTAAATGCCTTGAGATACTTCCAATTTACTACTACTACCTAAATAGGGATCAGGAATAGTGCCTTGCATTACATGTCTCCTTTCTAACAATCTAGCCTCCTCTACCACTCTTTCTAAGGTATGATCCTCTATATGAATGCCTATATATATTGGCCCTAGTCTAGTGAAATACAAGTCAATAGCTCTATATTCATCTTTCCTTATATCTTTAGCATGGCAAGCTAGCCTAGAAAATTCTCTAGTACACTCTTCCATAGAACTGTCCCCTCTATTAATGTGCAGTAGTTTCCATTTGAAAGCATATCTTATTATTGGTGGAAAAAAGTACCTTAGGAACTGCTCTTTAAATTCAAGCTAGGTCATATTATTTATGTAAGGCTGAATAGACTGCATAAACCAATCTTAAGTAGAAGCTTAAATGGATAGCTTAACATTCAAGATTCTCTAATAATCAGTATGCCTTGTTCTTGTCTATGACTCAATTGTATTAATGAAGTCCAAAGCCTCTCTTGTACCATCAAAAGAGACTTTGCCAAATTTAGAGTTAAGGAGTGTAGCATCAACATATGACATTTCCTAGTTCCTTTACTGGAGCATCTACTGGACTAATGGCATATCATGATTTTGTGAAACTAGATCTTAGTTAATTCTTACCATTCCAGCTGCAAAGGCTGCAAGAACCACCTCATGAACTTTTGGCTCTACTGGCAATTGTTGCTCTTGTCCTTGAGCTGTCATTGCCCTAATCTTACCCCTTCCTCTATGTCGTGGGGCTGGAAGAGGATCTTCATCCTGAAAGAACTGCTCATCCTCATCATATGCTACATCTTGAGTAGGAGCATTTCATGCTTGCTTCATTTTGAAAAGATAGAGAAACAATATTCAAGACATAATAAGAACACTAACATATATACAGAATTCTAGAAGCAATGATGATATGAATTGCCACCAATTCACCATAGTAGTTTTAAGAAAAGACATAATTCAATGACTAAAATAGTAGAAAATCAATCATAAACTCTGATACCAACTTTGTCATTCCCTAAATCAAAAGGGCATGTAACTGACATTAGAGTATAGGAAAGCAATAAGCTTTTGAAACCCATAGTAAGCCTCAATAAAATTTTCATAATAAAATTAAATCAATTTAAAATTCTAACAAAAATTTAGTAGAGTTTCCTCTATATCAGGAATAAACCCAAAACCTGTAAATTAAGAAATGCACTTCCAAATATTCTCACATCAATACTACATCACAACAACTCCAATAATCCATCACAATGTCAATCTCTGACACAATATGTATGCTCAACACACCTATTATTATAATAATACATGAATCCAATATGAGCTAATCAAATATAAATACATTTATCAAATTGTTCAACTACTACTGTGATGTTTAGAGTACGAATGTAAGATAATAAACACTAACATGACATACATAAAGTAGCCAGGGAATAACAAGTTCGGCACAAAAAGGTGGAACTAACTATAAACTCCCCAAATTTCGAAAAAAATAATTGAGGGGAGTTAGAACTCACTAAGTGAATTAATGCTATAAAATGCATGTTTGATTTAAAAATGTTTATTTAAAAATAATAAACCTAGGAAAATAAATAAATATTTAAAAATCATTTAATTTATTAAAATTAGCTTTATAAAACATCCTTTCAAATTTCATAAATTTCTTTCTGTAAAACTTCTCATTAAAATCCATACAAAATAAAATCTTTAATGGAAATCATGGTAGAACCCTAAACCTTAAAATCTAATAGCCAACATCCTTTCAAATTTCATAAATTTCTTTCTGTAAAACTTCTCATTAAAATTCATACAAAATAAAATCTTTAATGGAAATCATGATAGAACCCTAAACCTCAAAATCTAATAGCCACTTGGCTTACTTAGTCCAATTGACTGTCGGTCCTAAAAAGCAAGCTCAACTAGGGTGCAACCACAGTCGGCCTCTTATTCAAAGTGTTTACTGGTGCCCAGAGAGCAAGCTCAACCATAATCATACATTTGCCCATAGAGCAAACCTTGACCAAGGCACACATTTCACAACATAGCAGCAGTAGTAATAATAATAGTAGTAGTAATAATAATAATAATAATAATAATAATAATAATAATAATAATAATAGTGGTAGTAGTAGTATTAGTAGTAGCAGTAGCAGTAGTGCTACTACTTGTACTACTACTGCCCCTGGTGCTCCTGCTGCTGCTGCTCCTACTGTTGCTCCTGCTGCTAATAATAATATAGTACTACTACTTCTACTACTACTACTACTACTAATAATAATAATAATGTATTCAATCAAAGATAATAAATATTATAATGAGATTGTTCAATACTCTTAATGAAGCTAAATAATTGTTTCAATTATGGAAAATAAATTAAGAATATAAATAAAATAAGCCAAAATTAAATGAAAAATAAATCTATGATATTGGAATTTGAATGAAACAAACATACAAAATACATTTTTAAAAAATAAGAAACATTTAGAACATGTCTTTCCGTTATAATACATTATTTTTATTCAAAAATAGATATCACTGGATATATAAACAGTTAGAGAAATATAATGATGTTGTTCATTATTCTTAATGAAGCTAAAATTTTTTCTATAAAATATTAAAGGTACACCCTTCATATTAATTATTTGATACATTCAAAAAATAATTTTTATTTTTATAAGTTGATTTTTTAAAAATTAAATTCAAATTGTTGAAGAGATCATTTGAATAAAATTCACATTAAAATAATAAGTTTTTTTATTAGTAAGTAGGTTAAACTATCTAAATATTGATTAACTACATGTACAATTAAATAATTATTGCCTTTTAGATTAAATGAAAACTAATTTCACATACTATCTTATTTTAGTTCAAGTAAAAATAATTTTACAAAAACAATAATAACAATAATAATAGATTTTTTTAAATAAAGGTAATGATCAAAATTTTATATGATTTGATGTTTTGAAGTGCATTGGAAACTAGTAATATACCAAAAATATACTCATTGAACTATAATATATTTACTATTTATATATCTATATTTTTTAAGAGATTTTTTCCTTGTGTATAATAATGCATTTTATTATTTAAATTTATAAAGTACATATATTGTATTTAAAAGAGACAATTTGTAGAAATTCTACATATATTTAAGAAGGTAACTTTGTTCATTTATATGAATTGTTTCATATACATAATACAAATGAAAAATAAACAAAAAAAAAATCAAAATTCAATGAAACTGAAAAATCAAATACATTTTGGAAAAATCTAGAAACACTTAATACTTATATTCATGTTATAATATATTATTTTTATTGAAAATAAATATCATCAGATATATAAAAAAATAGGAAAATATAATGAGATTCTTGTTATAACTCATATTTTATTTAATTATTAAATCAAATTGAGGATTTAAAGTGTGAGTTATTATTTTATTATTTTAAGAAATTATTACTATTTGTGTAATTTAATAAATTTTAATAATTTATTAAGGAGGAGATATATATAAATATGTGCAAGTTGTATTAAATTTTGTTAGATTATATACATGTAATTTATTTATATTAGGTGTACTTTATTTTAAAAAAATGTGGCCTTTATTTCTTCTTCTTCTTCTTCTTTCCATCCTCTCCTTCCTTCCCCACCTAACACCACCACCACCCTCACTACTAGCACCACCCAGCCATTGCTGAACAGCCCCACATCACCACTCTGCCTCCCCTTCCTCCTCCTTCCTCCTCCTTTCTCTTTCTTTGTTGATTTTTTTCTTTGTCGGATAGAGAAGGAGCTTGCCGGCGTCAACTCCGGCCACCCCTGAAGGTGCCACTGCTGTCATTTAAATCCTCTGCTCCTAGGTTTCATTTCCCCCAAGTCAATTTGACCAGGTAACATCAGGAACAACTTCAATTTTGGGTTACTTGATTTTAAGGTTCTATGTTTAATTTATTGAATTGTGTTTGAATTCGATTAAATTAGACTGTGTTGTAGTTATATGAAATGAAATTGAGATTGAAATCTTGCTAAATATGATTTTTATTTATTTTTCTATATTTTTAGAATTTTTTGGGCGTTTGGTTACTATTCACATTACTGTTCAGAGCTTGGAAATTTTTATATTTTTAATAAATTCTATTAATTATTTAGAGTAAACTTTGTGAAGGAAGTTTTGTGAAATTTATTATAGAATTTAAGTTATGAATTTTTAAAGGTTATGTTTAAATATGTATTTTTGGAAAAATTATTAGAAATTAGTAAATTATTTAATTTTAATTAAATTATTGTTATTTATTCTATTTTAGATTATTTTTAAATAATAAAAGTATGAAAAATATTTTTTAAATTTTCAATTATTAGTTAATTAGTAGTAATTTTAGGGAAAATAAATGAATATAATAAATTCTTTTATATTTTTATTATATAAATAAATTAAATTTTGGTATTAAACTAAATTTTTATGTCATATCGGGATTTGAGGAAAAAAATTATATTATTTTTATATGTGTTCTTGTGTTTGTTCTCGGTTGGGTATAATATATAGTTCAGGGGTCGAACACGAGATATGGAGTTGTGGGTAGTATTGAAATGCAGCTTTATGTAGGAATAACTCTACTTATAATAGAGAGATGTTCATTTTATAGAGAAGACTTTGCCAAATATTTGGTAGATTTCTCGTTAAATGTGACATTGGATTTGTGTTGAATTTTTAGTTTTATTAGAGTCGTGTCTTAGATCGAGTTTTCCCTTACAAATCTAGAATGTTTAAGGTTGGAATTTTTAATCCTAATTATTTTTATTATTTTTCTATAGTCACATCGAGAGTAGGGCCTTCAGGTTAGGGCTAATTGAATTAGTATCGAGGAGCGCATTTTACCTGTGAGTTATTATTATATGTATGCATTACATGTAGAAAATATTATTGGCATCTATATTTTCAATAAATATGAATTTTATTATGCTATAATGCATTAAATGGTAATGGTTATTGTTATTATATATATGTTTTCATATATATAAAGGTGAATGTTAATTATGATTATTAGATGTTGTGTATATTTTAAGATGATTTTATCATTTTATTTTTTATATAATGTTTTGGAGGATAGCTGTAGAACGTACTATGCAGTGAGCTACACTAGGACTGTTATGCAACAGTATGCTAGTTATTAGGTTATGATATGTTGATTGATGTGAGATTATGGTCTGAGATATGGATAAATGATTAGTAAGATTTATGGATAGAGAGTGGTGTGGCTGCGGGAGGTAAGTTGACCTGCAGTGTCTTGAGACCAGTTATGTTAGTAGGGGGATTGCGGTGGCTCGTTTGACCATTCCGTGTCTTAGGGCTAGTCCATTGCCAATTGGAAAAGGGAAATATTTTTTGGATTCAAGAAAGTTGAGGTATAGTAATTAAGGTTAAGGAATTCTTAGGGTTCTGCTTATATCCTTTACTTTTTACATTGATATGAAAATTGTTTCTGAGCGTCTCCATGAAAATGTGTGTATACATTAAATAAATATAAATATATATGCTTAGGTTACATGAACATATACAATAATAGTTCATTCAGTGAGGTTTGATCGCTCTGAATTATTTTTTTAGGATTCTTTTCTACAGACCTCTAGTTATCCTCTTCGCCGGAACCTTTCTTCTTTGACTGATTTATGTAAATTTTAAATATCACTTCCTTTGTATTTATTGAATGTTGTAGTAGTAGTATGCACCTGTTGTAGTATGTTATGTTGAGTTAATAGTGGCTGTGTACTCGAATATTTGTAAAAATATTTTATTATGATATGATATGAAATGAAAATATTTCTTATACTTTAAAAAGTTTTAATTCTTTGGTATATTTATAATTGTGTTTGGTGTGAACTGGTGTTTTAGGCTTGCTACAGTTCAGGATTCATGTGAATTTTTCCCATTATCTAGCACCGGTCATGACTCCTAGGTTTGGGTCATGACAAAGTTGGTATTAGAGCCTAGGTTTAGTATTATGTGACTTATATTGGTAGATTTTCCATTTTTTTAAACTACTACAATAATTAAGTTTGATTATGTCTTTAAATAGTCTTCCTTGCTTTTAGATTTCTATCTATACATTAGGATATCTATTATTGTCTAAATTGTATGTTTTTTTTTGTTCTTTTCAAAATAAAGAGAGTGTGAGTCACTCCATCGATCAATGAGGTCAAAGATGGAGAGTCTTACTAGGATGAGATTCTACCCCCTATGTTGCCAGCTAGGTGTAGGGGTAGGGGTAGGGGTAGGGGTAGAGGTAGACCTAAAGGAGCAACATGTCTTTGTAGACAGAGAGAGCTACGTGATGAAAAACCTACAAACTAAGATTTTAAGGAAGCTATATATGCACCAGGAGTTCAGTAGGGTGCAACAGCTATACCCTAGGTTGTACTACCTATGCAGCCTCTATTTCAGGAGGCAGCTTTAAGGTATGTTAGATCCAGAGGCAGTATTATTTTATACTAGATTCAGCAGGATTTATTTTAATGAGACTTCAAACCTACTAGATTTTATCCATGTGATTAAGTTAAGGACTCATATTGTACATATCGAATATTAGAGGATACTCATTATCAAGTTATCAATTGAGAGGCCAACATTGGACTGGTTTGTTTAAGTGATTCAGCCCCAAATTACTACGCTCACTTAGGCTCAGTTCATAGAGTGGTTTATGAGACAATTCTGCCAAAAGTCAATAAGGATGAGTTACAGACTCCAGTTGACCAATATTCCTAAAGGTGATAGGTTAGTAGAGGAGTATACTAGAGAGTTTCTCAGATTTTCTAGATATATCAAAGATATAATAAGGGACCAATACTTCATCGTCACCACTTATGTCACCGATCTAAGTTCTGCATTTGCTAAGATACCTACTATAGGCTTAACTTTTAAGTTAGTGACTGAGTTAGCCAAGGAGATTGAGCTGAGGCTCATTAGGCATGGAGTTGTGCCTGACTACTATCAGATTGGAGGTGCTGAAGTAGGAGGATATCAAGGTACTCCAAATATAACATTTCATATACGCTTCAGTAGTCAGCCAAGAGGATCTGTTTAGCAGGGCTAGGGACCTCAATATAGGATTCACAAGAGTAAAAGACATAGCTATAGTCGAGCCTATAGACGTATTAGATTTAGTTCAGGTGCTACTAGCAGCATAGTAGTCAGAGCTTAGGATATAGTAGCATAGAATCTATAGTCAATGCTTGTTAGATATATGGAAGATTCCATCAAGGACCGTGCTATATAACTCCAGAAGCATGTTTCAAATGTGATCAAATAGAGCATTTTGCTAGATTATGCCTTTATTATAGTTTTCAGTAGTAGTTCTCTCAATCGTCTTCAGCTAGTGTAGCTCCACCTCAATTTTAGTCACCACCATGTCAGTACTTGAGCATCTCTTAATTTGTAGCCCAATAGGGGTGAGGTAAAGGAGGTAGAGGTAGTGCTAAAGGATTTGGGTGGGCTTCTACTAGTCAGCAGGGAGGTAAAGGACATACTAAAGTTTTCATTCTCATGTAGCAGGATGCTCAGACATTTAATACAATGGTAGCAGCTACACTCCTAGTATATTATCTTGATGCTAGATTTTTTATTGATCCTAGTGCTACCTAATCCTTTATATCTCTTATTGTTTCTTTAAAATTGGGTTGGCAAGCTACGATAATGGTAATTCCTTTATTAGTTACTACACCTCTAAGTAATTCATAGGACATCGATGTTATTCTTCTTGGGTGTCCTGTTTTAGTAGAAGGTAGAGAGTGGCCATTAGACTTAGTATTGATGGATGTGATGGACTTTGATGTAATCCTGGGAATGGATTAATTATCTCAACATTATGCCACTGTAGGTTATCATAGCAAAGAGCTGATTTTTAGAATTCGGGTGAAGAGGAATTCAAGTTTGTGGGTGATAAGAGTTCTGCACCACAAAATGTTATATCCGCTATTACGATAAGAAAGATGCTGAAAAAAGGGTGTCAAGGATACTTGGCATTGGTTAAGGATATAATAACAGAACAGACATCCATATCAGATGTTCCTATAGCATATGAATTTCTTGATGTCTTTCTTAATGAATTATCAGGTTTACCACCTCATAGGGAGATAGAATTTTGCATTAATATGGTTCTAAGCATAGCTCTTATCTCTATGCCACCTTATAGGATGGCTCCTACTGAGTTAAAAGAGTTAAATGAGCAGTTGTAAAAGTTGCTGGATAAAGGTTTTATAAGACCTAACAATTCTCCTTGGGGTACACTAGTATTGTTTGTAAAGAAGAAGGATGGCACACTTAGACTGTGCATTGATTATAGAGAATTAAACAAGGTGACTATTAAGAACAAGTATCCCCTTCTGAGGATAGATGATTTGCTCGATTAGCTTTAAGGTACACAGTTCTTCTCTAAGAATAACTTGAGATCAGACTATCATCAGTTACGGATTAGAGAAGCTGACATTCCTAAAATGGCATTTCATACTAGATATGACCATTATGGATTTTTAATGATGTCCTTCAGATTAACCAATGCACTAGCAGCTTTTATAGATTTAATGAATAGGTTATTCATATCATTTATGGATCAATTTGTAATAGTATTCATTGATGATATACTAGTGTATTTAAAGAGCACATATATCACTTGAGGATAGTGCTATAGACACTAAGGGAGCATTAGCTTTATGCTAAGTTCTCAAAGTGTGATTTTTGGCTTGAAAGTGGCAGTATCTGAATGGCATAAATCGACATCATTTACAAAGACTTAGAGTTTTTTTGATTTGGCAAGATATTATAGGAGGTTTATTCAAAATTTTTCAAGGATTTTAGCACCTATAACCTACCTAACTCAGAAGCATATAAAGTTTGTATAGTTAGAAGCATGTGAGAATAGCTTTCGACTACTAAAGGAGAAGTTGACTATAACTCATATATTGACTTTGCCTAATGGAGAAGACAAGTTCATCGTGACTACTATTATCTTTACTCTTAATATTTTAGGTATTATCTACATGGGGTGACATGCAGTATTTACACTGATCATAAAAGTCTAAAGTATATCTTTTAGTAGAGAGATTTAAATCTCAGACAAAGAAGATGGCTAGAACTTTTGAAAGATTATGATTATAACATCTTGTACCACCCAAGCAAGGCTAATATGGTAGCAGATGCCTTGAGTAGGAAGTCCTCGAGTAATCTTACTCACATTAGTATGGAAAGGACACCTTTAATCCAAGAGATGCACAAGTTAGTAGACCAAGGATTGAGGATAAAGATAACTAAGTCAAGGAGATTAATAGCCTAGTTCAGAGTGAGATCGATATTGAGGGACAAGATTAAGGTAGCTTAAAGCCAAGATCATGATTTGGTGGAGCTTATGAAGAAGGTCAGTTAAGGGAAATATACTAATTTTAATTTTGATGATGAAGGTGTTATGTGGATTAATGGAAGATTATGTGTTCTTGATATGGACAATTTGAGAGAAGAGATCTTGGAAGAAGCTTATTATGCAGCTTATAGTATACATCCTGGTTCTACTAAAATGTACCACAATATAAAGGATCTTTATTAGTAGGATATAATGAACAAAGATGTAATAGAGTTTTTTTCCAAGTGCTTGACATGTCAGTAAGTGAAAGTAAAGCATCAAAAACTTTTTAGAAAACTTTAGCCTCTTCCGATTCCTAAATTAAAATGGGAGAGAGTCACTATGGATTTTATGATATGGTTACCTCGTTCAAAGGATGGATACAATTCTATATGGGTCATAGTGTAGAGGTTAACTAAATCAGCTCAATTTTTGCCAGTTAAAGCTACTTATCCATTAGCTAGATTGGCTAGTTATACATCAAGCACATTGTGTGTCTTCATGGGGTCCTTGTTTCTATTATTTCATATAGAGGTTCAGTGTTTACCTCTTGATTTTGGCAGAAGTTATAGGAAGCAATAGGTACCAAAATCGATTTTAGTACTACTTTTCATCCTCAGACCAATAGTCAGTCTAAGAGAATAATCCAAACACTTGAAGATATGTTTTGAATGTGTGTAATGGATCTTTGAGGCAGTTGGGATGATCATTTTCCATTGGTAGATTTTACTTATAACAATAGTTATCATAACAGTATTGAGATGGCACTATATGATGCTCTCTATAAAAGGGAATGTGGATCCCCTTTGTGTTGGAATGAAATTGGAGAAGGAAAGCTAACTCGACTAAAAATTATTCAGGGTGCATTTAAAAAAGTCGCTTTAATCAAAAAGAGATTGGAAATAATAGCTAGTAGGTATAAGAGTTATGCAGACCCAAAGTGCAAAGATGTAGAATTTTAAATTGGGGATTATGTATTTTTGAAGGTGTCACCAATGAAAGGTATTATTAGATTTAGCAAGAAGGGAAAGTTCGCACTAAGGTACATAGGGCCTTTTAAGATTTTAGAAAGAGTTGGCTTGGTTGCATATTGATTAGCTTTGCCTCTGAATTTTTCTTAAGTGCATCTATTGTTCCATGTTTCGATGCTTAAGAAGTATATTTTGGATCCTTCACATGTTTTACAGCCCTAGAGTGTTGAAGTGAATGAAGATTTGACGTATAAGGAAGAACCAATTGCAATCATTGACTATCAAGTTTGTTAGTTGCATTTTAAATAGATTTTGATGATCAAAGTCTTATGGAGGAACAACAATATGGAAGAGCATACGTAAGAAACTAAGACAGAGATATGGGCAGCATATTCATATCTTTTTCCTCGATAAAACTTTATACTTCTTTCCATTTGTTAAAATTCAAGGATGAATTTTTGTAATGGGGGAAGATTGCTATAACCCATATTTTAATTATTAAATTGAATTGAGGATTTCAAGCGTGAGTTATTATTTTATGAAATTATTATTATTTGTGTAATTTAATAAATTTTAATAATTCATTAAGGAGGAGATATATATAAATATGTGTATATTGTATTAAATTTTGTTAGATTATATACATGTACTTTATTTTTAAAAAAATGTGGCCTCTATTTCTTCTTCTTCTTCTTCTTCTTCTTCTTCTTCTTTCCTTCCTCTCCTTCCTTCCCCATCCAATACCACCCCACCCTCACTGCTAGCACCACCCAGCCACCGCTAGATAGCCCTACGTCACCACTCAGCTTCCCTTCCCTCCTCTTTCCTCCTTCCTTCTCTTTCTTTCTTGGTTTTCTTCTTTGCTGGATAAAGAAAGAGCTTACCCCTGGATATGCTGGTGGTGTCATTTGAATCCTCTGCTGCTGAGTTTCATTTTCTCTAAGTCAATTTGACCAGGTAACACCTATAACAACTTTTATTTCGAGCAACTTGATTTTAAGATTTTATGTTTAATTTGTTAAAATTGAGTTTGAATTCAATTAAATTGGACTGTGTTGTAGTTATATGAAATGAAATTGAGTTTGAATTCGATTAAATTGGACTGTGTTGTAGTTATATGAAATGAAATTGAGATTGAGATCTTGCTAAATATGATTTTTATTATTTATTTTCTATATTTTTAAAATTTTTTGGGTGTTCGGTTACTGTTCACATTACTGTTTGGAGCTTGGAAAATTTTTATATTTTTAATAAATTCTATTAATCATTTAGAGTAAACTATGTGGAGGAAGTTTGGTGAAAATATTTATAAAATTTAAGTTATGAATTTTTAAAGGTTATGTTTAAACATGTATGTTTGAAAAAATTATTTAAAATTATTAAATTATTTTATTTTAATTAAATTATTGTTATTTATTATGTTTTAGCTTATTTTTAAATAATAAAAGTATGAAAAAATTTATAATTAATTTTCAATTATTAGTTAATTAGTAGTAATTTTGGGAAAAATAAATGAATAATACATTCTTTTATATTTTTATTATATAAATAAATTAAATTTTGTTCTTAAACTAAATTTTTATGATATATTGGGATTTGATGAAATAAATTATATTGTTTTTATATGTGATATTGTATTGGTTCTTGGTTAGGAATAATGTGTAGTTCGAGGGCCCAATCCGAGATGTGAAGTTATGGGTAGTATTGAAGTGCAGTTTTGTATAGGAATGACTCTACTTTTAGTAGAGAGATATCTATTTTATAGAGGAGATTCTACCTAATTTTAGGTAGATTTCTCGTAAAGCATGACCTCAGGTTTGTTTTGAGTTTTGAGTTTTATTAGAGTTATGTCTTAAATCGAGTTTTCCCTTAGAAATCTAGAATATTTAAGGTTAAGATTTTTAATCCTAATTATTTTTATTATTTTCCTATAGCTGCACCGAGAGTAGGGCCTTTAAGTCGGGGCCAATCAAGTCAATATCGAGGAGTGCGTTCTACTTGTTAATTATTATTATATATATGCATTGCATGTAGAAAATATTATTAGCATCCATGTTTTGAAGTGAATTTTATTATGCTATATTGCATTAAATGTTAATTGTTAATGTTATTATATATATGTTTTTGTATTTATAAAGGTGAATGTTAATTGTGATTATTGGATGTTGTGTATATTTTAAGATGATTTTATCATTTTATTTATGATATAATGTTTTAGAGGATAGCTGTAGAACATACTATCTAATGAGTTATACTAGGGCTACTACGCAATAGTACGCTAGTTGGTAGATTATGATATATTGATTGATATGAGATTATATAGTCTGAGATACAAATAAATGATTATTTAGATTTATGGATAAAGAGTGGTGTGGCTATGGGATGTCGGTTGACCTGTAGTGTCTCGGGGCCAGTCATGTTGGTAATGAGACTACGGTAGCTCGGTTGACCCTTTTATGTCTCGGGCCAGTCCACTGCCAAATTGGAAAACGGAAATATTTTTTGATTCAAGAATGTCTATTCATTAGTGAGGTATAGTAATTGAGGTTATCAAATTCTTAGAGTTTTGCTCCGATCCTCTACTTATTTTTCACTTATGGCATTGATATAAAAATTGCTTTTGAGCGTCTGCATGAAAATGCATGTATAAATTTAATAAATATAAATATAAATATATAAACATTATATTAGTGCTTAGTTGCTTGTATGCTTAGATTGCATGCATATATATAATAATAGTTCACTCAGTAAATTTTAATCCCCCTTAATTTTTTTTAGATTCCTTTCTACAGACCTTCCCCAATTATTCTCTTCACCGGACTCTTTCTTTACCAATTGATTTATGTAAATTTTAAACTATCACTTCTTTTATATTTATTAGATGCTATAGTAGTAGTATGTACCTTTTGTAGTATGTTATGTTGAGTCAACAGTGGCTGTGTACTTGGATATTTGTAAAAATATTTTATTATAATATGATATGAAAAGATTTCTTATGTTTTAAAAATTTTTAATTCTTGGGTATATTTATGATTATGTTTGGTGTGAATTAATGTTTTAGGCTTGCTATGAGTTATGGATTCGTGTGAACTCTCATTCCTTAGCACCATATATGACTTTTGGGTTTAGGTTATGACAATTCTTCAGTATTCTTCATGAACCTAAATAAAGATATTGTTTCATATATGAAAAATAAATAAACAAAAAATATTCCACAATGAGCAAAAATAAATGAAAAAAATATTCCACAACATTTGACATAAAGCATGTAAATAGATAATTTCCAAAACTCAAAATGCAAAAAAAATCATAGAACTAATAAGTTCAACACAAAATCTATTTAAGTAATAGATATTAACTTGTGTTTTATGACAAATAACTAAAACAACCATGATAATAATTTTTTTTTTTAAAAAAGCTTAGTCACTCTTGTCACACTCTCTCTTCTTTGGACTAACATTGTTCAAAATTAAGTAGAACAAAGGACATATTCCAACCAATCTTATTGTTGGCAGAGTTCAACATTGTTCAAAATTGTAGAATATATATGTGTTTGGCACTGACTATAAACACATGCTCCTCTTCATTTTGGTGGTAGAAATATTGAGAAATGTATTTCTAGTCCTTTAATCCTCAATTTGTCAACCTTGTTGCCATACCTTCATCCAATCTTTAAATTTCTGTAATATCATCAGTTACCCTTTTTATGTTGTGTTTTCGTAACAATTAAAGTATCATTAATGAAAAATCAAAGACAAACAACTCTATGAAAGTAAAACACCAGCTAAAACCCAAATGTTATTCTTATAAAAGAAGTGATATGAAAATATTCCAAGAATCTTAAGATCTCACAAAAATGAAATATTGAAGTATAAGATTTTACCATAAACACAAGAAAGCATTTCAAAATTAGAAGGGAGACAACAATTTGCTCTAAACAGAACAGCTTTTGCTTAATATAAAATAAATGTATAAATAAAAATTTTCAAGATCCATCAATTAAGAAATCAATTACAAATCATTTGGATAAAATTTAAGGCTCAAATTTAAGGGGGAAAAGAAAAAATAAAAAATAAAAAATAAAAACTAAAACATTCACCATGAAGAAAAATAAAAATCATCTAGAAAAAATAATCTTTTATCTTATAAGATACCATTCATAAGACATATATAAAAATTGTAACAGATTAATAGATCCGCATAACAATAACAATAATAATAACATTTGAAGAATTGGCAGTCAAAAGCCCAGATTAAGAAATGCCTAGAAATTAGAAAAATAAAAGAAAAAAGAAATCATAGTGGATGATTCTGGAAGGAGAATTCTAGCAGTGGTTTTTGAAGGAGGGACAATCTTCTCCATAAGAATATGATTAAGAGTTAGAATCACATAGAGGTTTTTGAAGGAGGAATAAGAAGAAGATGATGAAAACGATGATGAAGAAATAGAAAATGGAGATGGTGAAGGAAGAGGAAGAGTGGTGGGGGTATGAAGGAAAAATTATTTTTTAAAAAAAGTACGAGTGTAATTTTTAAAAAAGTAGGATATTTTTATTGTTATGATGTATTTTTAGGGTAGATATGTAAAGAACCCAAAATGAAAAGAAGATTATTTGGAAGGCCTAAATGGAGGCCCAAGTTGATGTTTGGAAGCTCAAGTGAACAATCCAAGAGAAGAGATTGCATTTAGAGATTTTAAAGAGGCTGATGGACTGTTTGAAAACTAGAGAAGATCACAGAACCAAAGGAGTATGGTTTGGACTGGTGAAGTTTGAAAGTTTGAGGCCATTTAGTAAGATTAAAAGGAGCCATAAAGCCCAAAGAATGAGACCATGTTCAGATTAGTCTATGTCAAAGCAAGGGACAATTGGTCCAAAGAAGGTGAAGTCTAGTTACACTTGAGGGGGAGTGTTAAAGAATGAACTGGAACCCAATCCCACATTGGTAAGAAAATGAGAATGAAAGAGACTTATAATTAAGGGGGAGTTAACAACCAAGTAGCTTAATTGATTGGGAAATTACACCATACACCAAGAACATTTTCAAATATATGGTATTAACGAAAATGTTTTTAAAATCACGGTACCTTTTTTATTTTTCTTTCACACGTGCATTTTTTTCTTTTTTTAATTTTTACGTGATTATTTCTTTCTTATTTTTTTCCTATTTTATTCTTCTTTTTCTTTCTCTTTTTTCTTTCTATTTTCTATTTATTTTTTTTATTTCTAATCATTCCTTTCTTACTTTCTTGTTTTTTCATTATTTATTCCCTAACTTGTTTTTCTTTCTCTTTTCCTTCTTTTTTCTATTTATTTTTTTTCAAAAAACAAATTGAAAAAAGAAAAAGATAATGTTGAAGAAGAAAGCAGAGCAAAAAATTTTTAATTGTAGATGATGAGTTTCAAAAAAAAAAAAGAAGAAGATGATGAAGATTATGAGTTTTGTTTTGTTTTTTTTTTTTTGTAGGCATTTGTTTGAACAACTAGAAAAACCATTACAAAATAAGCTCATAAATATGAACAAAGAACCAACTAGAAAAACATAAACAACCTCCAAAACAACTAGAAAAACAACCGCCATAATAACAATAAAAATAACTACAAAAACAACCACAAAAAAAAACCATAAACAACCTCATAAAACTAAAAAAACAAAAACAACCATGAAAATAACCAGAAAAATAGCTGCTAAAAAAATCAGGAACCAAACACACATTCCTATCAATCTAAACAGATCAAACTAGACCCATTATAATACTCAAATTCCAACACCAAAAACAATTATAAATTTCAAGTTTTTAGCTATGGAAACTCTTTTAAAAAAAAAACATAAAAGATAATTTTACTCTCGAAGTCATTCACTTTCTCTCTACTTGCTTTATCTTTGAGTTCTTTGCTGGCCATTGAAGAAAAAAAAAAGGAGAAAAGCAAAAGTTAGATCAAGAAATTAAAAAAAAAAGTCATGGATAAAATTTTTTGAAGAGAATACTTTGTTGATTATTTAGTTTTGTTTTAAAAATGATGTTAACGATATCATGCAAGAGTAGAGAATGAAAGGAGAGAAAAAGAAAAAAAAAATATTGCGTAGAAAGCAATAAAAGAGAGACGAAGAAAAAAAAAAGAAAACTATAGTAGAGAATGAAAAGAGAAGAAAAGAAAAAAATTACAGAGAAAGAAAAAATGGAGAAGAAGATGAAGATGAAGATCGTAGTAGAATGAAAACAGAGAAAAAAAATAAAACGAAAAAAAAAGAGAGAATAAGAAGAAAAAAGAGATATATATTTGAAAGAATTATTCCGTGTTTAGTGTTTTGTAAAGTTTTTTTAGTCAACTGTAAAAGTAAAAATGTTTTTCTTTTTTTTTTTATATATTTCTGAAAAAATCTCTAACCTATTAGGTTTCTTTACATATATATGCCAAAAAAAAATATTTCAATGTCATTGACAAAAAAAATTCTAAAACTAACTTTTCTAACCTTTTTTTTTTTTTTTTTCCAAATATAGACTACTATACTTGCTACCCTTATTTTTAGGGTTGTCTTTTTTTTTCCCAATTTTTTTTCCTTTTTATTGATTTTTTCAAATTTTTTCGTTTTATACTTTTTTTTGTCAACATTTTATTGTAACTTTTTTTCTCTTTATACTTTTTTTCTCAACATTTTGTTTGTTCTTTTTTTTTTCAACAATTTTTTTTTGCTTTATACTATTTTCATCTATTTTTTTCTCAATATTTTTTTACTAAAAAATTTTTTCTATTGTCTTCCTTTTTTTTCTCAATTTTTTTTTGCTAAACATTTTTTTTCAATTTTTGTGGTACTATCTTTATCTCTTTTTTTTCTCAACGTCTTTTTTCTAATGTCTTCATTTTTTTTAACTTTGTTTTGCTCGACATTTTTTTTTATTTTCAAGGTACTGTCTTTATTTTATTCTCAATGTTTTATTTTTTTAATATTTTTTTTATCTTAAGACTTTTTTTTTCAAATGAATAATTATAGACTAAATATCTTTCAATTGTTGTTAAATCAAGCAATAATAATAACAATAAATAAAAAAAATTTCACATTTTATATTCTTAAAAGAAAAAGGATTTTATTTTTTATTTTAATTAGTTTATTAAAATGTCTAAATTTTAAAAAAAAATTATTTGATACTTCTCAATCATCAATATACAACAAATTTATGATACTTATTATGTATTTGTAACATCAACGAAAAAACCAAAAAAATAAAAAGAATCAACAAATCGGAACAATAAAAAACAACTAAAATCAACAAAATTTTACAGTTGTTGATTGTTATTATTTTTTTCAATTATATAATTATTAATAATAACAAAATTAAGGCCATAAATAAAATTTTACCGTTTTTTAGTATTAATGATAAAAAAAATACTTTTTTGATATGTTTCATAATTTTTATTATTTTTTGTTATTTTTTAATTTTTAACAAAAATCAACAAGAAATGCATTTGTTGATTTTTGTTGTTTTTTCAGTTTTTTTCATTATTAAAAATAAAATTAAGGTCATAAATAGAATTTTTACTTTTATTAGTATACAACAATAATAAAAATAATTATTTATTATTGAATAAGGATTTTATTATTGAATAAGTATCAATAATCATTTTATATTCTTAAAGAATAAGGATTTTATTTTTTATTTTAATTGGTTTATTAAAATGTCTAACTTTTTTTTAAAAAAATATTTGATTCTTATTGATCATCAATATACAACAATGTTATGATCCTAATGATGTATTTGTAATATCAAAAAGAAAAACTGAACAAATAAAAAAAGTCAACAAACCGGAACAACAAAAAACAACAACAACTGACACAACAAAATAACAAAAATTAACAAAATTTTATAGTTGTTGATTGTTATTATTTTTGTAGTTTTTCAGTTATCTTTTTATTGTTAATAATGAAATTAAGGCCATAAATAAAATTTTACCTTTTTTTAGTATTAATGATAAAAAAAAATAAAATTTGGATATATTTCATAATTTTTTACTTTTTTTTTAATTTTTAACAAATATCAACAAAAAATACAGTTGTTGATGTTTGTTGTTTTTTTAGTTTTTTCATTATTAATAATAAAATTAAGGCTATAAATAGAATTTTTATTTTTATCAATATCAATAATAAAAATAATTATTTATGTGATATATTTCATAATTTTTTAATGTTTTTATTAAAAAATAATTATTAAATACTGTGAGTAATTTTTACTTTAATTATTTTAATTTCTAAATTCTAAATTATTATAAAAAAATAATTATTGAAGACTATACATAATTTTTAATTTAATTAGCTTAAATTTTATATTCTAAATAATAGTAAGTTTTAAAATTAAAAATATTGTTATTTAGAATCAAAATATCTATAATCAACTTAAATTAAAGATACTTTAAAAAATAAAAAAAATTACAAAAAAATTAAAAAAAAAAAAAAAGAAAATGCCAAAATTATGGAATGAAAACACGGAGCTAAAATAGGAACAAAAGTGAAAAATATCATTAAAAGAAAAACTTGGACCAGGTCATCAATGAAATTCAATGAGTTATGCAGTGATATTTCCTCAACCTATTATGGTGGAAGGCAAATCCATTTTGAAGTTCATTCAAATGTTTTCAAGGCCCAATTGGAGATATTAAGTGGCCAATTAGTGTCGAAGCCCAACTCTTAGATTCTTAACATTATGAGTATCATATCAGTATTTTTTTTTTAATTGATTATGATCGTATGTCGTTTTGTGTTATAATTATAAATAATTGATCAAATTAAAATATTTTTACCAACATTAAAAAAATAAGACAAAATTATAAGAAATTGTAAATATTTGAATTTTAAATATAAAACAGTATCTATAAATGAATTTAAAATAGGAAGAATTGTTATTTTTTTCATATGTTTTGGTTTGTTATATTACTTAATCCCTAACATTTGAAAAAATATTTATTCGTTCATAATATTTGTGATTCGTGTATTATTTCATCATAACAAATGAACTAATAAATGTTAACTGTTACAAATGTCAGAGATAAATAAATATTTTTTTAAATATAAAAAATAAAATAATTTAATAGGTTAAAATAGATGAAGAAATAGCAGTTATCCTATCCCTTTAAAATACAACATGCTCCTATAAATGACCGTTGCTACGCACAAGTAGACTAGACTACAATATATTTCCCAAAAAGACTAGACTACAAAAGATACAACCAAAAACGTCAAATACTTTTCCGTTGAAACTTTCGTGGCAAGTTCTATCGACTCTTTTTTTTTTTTTTTTTTTGTCTGTCAAATTATCGATACATTTATATAAGTACGTGTATATATAAGAGAGAGGAAAAAAGCTGATGGAGGATTAAATCAAAATTTTGTGTGTAATAATTAATGGCATGCAAGAGCTTGTTTCTTCAATGCATCATCATCAACTTGCTTTTGTTTCTTCTTCATTTCACATCATCTGAAACTGCTTTGGCTGCTCCCAGAATTCCTAAAACCAGCTGTACTGAGTTCACTTCTTCTAAATTTTTTACTAAAATTTTCTTTTTGTATACCATTTAATTTTCTTTCTGTGTTGTCGTTGTCGCAGTGAGTAAGAGTGGGCGGCAAATAAATACAAGGGATGGTAAAACGCAGGTGAATCCAAGTACTTCAGGCCACTCGCCAAATAATGGAGGGTTGCCGTAACAAACCATGTTGCTGATTATGATTTTTTTTTACTGCTGTTGGTGTTTTGCATAGCATGCAAAAATGGCAACTGCGGACTTGTGCAGCAATAATTAATTAATGGGAGAAGGAACAGTGCAGGGGAATCTTAAAAATAAACCCTCAAATAGATAGTTTTTAGTATTATGGGGCAAAATTAGAAAAAAAAAATTTATAGGAATTTAACCTATAATTTTATAAAAATTAAAGTGAATATTCATTGCGAATTGCAATGTCACAACTCACGATATTTATCATTGTTCTTAGTTAATTAGAAGCCATATGTGGCATATTTTATAGTGCTACGAGGACTCTCTCTCTCTCACTCTCTATATATATATATATATTGAAAATTTTTTATTTATTCGAATATATTGCACTTGATTGTTGAGTCATTGGCGTATACTATGTGATTTACATGCTTTCTAGCATACCTAAATTAGAGTCATTTTTCAATATAAACATGTGTATGTATATAAATGAAATTATCACCATTAGATTAATACTTGTTTAATAATAACTATTGATAGAAATTCTAGATATTAGTCCATAAGAATAATCAAGGTTGTAATTAAATAAAAAACAATCTAACGATCTTAATTTCATTTGTATAGATATAAATGTTTGTACATTAGCAAAAGCCTATTAATAAAGAGTAATTACAAACATTTTGTGTAATTTTTTTTAGGCAAAACCTATCTTCAAGCCTCTAAAACTTTTGGATTTTTGGTTTTACACCCTCAAATTTTGTTATGTATATTTAGGTCTTTAAACTTTATGGTTTTGAAGTTTTAAACTCTTCTATCAAATTTTTAACACAAATTATTTCCTTTTAGTCCTTAAAGTTTTATATTTCTAATATTCATACCATTTTTTATTTTCTAATACTTACATCACTTTTAATATTTTTTCACTAGTTAAAATTAAATTTACTTATTTTAATTTCTAATATTTTAAATTATTATATACATATTTAAATAATTTTAAATTTTAAAAATAAACAAACAAGTTAATGGTAAGATTAAAAAAATAGAATAATTCTATTGTTTTTCACAATATTTTAAATTACTGTAAATAAATTTTTATAATATAATTCTTTTTTTCATGTACAAAAAAAGAATGATAAAAAATAAAGATTAAAATAATGATTATAAAAAGTTTGAATTATTTGAAAAATCTATACTGTTTTTGATGATGTACAGATATGTATTGGTTTCAACTATTGATAAAATTTATATTATAAAAATTTATTCATAATAATTTAATTAAAATTTTGTATGAAATACTGAAAATGTATTAAAAATATAAAATTTAAATTTTCAAGAATTATAAAATATATTTTTTTATCGTAATCTTTTTTAATTATGGTGTGTCTTTGTCATCATAATATTTATTTTGCAAATATAAGTTTTATTGAAAATAAAATTAGTATAATTTAAAATATTTTAAAATCAAATATGAAGGGTATTTAGTTGATTTCTGAAAATGCAGGAATGAATTGATAAATTAGAACAAATCTCAAGGGAGTGATGTTAGCAAATTACCCAAATTTTTTCTTTAACTCAACTAAATGGAAATATTCATATATACTTTTTATTTTTACTTTTACTTATTTTTCTTTTCTTTTTCTTAAAAAAATAAAAATCTATTTCAATATAATCTATTTTATTGATAATAAAATTATAATAAGGTTAGGAAGCTCGTAATCCTACAAATATTTTTAATTTAATATTAATGAATTCAATTAGTAATTGAGTAATTAGTCCATTTTAAATTTTTAGTAGAACAACACACTGTGGCTTTTTACTAATTTTTTATGTATTTCCTCTTTGACTTTTTACGCATGTAACTATTAATTACTTAAGTCATTATTTATTTATTTAAAGCTAAAATAATGATTGAATTTAGAATATGATAACTGATGTTTAATAATATTACTCCACTTCCATATATAATTAATTAACTTATTTAATAAATATTTATATAATTAGATTTTGTTAGCTTAGTCTATAAATGAACTAGTAAACTATGCCAAATAAGAATTTCTGAAAGAAAAGAATATGAATGTTTGACTAAATATCAACAACCTAACATTGAACAGAATATTTTGATTTCTTCTCTTTGCCACCAGTAATGTCAAAGTCCTTAGCCCGTAAAGGAAGTTCATCAAGTCATGCTTTGACAAAACCTACTGATGATTTTAACATTTTAATGGCACGTATGATATAAAAAAACATTAAAAAAGAGTAGATTAAGGATTACCCATAATGAAAAATTTTTGTGTTAATGTTTTCTTAAGAAATGAAAGAAATTAATGGCACGCAGCAGTGTAATTATATTATCTAGGAATCAACTTATCTCTTTTCATATTTTGATCTATTTTTTCTATTCATAATATGGGAGTTGTTTAATTTTTATTTTCTGCCTGTGTTGATGCAGAAAATAAGAGGAGGCAGCAAATAAATATTCATAAAGAAAGTAAAATAGGACCAAGGAATTACCGATCGTTTTACAAAATCTTGTTTTGCTCTTAAAGGCAACTCCTTAATTTAGTTAATATATTGTATTTGTTGGATTACAGTAATTTTCATTTTTGGCCGTAGTTGTTTTCTCCTCCTTGCAATAATTAATATGTAACCCTTTCTCTGTTTTATATATTAAAAATTGTAAGCATTTAAATTTTTGATATCAATACGTAAAATAAAATAATTTCAGGTTGAGATTTGAGATTATGGTCGAGAAATAAAATTTTAGGCAAATCCAAAGTGATGCACTCATTCCAAAATTTCTTTCAAGGAGTAGTTTAATTTATATTCCGAAATCAGAATCGAAATGAAGGGAAATCGAAAATGAAATAAAAAATTTAACAAAGTTTTAGTTTACAAAGAAATTAGAATCAAAATCAATTTTATTTATATATAAAAATATATTAAATAATTATTATTATGAATTTATAGATTTTATTTCATTATTTCAGAAATATCATATCTTGTAAATTTTCATAATATATAATAATATTTAGAATTTTAACAAATTTATAATTAATTTGACTTACTTTTATGAAAATAAAAAATTATTTTTTTATCCCTACAAGGGGAATGAGTTTCCATTAGCGGAGGAATCTATTAATTTTCACAAAAAATTTTAATAAATCAAATGTTAGGAATTAAAATCACTCGTTATAATTCCAATTTTTAGTCTTATTTGTATGAAACAAATGACCTCTAAGCTATTCATCAAAGCCAAAAGTCCTCGATGAAGAGCATTTTATTTTGCATCTTCGAATGACAAATTAAATAAGTGCTGATCTAGTATCATCAATCCATCAGTTGTGCCAAGAGGACAAGGAAGTCAGCTTCGTTTTTGGTGGTCGTGATAGCAATTGCTGTGCAGACTGGCTCGCAAAGGAAGCTGTGTTAATCAATGCCGACTTGTCTGTCATTCTTTCTCCTCCGGAGATGCAAGGCCTTTTGCAGACCGATGCCATTTCTAGTGCTGTGATGTAATTTTCTGTTGTGTGTTGGTCGGCGTTTCTGCCCTGTTTTTTCTACCAAAAATAAAATAATAATAATAATAATACTGATCAAATATTAAAAAAATTGTTGCATGTAGAATTAATGCATATGCATTTTGTATGAACTATTTAATGAACTATAATAGTGTAGTTTAGTAACGTACGTTTTGCAAATTGCGATTGTCTGGAATCAAAATCTAGTTGATTAATTGTTCAGCGAAGCATATATCACAAAGCTATACATAAAAATTATGTCAATTAATGTAGCTTCAGTATATTATCCTTAACAATTAAAATAGAAAAAAAGATAATTGATTTAGTATGATCTAAAGTTTTTTATTTTTTTAAAAAAAAAGCTATTTCAAAATTGTGAATGGCAAAATGAGGCAATGATTTAAAATTTAAATTTTATTATCTTTAATTTATAAAATTAATTTTTATTTGATTTAAGACACAACTTAAAGTGTCACAACATTATGCAATTTAGAAAAAATTAAAAATAGCAGTAGTGATAGTAATGATTCCAAGGCATTATTAAAATAAATAACAGAAAGAGGAACATATTAATTATGGGATCTCAGTGAGAAAAGTCAAAGGCCTAAATTAGTGCATGATGATAGCCTATATTGATGTAAATTATTTTGTAATAAAAATAGCCTTATGTACATTTTATACAAACTTGTATCTTGTAAACATTCACATACAAAAACAAAAAACAAAAAAACAAAAAAAAGAGAATTTTTTCCTTGTTCCCAATAAGAGCTTACGGTCATCATATCAGAGCAGCAATCTTAGGGAATCAAAGGGGGAAAAAAAAAAAAAAAAAGACACCAGATAGCATGGCAGAACCAATTAACCTCATGGCATCTCGTGACAAACCCATTGTTGTCATCTGCGATAAACTAACAAACAAAATGCAATAAGAATTAGTACATAGTAAAAAATGCAAGTACATATTCTTTCATTTTTGTATATATTAAGAATAAGTTAGATTGAAGTAATAAAATTGTATAACAATTCAAGTTTGTTGTTGGTAAATATGCTATTATGAAAGGTTTAAATATACATTTTTGTGAAGAATGAAAGAAAAAAGTGATGGCGATGTATGAGGAAAAATGTTCACGGAGATTTTTTACTTCAACTAATAATTCTAATGATACATTCATTATTAAAACTTACCATCGACATCAAAATTGTGGTAGAATAAACAATATTTATTTCATAATTTTATTACTTCAGTTTAATTTATCCTTAATCTATATGAAAATAAAAGATTGAGGGCTTAGTAAAATATAATAAAAGTTGAGGAGGTAATAGAATAAAATTTTAAAGTTCAGAGTTTCATAATGGGTTTATCCAATATATTACTAGAAATGTTTCACAATCAAAGCCAACGGATCCCACCTTTTGAAAGTGGAGAATAAAGAACACTATTGTAAAGGGATGGATGATAAACTCTATGGACCTATCAATAATTGAAAATTCATTTGATACACCACAACTAAACAGGTATGGCATGCAATTTCCATAAACTTCTTTGATGGATCAAATACCTCATAAGTGTTTAAGTTAAAAAGATGAGTGGCTTGGATGAAGAAGGTTGGAGGATCCATTAAATCATATTATAACAGTATCTAAGGATTGTGGAGGGAGATTGATTTTAGATGACCAAACCTAATGAAGTGTGTTGAGGATATACAAATCTACAATGCTAACAACCAGATAATGGAGTCTATACATTCCTAGATAGGTTAGGTGACCAATTGGACAAGGTTTAAAATGACGTGCTATAACTATGACTATTTTCCACAATCGAGCAAGCCTATGTGCAGGTCTAAAGAGAAGATATTTGGTAAGGTCTTATGTTAGGCAACACCGAGAGTATACCCAGTGCTGCAATGATCTCAAAGGGGTACAGGGTTCAATTTGGTTTGTAGATATCCAAACCCAACCCACCATCCTCGAATAATGAAAAAAAAAAAATAAGAAAGGAAAGGAAAAACTAAGAAAATAGGGTGTACTCCCTGTGGAAATACCAAACATACTTGAAAAATTTTATTTTAAGTTGCACAGGTATCCTGAGTGGTGTTACAATCTAAAGAGAAAGAAGAAAAAAGAAATTGATACAAGTGAAAGCATTGGTCAAGCAGCATTCACTAGCACTAAACCTCAAACAGCAGCTCTAAGCAAAGATTGTCTCACTAAAAATGTAACCGAGTCTCCCAATAGTTCAAGTAACAATGGTTATGGATTATATTGCTCCAGACAGGAAAGATCAATGGAGTGGATTATTAATTCAAGGGCAACTGACCATATGACGTTTGATTTGAAAGACTAGGAGAAATTTTATCAACTAAAATGAAATTGTATTGTTAATGCCAATAGTGTGACATACACAGGTACAGGGGTTGGAAAGTAGCACTCTCCCCTTCATTCTCTTTACTGAATACCTTATTATTTCCATCTCTATTAGATAAATTATTATCTATAGGTCAAGCTACTAAGAAATTAAATTTTTGTGCATTTATGTACCCTAATTTCTATTCATTTCAAGATATTCTCATGAAGAACATTATTGGTCATTGTACTAAAATAGGAGGTTATACTATATGAATGACTTCAGCCCTATTAAAGTTAACATTGCACACTGAATGAGTAACAAGGACCAATAGATTAGTTATGGCACCAATGATTAGGACATCTATCATTTAGTTACATGAAGCACATGTTTCCAATTATGTTCTCAAAGTCAAATGAGTCCAGGTTTAGATGTCAAATTTGTATTCAAGCAAAAATTTATCATGTGTTTTTTCTCATAAATCCAAATAAAAGTAGCATCCCATCTACTTTGATTCATTCTGATGTATATGGACCGGTTCCCATTTAACATAATTTTTGTGTTAAATGGTTTATGACATTCATTAATGATTGTACACACATGACTTGGCTTTATTTGATGAAATATAAACACAAAGTGTTTAATATCTTTAAATCCTTTCACAATATGGTAAAGACATAATTTGTCACTCGACTTCAAATCCTTCAATCAGACAATGAGGGACAGTATGTCGATCACAAGTTTCAATAATACTTTCAGAACAATGATCTGTATCACGAAACCACATGTTTTGAAAACACCACAAGATAATGGTATTGTTATGTGAAAGAACATGCATGTACTTGAGATAGCCCAAGCACTCCTCACTGAAGCTCATGCACCCCAGCAATATTGGATGGATGTTGTATGTATTGCAGTTTACCTACTGAATTAAATTTTGTATGTACTAAATGTCTCTTATTTTTTTAAAATTGTATTTTATATTTTAGTTTTATTCAATTTTGAACATCTTTGATTTTTTTTCGTTTACTTTTAGTTTATTTTATGTATATTTCTATTTATTTTTCATATTTGAAACAATATGTTACATTTTTATTCAACTTCATTAAAAATATTGACCAATCTCATTATATTTTTTATTATCTTTGATTGAATACATAATCATTATCATTATTATTATTTATTTTATTATAGAAAGTCTCATGATTGCTATTTTAGTGATTTTATTAATCATGATTGGAATATAAATTCCCAAAGCAAGAACTTGCGATATTTTTCATTCATTTTTTGTTTTTTTTGTTTTTATATTTTTTGTTTTATTTTTTGCATATATTTTTAGTTTATTTTCTGTTTACTAAATGAATAACATAATATCAACCTGTATGGATAATATGGAACAATTTTATTATATTTTTTAGTTGTTTATATATCGAATATTATTTATTTTTGAATAAAAATAATGTATTACAACTTGAAGACATATATTATCTCTTGTTTTTTCAAAAATGTATTTGATATTTCAATTTCATTCAATTTTGAATTTTTTTTGTATATATTGTGTAAATGAAATAATTCATATCCACAAAGAATTTTTAAAACTGTCTCTTAAATGCAATATATATTGTATATATTCAAATAATAAAATTTATACTCATACATAGAAAAAAATCTCTAAAAAAAAAATACAAATATTCGTAAATATATTCTAGTATACAATGAGCATATTTCTTGTATACTATTGATTTTTAATACACTTCAAAACATTAAAAATAAATAAAAATCTGATTATAACCTTTACTTTAAAAAAAAATCTGATTATTTTAGAGTAATGCATTAGAACGTCTAATTATATAATGTTCATTATTCAAAATACCCAAAAAATAAATAGAAGAAAAAAGTATTATCTTGATTGTTTCCCATCACATTTTTCGCAAACTCGTCCAATGATAATTCCTGGCTGTTTCCGGCACATAATCAAATCAGGATGATCCATAAATTCTTTAAACTCCAAATTCCACAACAGTTTAAACATAGAGACTAAAAAATTGTACAAAAAAAAATGCATTTAAGGTTAAACAAACAGTAAATTAGTAAAACAAGGGAGAAAAAATTAAAATTGAAACACACAGAAAGAAGGAATAAAAAAAAATTATGAAACACGATAGAGAAGAGATTAGACATCTTGATAGGTACAAAGTATGATCCCAGGCTTTTACGTTTTTTCAAAATAAAACTTTATTTAATGTATAATAATTGAGCAATATTTTAATGTTTTTATCATTAATTTTGATTTAAACGAAAAGATAAAAAGAAAAAAAAAGGAAGGAGAGAAAATAAAAATAAAAAAATAAGAGGGAAAGGAAAAAAATGAAAAGGATAAGAGAAAATAAAGAGAAACTAAAAGTAAAAAAGAGTGAAATGAAAAAAAAGAAAAAGATGATGAAAAAAGAAGAAAATAAGATTAAAAAATGGAAAAAAGAAAGGGGGTGATAGTGAACCAAGATAGGAAGTTTACAGCTGAATATTCTCTGAATATCTTATATATTTAGCCTGATATTATTCCTATTTACTGTATTTTTATGTAGGAAATATTGACACTGCATTGTATATATATTCGTGTAATCACTCTTTCAATATATAGAATCACACAAATTCTTTATGGTAATAGAGCTCTCTGTCTATAAAACAGATGTCTAACCCAACATCTTCTAATCAATCTCCTACAATACCATAGCCTAAGGAAATATTCTTCTCTCCAGTGGGAATTTGAAATCCCTCAATGCTTCTTCTCAAATCCCATTCAGGCTCTCAGAGGTTGGCGGAAACTTTGCATCCTTAGGAATTCAAGCCATGGTGCATAGCACAATGAGTCCTACAATTAACAATTGTGATACCTCAGCTGAAGCATGTAACAAGCTAGAAAACATCTATGCTAATCACTCAAATGCTCGTATGTTTTCACTCTTAATCCTCTCCCACGACATACAAAAGGGAACTAGTAGTTGCTACCTATATGAACAAGGTGAAAAGTATGGTTGATGATCTTGCACTAATTGGTCACACCTCAAATGGCCTCGGTGATCAATAAAAAAAAAATAGTAGTTGCAAAACCCATACTGAGACCCCCTCAATTTATTGACTTTTTAGGTGTAGGCTCTAAAGTTATATTTTATATATGTAGACCCTCGAATTTCATGAATTTGAAATTTTAAACTCTTTTATCAATTTTTTAATAAAAATTACTTTTTTTTATTCTTAAAGTTTTATATTTCTAACATTTTTATCATTTTTACCTTTTAATACTTATATCACTTCTAAAATTTTTTCACCGATAAAAAATAAATTTACTTATTTTAATTTCTAAAATTTTAAATCAAAAATATAAATTTATATACATTTTCAAATAATTTTAAATTTTAAAATAAATAAACAAGTTAATGTTAAGATTAAAAAAATTATAATAAAACTATTTTTTTCAAAATAAAATATTATATTTTCAAACTAAAATATTATGATGAAAAAGAAAACCATAATTAAAAGAGATTATGACAAAAAATATTTTAAAATTCTTCAAAATTTAAATGTTATATTTTCAATACATTTTTTAGTTTTTTGTACAAAAATTTAATGAAATTATTGTGTCACGACCCAAACTGGAGAGTCATGACTCGCACTAGGGAACGAGAATTCTTTTGAATTCGGAACCCGTAACAAGCCTTAAAAAAATAAAAATGCATGCAATAAATAAATAAAAATACACCATAAATAAAACTTAAATCGATATAAAAATAAATAATTAAATGTCATATCATAAAATAAAAATATTTTCATACAATATTCAGATAAAGCTCTTACATTAAAATAATATTCTATAAATACAAAGCACTACTACTATAGTTTTCTAGAATACAACAAAATTCAGATAATTAATTTACATAATCTAGATGGGGCTGAATAAGTCCAGTGTAGAGGTCTACTATTGAGGTCTGACGACGAGAAATCTCTTGGAAAAAATAATGAGAGGATTCAAACCTCACTGAATAAATTATTATAATATATATACATGTAATCCAATCATATACAATCAGGCATCTATATATATATATATATACAGGCATTTCACACAAATATAAAAATTCATTTTTATATATAATAGAAGTATAAAATCATTTTAGTTGAAGGACTAGAACAGAACCCTAACAGTTTGCAAAGGACCAAAACAGAACCCTAACAGTTTGCAATCTCAATCATAATAATTAACAACTAACAGGCTTATTCAAACTCCAAGTATTAAATTTTTTCCAACTTAAGGTAGTAGACTGGCCTCGAGTACACTAGGTCAACCGAAGATCCACATTCAGCCTTTCCTAAAACCAATTTCTAAATAAAAATATTAGATTCTCAACCTAATTCTACAATACTGTCGTGCAATAGTCCTAACGTAGCCCACTAGATAGCATGTTCTATTGCTATCCTTCAAAATCATTCTTATAATTATTAAAAATAATAAATGCAAGATATAAACATAATAGCATTCATTTAAAGAGGAATATACCAAAAGTATACTAAATGTATACTAAACTTATACCAGGTATATATGTCATAATATACTCAAATAACCATGAATATACCAAGAATATATTAGGTATATATTGAAAATTTCAACATGCATACATATATTGCATATATATCAAAATATACTAGAAATATACCAAAAATATACTAATAATATAATGAAATAAATTATGTATGAACATATAATAAAAATGTGAAATCCTTTATTCATGTATTCTATATGCAATGAATATATAAAATAATAACTCACAAGTTTACGTCCTCGAGACTGACTCAACGAGTCTGGTCCAATAGGTCTCGGTCTCGGTCTCGGTGTAGCTAGAAAATAAATAATAATAATAAATCAGAATAAATTTCTAACTTAAACTTCTAAAGGAAACTCGATCTATGAATTTAAAATCCAGACACAGAAATTCAGGATCGACCCGATGTCAAGTTTTACGAAAATTCCACCAAAAATTCGATTGAACCTCCTTTGTAAAACGGACATCTCTCTACTGACAGTAGAGCCGATCATGCAAGGAAAAACACACTTCTAATACCACAAAGCTCAATACCTCGGGTTGGAATCCCGAACTGCACAAATTTCCTTTCGAGGTTTACAATTCACCAAAAATCAGCATAAAATAATAAATATATTAAAATCATTAAATTCCATAAATATCGATATAATACCAAAATATAATATATTTGAACATTAAATTACTAAATATAATTATTTTCACTATAATTAAATAAAATCTCAAATAATATTATAGTATTAATAAAAATCAAAATTTTCAATAATATAACATATAATAGTAAAATTCACTTTTCGATACTCAAATAGCTTAAATATATATTAAAAGTAATTAAAAATCCATTTAATCACCAAAAAAATAAATAATATATTATTTGAATATAATTTTCAAAAATTAGTATTAATTAATTAAAAAATTAAATAATTTATAAAAATTATTTTAATATCGTATATAATTCTAAAATCATTTAAAATATATTATTTAACTATAATTTCCAAAAAAAAACACAATTAACCTATATATACAAAACTCACATAATAATAATAATCTTCTAAAAAATTATATAAATTCACTAAAAAAATATTTTAATAATTCTAAAATTATTAACTCAAATTAATAACACTAATTTAACTAAATTTCCATTAAAAATAATTAATTAGCATAATTATCAAAAATTCAATATTTTAATATTAAAATATTAAAAAATACCCATAATTCAAATTAATTCAAAAAAATAACCTAAAAATATATTTGAGTAGATTGAGCTATACACAAACACAATTTATGAATCAAAGTCAATAATTTAAAAAAAAATTCAAAACTCTAATGTCACCTAAACTAAACTTGGACATAATTTAAAATCTAGAGAGTTTAAGCTTAAAAGAAGCTTAGATATGGACTCACCAATCCAAAAACAATCGATCAACACTGGAATGAGGAGCTAAGGTGGCTGGAAAAGCTATCGAAAAAAAAATGGCAGTCTCACAGTCACCTTCGACTTCAATGGCTCCGATGTGCTCCAGGCGATGCTCAGGCAACGGTGAGGACGAGAGGAAGAAGAAGAGATGATGGTGGTAATAGCTGGTTGCTCTGGCGTGAGTTGATGGGAAGCGCTGGAAGTTTAGCTTGTGCAGGGAAGAAGAAAGAAAATAAAACAAGGAAAGGAAAAAAAATAAAAGGGAATTGGGTAATTGACCACTTGAATATATATATATATATATATATATATATATATATATATATATATATATATATATATATATATAAGAGATGATGGTGATGATGGCTGGTTGCTCCGGCAAGAGTTGATGGGAGGTGCTGGAAGTTTAGCTTGTACAGGGAAGAAGAAAGAAAATAAAACAAGGAAAGGAAAAGAAATGAAAAGGAATTGGGTAGTTGACCACGTGAATGTTGTTTACTTATATATATATATCTTAACTTTAGCTTAACCCCACACACACATGCACATAACAATAACACGATATAATAATAATAATAATAATGCTATTTAAAAATATTAGCATTGAAAATGATTCTAATACTTTAAATAATAAAACTCACAAAATAATTTTTTTTTTACATAAATGAAATATTTAGAAAGAAATAAATGGATAATATTCACAAATAACAATAATAATATATAAATAAAATTTAAAATTTTATTAACACTACATATCTCAAAATAATTTATATTATTTAAAATATCGGGTCACTACATATTGTGAATAATTTTTTATAATATAACTTTTACAAATAGTGGATATCAATGCATATCTGTACATCACCAAAAAATGGTGATAGATTTTCCAACCAAGTCAAACTTTTACAATTGTTATCTTAACCTTTGTTTTTTATCATATTTTTTGGGTATATGAAAAAAGTTTATATTATAAAAATTTATTCACAATAATTTTAAAAATTGTGAAAAATAGTAGTATTACTATAATATTTTTTAAAATTTAGCATAATAGCATTAACTTGTTTATTTATTTTTAAAATTTAAAATTATTTAAATATGTATATAATAATTTAAAATATTAGAAATTAAAATAAGTAAATTTATTCTTTACTGGTGAAATAATTTCAAATGTGATATAAGTGTTAAAAAGTAAAAAAAGTGGTATGAATGTTAGAAATATAAAATTTTAGGGATCAAAAGGAAATAATTTGTGCCAAAAAATTGACAGAAGGATTTAAAATTTCAAACCCGTAAAGTTCGAGGGGCTAGATATACAAAATAAAACTTTAGGAGCCTAAAGCTAAAACGTTGATAAGTTTAGGAGCCTCAATATGGGTTTTACCTAAACTTTTTGATGAAGAACTAATTCAGAATCGTGGAGAACCATAATAAAAGGAATAGAACATGCGTATTACTGCACAAGTCGCTTGATACCAAACCAGTAACAATAATAGAAAAAAGGATAAATGAAATTGTGGTGGATCTAAATCCTTATATGGCTCACCTCATTAAACAATCAACCAAGCTCTCATTAACCACGACATAGCAATAATTCTAGTCGATTTATTCTTCTCAAGGTATGGGATTTCATTCAAAATATTCAATCTGTTTCACCCATAAGGAATTCAAATTATTTCTAAGGTCAGCGTCAGATTGTGTGTTCGTTATGTGATAAGTCGGGTCATAGTGCCAAAGTTTGCAGATCTCATCCCTAACTATCGATCTTTACTCGACCATAAGCACATTATGTTGATAAAGATTCAAATCAGTCCAATAACAACTGGATGCTCGACTCTAGAGCCATGCATCATATGACATCCAATCTTCAAAATCTATCCATGCACCCTAACTACACATGGAATAAAGACATTATAGTTGGTAATGGTAATGAAATTAGTATCTTTCATATTGGCTCTACTACTATTGATTCTCCACTTACATTATTCACACTTAACAATATTTTGTGTGCACCTTTAATAACAAAAATCTTATTTTAGTTTCTCAGTTTTATAAATAGAATCATACTTCTATTAAATTCTTTCCTGGGGGCATCATTGGCTCAAGGCAGGAGTAGAAATAATCTAAATGAGTGGTCAAATTCTACTTCTCTTCCTCCATCATCCTCATCACCTTCAACATCAATTGCTTTCACATCCTATCGACCATCCATCTCTAACTATCTAAAAGAAAATTTTAGCTAAAATAAAATTTCTATTTTAGATTCTCTTGATTCTAATAATATTTGTGATTCTTGCTTATATAACAAAAGTCACAAATTATCATTTAAGAATTCTTCAATTATTTGCGAAAAACAATTTTAGTTTCTCTATTATGATGTTTGGGGTCCTTTCCCCATTTCTTCCTTTGGCAAATTTAAATATTATTTCATCTTTGTTGATTATTACACCAAATACACTTGGCTTTACCTTCTTAAACAAAAATCTAAAGCTTTTAGTGTGTTTGAAAGATTTAAAAAACTCATTGAAAATTACTTTCACACTTCAATTCAAACTTTATACAATGATGGAGGAAGGGAGTATCAAGCATTATCTTATCTTCTAATAAAACATGGTATTCAATACCTCACCTCACCCCCACACACTTTGGAATATATTGAGTTTATTGAATGCAAACATTGTCATATTATTGAAATTGGTTTAACATTCTCTATAATGGTTTTATTCCTTTGTACCTTTGGACCTATGCCTTTCAAAAAACCACATATCTCATAAAATCGCATGCCTACAACTATCTTAAACAATGATACACCCTACCATAAATGTTTTGGCCATAAACCCAATTACACCTTCTTATGAGTCTTTGGTTGTTTATGTTATCCATGGCTTTATCCTTATAGCAATAATAAATTTGAACATCAATCTAGAATGTGTTTATCCTGGATTCTCTCTTGCTCATCATGCATGTATATGCTTTGATATAAAATCAAATAAAATTTTCATTTTAAGACATGTAGTCTTCATTGAAAATATCTTTCCTTATAACAAAAATCATCATCTCATCCCTTGTCTATTACTAATCAATCCTTCTCTAAACTAATTTCCACATTTACATGTACTAGTAAAGTCATAACCACCTTATCTAACACTTCCTAAAATCTTGCCCCCTCTTCCATTATATCTCCATCAATCATTTTTCCAACCTCTACTACTCCAATGATCTCTTTACCCCTTAAAGACACCACAACATTCCCCACTTCATCCACCACTTTTATATATAAGTCTACTTCTGCTTTTCTCATGGATTCTCCTTCTCCAAGTTCTACACAAGTAAGTGGCTCCACTCCTTTAAACTCTCAAACTCCTACTTACCCTTCCACTTCCCCTCCGTATCCCCTTCTTACCCATATAGTTACTCACTCTTAAAATAATATTCATAAACTAAAGATTCCCTTTAACTTACATACCACCACATCACAAGTTGTTGTCTCCTCCCTAACTGAACCATTCTCCTTTACCCAAGACAATAATTCTCCTGATTGGCATGTTGCCATAAAAAAGAAATATCAGCCCTTCACTATAATGCTACTTGGTCCCTCATACCTGCTTCTCCTACACATAATATTGTTGGTTATTGTATAAAGTGACATCTAGATGGTTCCATTGCCTACTATAAAGGTTGCTTTGTACTAAAAAGGTTTCACCGACGACCGGGCATTGACTTTACTAAGACTTTTAGCCTTATTATTGAACCTGCCAGTATACATCTTATTCTTAGTTTAGCTATGTCTTATGGTTAGATTTGAATTAATTGGATGTTAACAATGCTTTCTTGCAGGGCACTTTAATTGAGAATGCCTTTATGCAACAACTTCTTAGGTTCATTTACCCTTAAAATACCACTTATGTTTGTAAACTGCATAAGGCTATTTATGGTCTTTGTCAGGCTCCTCATGCTTGGTACACTAAAATTCAATCCTTCCTTTTTGCCAATGGCTTCATCAATTCTAAAAATGATGCTTCATTCTTTATTTATTACACTACACATCATCTTATGTATATCCTTGTCTATATTAACTATATCTTTCTCATGATAGATGATCTTGTTACTATCAATTGCTTTACTGCCTTGCTAGCATCTCACTTTTCCTTGAAGGATCTTGGTACTCTCAGCTACTTTTTAGAAGTTAAAATTATTCACACTTCATATGGCCTTCATAAGACTAATATGCATGAAGCTAAAGCTATTAGTACTCTTAAGTTAGCTAATGGATCTCCAAATTATAATCATACTATGTACTGCCAGGTTATTGGTTCTTTATAATATTTATCCTTTACTCAAACAAACATCAGCTTTGCAGTTAATAAGCTCACTTAATTTATGCATAAACCCTCTCTCTCATATTGGGATGCTATCAAATGTTTCCTTTACTACCTCAAAGGTACTTATAATTATGGCATTTTTTTATCTTCTCATTCATCCTTATCTCTCCATGCCTTTATGGATGCGAATTAGGCAAGTGATACTGATACTCGTCACTCTACCTTTGCTTATGTTATGTTCTTGGGCTCTAATACCGTTAGTTGGAGTTCTAAAAAGCAACAAATAGTCGCTTGTTCCTCCACTGAAATTGAATATAGGGATTTTGCTTCAACTACTACTGAAATTAATTAGCTCATTAATATTCTTCATGAGCTTAGTATTCCTCTATCACCATCTCCTACTATCTACTTTGATAATATTATGTCACCTACTTATGTTCTAATCTAGTCTTCCACTCTCGGATGAATCACATTGCTATAGATTTTCACTTTGTTCATGATTTAAATGCTCAAAAGCTTCACATTTCTCATGTTTACTCCTCTTATTAGCTTCTTCATTACCTAACTAAGTCTTTACCTTGTCAGGCATTCTAGTGACATTGCACCAAGCTTAGCGTCCTACCTAGACCATTGCGTTTATGGGGGCATGATAAAGAACTGTAATATCCCAAGTTTTTAAATAATTTTAAACTGCATCGGGATATGCAGTGTTAATAATTTTAATATATATTTATGGTTATTTAATTAGTTTATTATTTATTAAAGTCATTTTTAATTATTTTAACTCTCTTATGTAAAATTTTCCCGAGAGTTTTATTTTTGGGGAAATTAAAACTTAAATAAATGAATATTAATTATTTTAGACGGTTTTGTGAATTTGCATGAGTCCATGCACGATTTTAAGTGTCGTATTAAAATATATACATATACATGCATATATGCACATTTAAATAATTAGGGTTTATTTTTAATTAAATTTATATTATATTATATAGTTTTAATAATTAATGTGTGTATATATATGTATATGTATATAGATATTATTAATTATGTGTGTGCTGTTTATTACTTGGAATATAATATTCATATATTATAATAATATAAATTAAAGTTATATATATACATACACACACACACACACACACACACACACACACATATATATATATATATATACATATACATATACATATACATACTTTACAAAAACAAAAGTTTACCAAAATTACGATTGTGCCATTATCTCTTTCTTCCCTGTGCCCGACGTCCCTCACACAATTCCGATCACTGTCACATCAATTTCTTGCCATCGGTGTGCTGCTCAGCCGTCCTCCTCCATCTCCAACCCATTCCGCCACCCTGTCCTTCCTTTTCCGGCATTGTTTGATCAGTTTTTCCCCTAGAAATCGAAAACCACTATTAACTCTGATCAACACGTTTTTGGCCACCGTTTGGAGTGCCACCAGTCTCTATCTCTTCCTTGAGCTCCGATGAGTTCATTTCCAAGCTTGGTTTCACTTGAGTTGGTCTAGATTTTCCTAGATTTCCAATTTTCAATTTCGGCCTATATGTGTTCTTGATTTTTTTGAGCTTCAATTTTAATAATTCAAGCTAACTTCCTTCACAAAGATTGATTGACTTAGCTTAATCTACGTGCTTTAATTTTTGTAGAATTTTTGAGAATTATTTTGATTTTTGTGAATTTTTGATTATTTTATTAATATTTTCTAATTTTTGTAAATTAATTAATTAAATTATGAAATTGTGATTTATGGTGTTTATAGGTGTTAAAATGAATTTTGGAAATTTGTTTGTAATTTTTGTGATTTTTGTATAATTATTGTGAATTTATTTAGTTTATGTGATTTTTAGAAAATTAGGTTAATTATGTATTTTGTTCAAATTAATTGGTTAATTGAGTAGAATTATTGATTTTATTAAATTATATGTTGAGAAATTAATTTTTGAGTAATTATATTACTTTTAGTGAATTTTTGTATAATTATAGTGAATTATGTGAATTTATATATAACTAGGGGTATTTTGGCAATTTGGCACTAAATTGGCTAAAAATTAAGTTAAATTGGTTTTAATAATTTTTTGAGATATAAAAATAATTTTTACAAATTATTTAGTATTTTTAACTAATTAAAACTATTTTTCATAAATTATTTTTAAATTATATATAATGCACTATTTTTCTAAATAAGGCTAATTATGTAATTTGGAGTTATAAAATGTATTTTGGTCAATATTTATGAATTTATCGAGAATTATGGATTTTTAATAATATTTTGTTAAAATTAGGATTTTTATGTATTTATCGGTTAAATAATTATTTTCAGTGTTTTAAATATCTAAATTTGCTATATTTTGAGTATTAAAAAGTATTTTTGGTATTTTTTGCATTTTAAATGTATTATGTGCATATCTCGTAAATTGTGAACCTCGGTCGGTGGAATTGTAGTTTGGGAGTTCGACCGAGGGGTTGTGAGACTATGTTTATTCGAAGTGTGTTTTCTTGTAGGACAAGGCTCTACTTTTTGAGTAGAGAGATGTCCATTTTACAGGGCAGATTCTGCCGAATTTTCGATAGAATTCTCATAAAACGTGATGTCCGGTCGAATCCTTACTCTTATTCTGTGTTCGGTATTTCTAGATCGAGGCTCTAGAATTTTGATAGACTTATTCTAATTCCGTATTATCATTTGTTTATTTAGTTATGCCGAAACTGAGGCTTAGTGAACCAGGCCCGTCAGATCCATCTCGTGGAGCGCACAACTGTGAGTTGTTATTTTATATATATATGTTTTAGGATTGCATGTTTTAGAAATGTATGTTTAAATTTTATGAAATATGCATAAATGGTTTAATAATTGCTTAGGTATATTTTGGTATATTTTAAATTAAATGCATGTTTTATTATTGAATTATACTTAAAATCTTTTTAAGTATATTTATAGTTTATTTCTGGTTTATTTTATGATCAAATTGAATTTATTTGACGTATATACACTTGAAATATACTAGTTTATTTTTGGTATATTTCTAGTATATATATGGTTTATATTGTTATTTTAATTAATGCCATGCATCATTTATTTTATGAATGAATAGATTTATTTTTAATGAACGATATCAATAGAACGTGCTACCTAGTGAGCGGCACTAGGACCGAGTACGTACCGGTACGATGATAGATTATAGGTTGAATTACTAACTTATTTATGGAAATTGATTGGATTGATTATTTGATATGTGATGTGATTTGAGAGTGTGATTGCTGGAGCTCGGTTGACCAAGTGTCTTGGGGCCAATCACACTGACAGTCAGACTGCTGGAGCTCGGTTGACTTAGTATCTCGGGGCCAGTCTACTGTCCAAATGGAACAAGTGAATTTATTTGGAATAAGTGAGCCTGTATGGCTAGAGTGTTGTCTAACACTATTCAAGGTTGCGATCATTTAGGGTTGTATTTGATCCTTCATAATTGGATATTATTTTCAGTATATATATATATATATATATATATATATATATATATATATATATATATATATATATATATATATATATATATATATATATATATATAATGATTTTGCTGTATTTGTGTGTATTTGCCTGTATATATATTTATTATATATATACTATTGAATGTGTGCATTTGTCATTTAGCTATGCATGTATATATATTATAACAATTCACTCAGTAAGGTCTAACTCCCCTCCGTTGACTATTATTCAGGAGAGTCTTCATCTTCAGACCTCAGTAGCAGACCCTTACGCCAGATTTCTTTCACCCCAGCTTTATTATGTAAACTGCTTACTTGATTTTATTTTATATTCTAGACACTACAGTAGTAGTTGTTTCAGTGAGCTGTATGTTTTATATATGTATGAGATTTGTATTTTAAAAGTTTGAAACAAGAATTTGTATTGAAAGATTATATATATGATATAAGTTTGTGTTATTAAATCAGCTGATGAGTTGTTGTATTATTAATTATGAGATTTTAATTTCCACTGTAAAATATTTTATTAATGTTATTATTATTGCATGTTTTTATTTTTTTTAAGGCTTGCTATAGGTTCCGGATTCGAAAGAATTCCCATTCCTTAGTGCCGGTCATGGCCCCTTGTTTTGGGTCATGATAAAGTTAGTATCAGAGTGGAGTTTTGTGTTAGGGCTTTAGTTATGTGAGTTATGGCCCTAGTTTTCAATATTGTGTTTTCTTTGAAACTACTGCAGTGAATTAGGTTCGAGTATGTCTTGATGAGTATTCCTTGATTTAGTTTTCTGCATATTCCTCCGTTGTCTGTTTTGTCTGAATCCTTCTGTTTGACTTTTTAGAATAAGGATGCAAGCGCGTGTCGCCCCATCGGTCGTTGAGGCTGAGGATGATGAGTCCTTTCAGGATGAGGTTTTACCTCCTGAGCCGCCAGTTAGGCGCAAAGGTCATGGCAGAGGTAGACCTTGAGGAGCGACAGGTTGCCGTAGACAAAGAGAGATACAGGATGAGGAGCCTGTAGAGCCCGAGTATGAGGATATTCCTGTACCTCCGGTAGTTCAGCTTGTTCAGCCTGCCTATCAGCAAGGTATGTCTGACCCTGAGGTAGCGCTGTTCTATGCCAGAGTTGGCAGGATTGCTTTTGATGGGACTTTCGATCCTCTAGACTTCTTGCATGTGATCGAGACTAGAACTTGGATTGCTTATACCGAGTACCGGTAGATTATGATCTTTGAGCTTTCTATTGAGGGGCCAGCCCTATACTGGTTTATTCAGATGATACAGTCGTACATAATGATGATGACCTGGGCTCAATTTAGAGAGCGATTTATGAGGAGATTCTATCCAGAGCCGCTTCGCATGAGTTATCATCTTCGATGGACCAGTATATCTCATGGTGACAGATCGGATAAGGAGTACACCCGAGAGTTCCTCCGGCTTGGTAGAGATGCAGAGGATCAGATGTGAGAACAGTACTTTGTAGTCACCACCTACGTCATCGGATTAGATTCTGCATTTACTGGTATGCCTACAGTGGGCCTTACTCTGGAGTCAATGATTGAGTTGGCCAAGGAGATTGAGTTGAGGCTAGTTAGGCAGGGAGCTATGCCTGATTATTACCAGTTGGGTGTTTAGTTAGGTGGATTCTATACTACTCTGTACTCAAGTTTACAGATTGGATCGAGTAGTCAGCAGAGGGGTCCAGCTCAATAGAGTCAGAGACAACAGCAGTGAGTACATCAGAGTAGTAGACATGGCCGTGGAGGTCAGCGTAGACCATTCAGACTCAGGTCAGGTGCTTCGAGTAGTAGCAGTGGTCGTAGTTCTGGATCAGCTGCCAGTATTTGTCAGACCTGTGGTAGAGTCCATCAGGGACCATGTTATATAACACTGCTGACATGCTTTAGATGTAGGTAGACAGGACATTATGCTAGATTGTGTCCCTATTCTGAGTATCAGCAGCCATAGATTCTGCGATTTCCTCAGCAGTCGATTGCTAGTGCTGCACCCATTCCTTTTCAGTTGCCTCCAGCCCAGCATCAAAGTTCTACTCAGCTTGTTCCCTAGCAGGGTCGTGGTAGAGGTACTAGAGGAGGTGCTAGAGTTGTTGGCCAAACTTCTACTAGCCATCAGGGAGGTCGAGGATAGGCCAGAGTCTTTCATCTCACTCAGCAGGATGCTCAGGAATCCAATGTAGTTATGGCAGGTATTGTTTCTATCTGATGGCTTTTCCTTTGTCCGTCGCCACTCCTCTCAGTGATTCCTTAGACACTGATGTTGTTCTTTCTGGTTGTCCAGTTTTTATTGGAGGTAGAGAATTATCAGCTGATTTGATTCTGTTAAATGTGATGGAGTTTGATGTTATTCTGGGTATGGATTGGTTATCTCAGCACTATGCTGTTGTGGATTGTCGAAGTAAAGAGGTTACTTTCAGAATTCCTGGTGAAGAAGAATTTAAGTTTGTGGGTAATAGGAGTTTATCACCTCAGAATCTCATTTATGCTATTACGGCTAGAAAGCTGCTGAGGCAAGGTTGTCAGGGATATTTGGCATTGGTCAGGGATACTTTAGTAGAGAAGTTTTTACTAACATATGTTCCTGTTGCCTATGAGTTTCCTGATGTTTTTCCTGAGGAGTTGCCAGGTTTACCACCTCATAGAGAGATTGAGTTCTGTATATATGTGGTTCCAGGTACTACTCCTATATCTATGTCACCCTATAGAATGGCTCCTGTAGAGTTGAAAGAGTTAAAGGAGCAGTTGTAAGCGTTGTTAGAGAAAGGTTTCATCAGACCTAGTATTTCTCCTTAGGGTGCACCAGTCTTGTTTATGAGGAAGAAGGATGGTACCTTAAGATTGTGCATTGACTACAGAGAGCTGAACAAGGTGATAGTGAAGAACAAGTATCCTCTTCCGAGGATAGATGACTTATTTAATTAGCTGCAGGGTGCACAGTTCTTTTCTAAGATTGATTTGAGGTCGGGTTATCATCAGCTACGGATCAATGAAGCTGATGTTCCTAAAACGTTATTCCGCACTCGATATGGCCATTGTGAGTTTCTGGTGATGTCTTTTGGCTTGACTAATGCACCAACAGCTTTTATGGATCTGATGAACATAGTATTCAGACCATATGTGGATCAGTTTATGGTAGTCTTCATCGATGATATACTGGTGTATTCGAGAAGTATGGAAGAGCATGTATATCACTTGAGGACTGTACTACAGATACTGAGAGAACATCATCTTTATACTAAATTCTCGAAGTGTGATTTCTGGATGGTGAGTGTTTCTTTTCTTGGACACGTGGTGTCTAAAGAGGGTATCTAAGTTAATCCACAGAAGATTGAGGCAGTGTCTGAGTGGCCTAGACTGACTTCTATTATAGAGATTCGGAGTTTTTTGGGTTTAGCTGGGTACTATAGGAGGTTTGTGCAGGATTTTTCCAGAATTGCAACCCCTATGACTCGCTTGACTCAAAAGAATGTAAGATTTAAGTGGTCAGAAGCTTGTGAGAATAGTTTTCAGTTACTGAAGGAGAAGTTGACCATAGCCCCAGTGTTAGCTTTGCCTAATGGTATGGATAAGTTCACAGTGTATTGTGATGCCTTTAGAGTTGGCCTTGGTTATATGTTGATGCAGAATGGTAGGGTGATAGCCTATGCTTCGAGGCAATTGAAGAAGCATGAGCAAAACTATCCTACACATGACCTTGAGATGGTTGCAATGATCTTTGCTCTTAAAATCTAGAGACACTATTTGTGCAGGGTGACTTGTGAGATTTTTACTGATCATAAGAGCTGAAGTACATTTTCCAGCGGAGAGATCTGAATCTGAGGCAGAGGAGATGGTTAGAAATGTTGAAAGATTATAACTGTGAGATTTTATATCATCCAGGCAAGGCTAATGTGGTAGCATATGCCTTGAGTAGAAATTCCTTAGGCAGTCTTGCTCATATCAGTGTGGAGAGGAGACCGTTGATCCAAGAGTTACATTTATTGGTGGATCAAGGTCTAATGATGAAGCTTAATATATCAGGTGGACTGCTAACTCAGTTTAAGGTGCGATCTGTACCAAGAGATAGGATTAAGGCAGATCAGAGTTGAGATCCTATTTTAGAAGAGCTCGTAGAGAATGTTCGTGCAAGGAAGTTCACTGATTCACACTCGATGATGATGGTGTTTTGTGGATTAGTGGTAGATTGTGTGTTCCTGATGTGGATAATTTGAGAGAAGAGATCCTAGAGGAAGCACATTCTACAGCCTACAGCGTGCATCCGGGTGTTACCACAGTATCAGAGACTTGTACTGGTGGAATAGATTGAAGAAGGATGTCGCTGATTATGTTCCTAAGTGCTTAACGTGTCAGCAAGTGAAAGCTGAGCATCAAAAGCCTTCGGGGAAGCTTTAGCCTCTTCTTATTCTTGAGTGGAAGTGGGAAAGGATAGCTATGGATTTTGTGGTCGGTTTACCTCGTTTTAAGGATGGATACGATTCCATCTGGGTGATTGTAGACCGGTTGACCAAGTCTGCACATTTCTTGCTTGTGAAAGCCACTTATTCTGTAGCTAGATTGGCAAAGCTGTATGTGAAGCATATTGTGTGCCTTCATGGAGTACCTATGTCCATTGTGTCAGACAGAGGTTCAGTGTTTACCTCACATTTTTGGCAGAAGTTATAGGAAGTGATGAGCACTAGGTTGGACTTCAGTACTGCTTTTCATCCTTAGACAAATGGTCAGTCTGAGAGGACGATCCAGACATTGGAAGATATGTTAAGAATATGTGTTTTGGATTTGGGAGGTAGCTGGGATGATCATTTGCCACTAGTAGAGTTTGCATATAATAACAGCTACCATAGCAGTATTGGGATGGCACCATATGAGGCGTTATATGGAAGGAAGTGTAGATTCCCTCTGAGTTGGGATGAGATTAGTGAGAGAGTTTTGACTGGACCTGAGATGGTTTAGGATGCTACAGAGAAAGTCACTGTGATCAAGTATAGATTAGAGACCGCAGTTAGCAGGCAGAAGAGCTATGCGGATCCTAGGCGCAGAGATGTAGAGTTTCAGGTTGGAGACTTTATTTTTTTGAAGGTGTCTCCGATGAAGGGTGTTATGAGATTTAGTAGGAAGGGTAAGTTAGCACCGAGATATATCAGACCGTTTGAGATTCTGGAGAGAGTTAGCACTATTGCATATCAGTTGGCTTTGCCTCCGAGTATGTCTCAAGTGCATCCGATGTTTTATATCTCGATGTTGAGGAAGTATGTCTCAGACCCTTCATATGTGTTGCAGCCCGACAACATGGAAGTGAATGAAGATCTGACATTCGTGGAAGAACCTGTGGCAATCGTTGATTATTAAGTTCGACAGTTGCATTCAAAGTAAATTCCGATGGTCAAGGTTTTGTGGCACAGTAACAGAGTAGAGGAGCATACGTGGGAGACTGAAACTGAGATATGAGCTTTTTACCCGTATCTCTTCCCTTCTTGATTGTATTTATTCTTTTTCTGGAATTTAGGGACAAATTCTTGTAAGGGGGAAAGACTGTAATACCCTGAGTTTTTAAATAATTTTAAACTACATCGGGATATGCAGTGTTAATAATTTTAATATATATTTCTGGTTATTTAATTAGTTTATTATTTATTAAAGTCATTTTTAATTATTTTAAGTCTCTTATATAAAATTTTTCCGAGAGTTTTATTTTCGGGGAAATTAAAACTTAAATAAATAAATATTGATTATTTAAGACAGTTTTGTGAATTTGCATGAGTTCATGCACGATTTTAAGTGTCGTATTAAAATATATACATATACATGCATATTTGCACATTTAAATAATTAGAGTTTATTTTTAATTAAATTTATATTACATTATATAGATTTAATAATTAATGTGTGTATATATATGTATATGTATATAGATATTATTAATTATGTGTGTGGTGTATATTACTTAGAATATAATATTCATATATTATAATAATATAAATTAAAGTTATAAATATACATATATGTACATATATACTTTATGAAAACAAAAGTTTACCAAAATTACGATTATGCCATTATCTCCTTTTTCCCCGTGCTCGACGTCCGTCACGCAATTCCGGTCACTGTCATGTCAATTTCTTGCCGTCGGTGTGCCTCTCAACCATCCTCCTCCATCTCCAGCCCATTCCGCTGCCCTGTCCTTCCTTTTCTGACGTTGTTTGATCAGTTTTTCCCCTAGAAACTGAAAACCACCATTAACTCCGATCAGCACGTTTTTGGCCACTGTTTGGAGTGCCATTGGTCTCTATCTCTTCCTTGAGCTCTAGTGAGTTCATTTCCAAGCTTCACTTGAGTTGTTCTAGATTTTCTTAGGTTTCCAATTTTTAATTTCGGCCTATATGTGTTCTTGATTTTTTTGAGCTTCAATTTTAATGATTCAAGCTAACTTCCTTCACAAAGATTGATCGACTTATCTTAATCTATATGCTGTAATTTTTGTAGAATTTTTGGGAATTATTTTGATTTTTTCTAATTTTTGATTATTTTATTAATATTTTCTAATTTTCTTAAATTAATTAATTAAATTATGAAATTGTGATTTATGGTGTTTGTAGGTGTTAAAATGAATTTTAGAAATTTGTTTGTAATTTTTGTGATTTTTGTATAATTATTGTGAATTTATTTAGTTTATGTGATTTTTAGAAAATTAGGTTAATTATGTATTTTGTTGAAATTAATTGGTTAATTGAGTAGAATTATTGATTTATTAAATTATATGTTGAGAAATTAATTTTTGAGTAATTATATTATTTTTAGTGAATTTTTGTATAATTATAGTGAATTTATATATAACTAGGGGTATTTTAGTAATTTGACACTAAATTGGCTAAAAATTAAGTTAAATTGGTTTTAATAATTATTTGAGGTATAAAAATGATTTTTACAAATTATTTGATATTTTTAACTAATTAAAACTATTTTTCGTAAATTATTTTCAAATTATATATAATATACTATTTTTCTAAATAAATGAGTTTTTAATGATTTTTAATATGTTATAGGGCTATTTATGTAATTTGGAGTTATAAAATGTATTTTGGCCAATATTTATGAATTTATCGAGAATTATGGATTTTTAATAATATTTTATTAAAATTAGGATTTTTATGTATTTATCAGTTAAATAATTATTTTCAGTGTTTTAGATATCTAAATTTGCTATATTTTGAGTATTAAAGAGTATTTTTGGTATTTTTGGCATTTTAAATGAATTATGTGCATATCTCGTAAATTGTGAACCTCGATCGGTGAAATTGTAGTTTGGGAGTCCGACCGAGGGGTTATGAGACTATGTTTATTCGAAGTGTGTTTTCTTGCAGGACCGACTCTACTTTTTGAGTAGAGGGATGTCTATTTTATAGGGAAAGTTCTGCCGGATTTTCGGTAGAATTCTTGTAAAACGTGATGTCTAGTCGAATCCTTATTCTTATCATGTGTTCGGTATTTCTAGATCGAGTCTCTAGAATTTCGATAGACTTATTCTAATTCCGTATTGTCATTTGTTTATTTAGTTATGCCAAAACTGAGGCTTAGTGAACCAGGCCCGTCAGATCCGTCTCGTGGAGCGCATAACTGTGAGTTGTTATTTTATATATACATGTTTTAGGATTGCATATTGAATCACCATAAAGGTTTAAAATTATATTGAATCACCAAATGCATCACTACCATAACAATAAACATATCAAATTCAAAAGCATATATGATATGCAACGGAACTGCGAATGAACCAACTACAACACTATTAGGCTAAAAAAAAATCCTATATACACCAGCATAACTGGAAAACCTTTAGTAGCACCATCTATGTTAACTTTGATCCAACCAATCGATGGAGTAATCCAGTATATAGCATGAGGGAGAGCAATAGGTTTAGCAAGACTTGAAATATGAAGTTGATAAAGATTTATTAAATCAGACTGAGAATTATTCATATGGTTGATGTTAAAGAATTCAATGTTATAACCCATATTTTATTAATTATTAAATTAAATTGAGGATTTAAAGTGTGAGTTATTATTTTATTATTTTATAAAATTATTATTATTTATGTAATTTAATAAATTTTAATAATTTATTAAAGTGGATATGTGTGTGTGTGTGTGTGTGTGTGTGTGTGTGTGTTGTATTAAATTTTGTTAGATTATATACATATATACATGTACTTTATATTTATTGAGTTTACTTTATTTTAAAAAAATGTGGCCTTTCTTTTCTTCTTCTTCTTTTCTTCCTCTCTTTCCTTCCCCACTTAACACTATTGCTACCCTTACTGTCAGCAGCACCCAGCCACCGCTGAATACCCCCACGTCATTGCTCAACTCCCCCTCCTTCATCCCTCCTCCTCCTTTCTCTTTCTTTCTTGGTTTTCTTCCTCGCCAGATAGAGAAGGAGCTCATTGGCATCAACTTTGGCCCCTATGAACGCGTCACCGGTGTCATTTGAACCATCTCCTCCAGGGTTTAATTTCTCCTAAGTCAATTTGACTGGGTAACACTAAGAAAAACTTTAATTTTAGGTAACTTGATTTCAACGTTTTATATTAAATTTGTTGAAATTGAGTTTAAATTCAGTTAAATTGGACTTGCTAAATATAATTTTTATTTTTATTTTTGTATTTTTGGAATTCTTCGCGCATTCAGGTACTGTTAACATCACTATTCCGAGCTCGAAACTTTTTTATATTTTTAATAAATTCTATTAATTATGCAAATTAAAATTTGTGAAAAACGTTTTCTGAAATTCTTTATAAAATTCAAGTTATTAATTTTTCAAAGGTTATGTTTAAATATGTATTTTGGAAAAATTGTTAGAAATTAGTAAATTATTTAATTTTAATTAAATTATTCTTATTTATTCTGTTTTAGATTATTTCTAAATAATAAAATTATGAAAAATATTTTTGTATAATTAATTTTTAATTATTAGTTAATTAGTAGTAATTTTTGGGAAAATAAATGAATAATAAATTCTTTTATATTTTTATTATATAAATAAATTAAATTTTGGTAGTAAACTAAATTTTTATAATATATCAGAATTTGAGAAAAAAATTATATTATTTTTATATGTGTTATTATGTTGGTTCTCGATTGGGCATAATATATAGTTCGGGGGCTCTACTCGAGATGTGGAATTGTGGGTAGTATTGAAGTACAGTTTTATGCAAGAATGGCTCTAGTTTTAGTAGAAAGATGTTTGTTTTACAGATGAGACTTTGCCAAAATTTTTGGTAGATTTTTTGTAAAACGTGACATCGGGTTTATATTGAGTTTTGACTTTTATTAGAGTCGTGTCCCAGATAAATTTTTTCCTTAAAAATCTAGAATATCTAAGGTTAGGATTTTTAATCCTAATTATTTTTATTATTTTTCTATAGCTGCACCGAGAGCAGAGACTTCAAGTCAGGGCCAATCGAGTTAATATCGAGGAACACATTCTCCTGTGAGTTATTATTATATGTATGTATTGCATGTAGAAAATATTTTTGGCATCTATATTTTGAATACATATGAATTTGATTATGCTATATTGCATTAAATATTAATTATTACTATTATTATATATGTTTGCATATATATGAGGGTGAATATTGATTGTGATTATCGGACATTGTGTATATTTTAAGATGATTTTATCATTTTATTTTGATATATTATTTTTGAGGATAGCCGTAGAACGTGCTACCTAATGGGCTACACTAGGATTGTTCCACAATAGTACGGTAGTTGCTATGTTATAATATGTTGATTAATATAAGATTATATGGTATGAGATACGAATAAATGATTATTGAGATTTGTGAATAGAAAGTGGTGTGATTGTGGGAGCTCGGCTGACTTGTAGTGTCTCGAGGCTAGTAATGCCAATAGAAGGACTGCGGTAGCTTGGTTGACCTTTCTATGTCTCAGGGCCTGTCCACTGCCGAATTGGAAAAGAGAAATATTTTTGGATTCAATAAAGTCTATTTATTAGTGAAGTATAATAATTTAGGTTATGAAATTCTTAGGGTTTTGCTTCGATCCTCCACTTATTTGTCACTTATTGCGTTGATATGAAAATTACATTTAAGCATCTGTATGAAAATGCATGTATAAATTGAATAAATATAAATTAAATATATCAACATTATATTGGTGTATGCTTAGGTTGCATGCATATATATAATAATAATTTACTTAGTGAGGTCTGATCCCCCTTAATTATTTTTTTCGTGACTCCTTTCTATAGACCTCCTCCAGTTATCCTTTTCATCAGAACCCTTTTTTCATTGACTGATTTACGTAAAATTTAAACTATCACTTCCTTTGTATTTATTAGACACTGCAGTAGTAGTATGTACCCGTTGTAGTATGTTATGTCGAGTTAATAGTGGCTGTGTACTTGAATATTTGTAAAAATATTTTATTATGATATGATATGGAAAGATTTTTTATACTTTAAAAAGTTTTAATTCTTTGATATATTTATGATTTTGTTTGGCATGAACTAGTGTTTTATGCTTGCTACGGTTTCTAGATTCATGTGAATTCCCATTACCTAGCACTAGTCATGACTCCTGGGTTTGGGTCATGACAAAGTTAGTATTAGAGCTTATGTTTAGTATTGTATGACCTAGGTTGGTAGAGTTTGAGTTTTCTTTGAAACTACTGCAACAATTAGGTTTGATTATGTCCTTGAATAGTTTTCTTTGCTTTTTGATTTCTGCATAACCATTAGGATATCTATTGTTATTTGAATTGTATATTTTGTTTTTATTCTTTTTGGAATAAGGAGAGCATGTGTCGCTTCACAGGTCAATAAGGCCGAAGATGGATAGTCTTACTAGGATGAGATTCTACCCCCTGTGCTGCCAACAAGGTGAAGGGGTAGAGGTAGATGTAAACCTAAAGGAGCGACATGTCGCTGTAGATAGAGAGAGCTGCATGATAAGGAACCTACAGACTAGGATTTTAAGGAACTTGTATATGCATAAGAGTTCAACAAAGTACAGCAACTATACCCTATATTCTACTGCCTATGCAGCCTCTATTTCAGTAGGGAGTTTAGGGTATGTCAAACCTAGAGGAAACATTATTTTATGCCAAAGTCATCAGTATTTCTTTTAATGAGACTTTAGACCCGCTAGATTTTTCTCTATGTGACTGAGTTAAGGACTCGAATTGCACATACCGAGTATCAGAGGATACTTATTATTGAGTTATCAATTGAGGGGCTAGCAGCCGACTAGTTTGTTCAAGTGATTTAGCCCCATATGACTATGCTCACTTGGGCTCAATTCAGAAAGCAGTTTATGAGATTATTCTACTTAGAGTTAATGAGGATGAGTTATAGACTCTAGTTGACCAATATTTCTAGAGGTGATAGGTCAGTAGAGGAGTATACTAGAGAGTTCTACACCTCAGAATCTTATCTCCACTATTGCAGTAAGAAAGATATTAAGAAAAGGGTCTTAAGGATACTTGGCATTAGTCAAGGATATAACGACAAAATAGATATCCATCTCAGATCTTCCTATAACATGTGAATTTCCTAATGTCTTTCCTGATGAATTATCGGCTTTACCATATCATAAGGAGATAGAATTTTGCATTGATATGGTTCCAAGCACAGCTTCCATCTCTATACCACCTTATAGGATGGCACCTACTGAGTTAAAAGAGTTAAAGGAGCAGTTGCAAGAGTTGTTCAATAAAGGTTTCATAAGACCTAACACTTCTCTTTGGGGTGTACCTATCTTGTTTGTGAAGAAAAAGGATGGCACACTTAGATTGTGCATTGATTACAAAGAATTGAATAAAGTGACTATCAAGAACAAGTATCTCCTTTTGAGGATAAATGGTTTATTCAATTAGCTTCAAGGTGCACAGTTCCTCTTTAAGATTGACTTAAGATCAGGCTATCATCAGTTACAGATTAGAGAAGCCGACATTCTTAAAATGGCATTCTATATTAGATATGGCCATTATGAGTTTATAGTGATGTCCTTCAGATTAAACAATGCACCAGCAACTTTTGTAGATCTAATAAATAGGGTGTTCAAACCATTTTTGGATCAGTTTACAGTGGTATTCATTAATAATATACTAGTGTATTTAAAGAGTATGGAAGTGCATGTGTATCACTTAAGAACAGTGCTACAGACACTGAGGGACCATCAGCTTTATGTTCAGTTCTTAAAGTGTGATTTTTAGCTTGAAAGTGTGGCATTCCCTGGGCACATAGTGTCTAAGGAGAGAATTCAAGTTGATCCATAAAAGATTGAGGCAATATTTGAATAGCTTAGACGAACATCAGTTATAGAGATTTAAAGTTTTTTAGGTTTAACAAGATATTATAAGAGGTTTGTTCAAAATTTCTCAAGGATTGCAGCACCTATAACCCTTATAACTCAAAAGAATGTGAAGTTTGTATGGTCAGAAGCATATGAGAATAGCTTTTGACTGCTAAAGGAGAAATTGACTACAGCTTCAATTTTGACTTTACCTAATAGAGAAGATAAGTTCATTGTGTATTATAATGCTTATAAGGTTAGCTTATGGTGTGTGTTAATACAGAATGGTAGGATAATGGCTTACGCTTCTAGACAATTAAAGAAACACGAGTAGAACTATCCTACTTATAACCTAGAGATGGCCGCTATTATTTTTGCTCTCAAGATTTGGAGGCATTATCTATATGGGGTGACATATGAAATCTACACTGATCATAAGAGTCTGAAGTATATCTTTCAGTGGAGAGATTTGAATCTCAGACAAAAAAGATGGCTAAAACTTCTGAAAGATTATGATTATGACATCTTGTACCATCTAGGCAAGGCTAATATAGTAGTAGATGCCTTGAGTAGGAAGTCCTCGAGTAGTCTTGCTCACATTAGTATAGAAAGAAGACCTTTAATCCAAGAGATGCATAAGTTAGTAGACTAAGGATTGAGGATGAAAATAACTAAGTCAGGGGGATTAATAGCCCAGTTCAGAGTGAGATCAATATTAAGGGATAGGATTAAGGTAGCTTAAAGTCGAGATTGTGATTTAGTGGATGGAGAAGGTTTGTGAAGGGAAATTTACTGATTTTAATCTTGATGGTGAATGTGTTATGTGGATTAGTAGGGATTGTGTGTTCCCAATATGGATAATTTGAGAAAAGAAATCTTGGAAGAAGCTCATTCTGTAGCTTATAGTCTACATCCTGGTTCTACCAAGATGTACCACAATATAAAGGATCTTTATTAGTGGGATGGAATGAAGAAAGATGTAGAAAAGTGTATTTTTAAGTGCTTAACACGTCAATAAGTGAAAGCAGAGCATCAAAAGCCTTTGGAAAGCTTTAGCCTCTTCTAATTCCTAAATGGAAATGGGAGAGAGTTACCATGGATTTTGTGATAGGGTTGCCTCATTCAAAGGATGGATATCATTCCATCTGGGTGATGGTGGATAGGTTAACCAAATAAGCTCACTTTCTACCAATTAAGGCTACTTATCCAGTGGCTAAATTGGCTAGGTTATACATCAAGCATATTATATGTCTTCATGGGGTGCTTGTTTCTGTTATTTTAGATAGTGGTTTGGTGTTTACCTTTCAATTTTAGTAGAAGTTACAAGAAGTAATGGGTAATAGGCTTGATTTTAGTGTTGCTTTTCATCCTCAGACGGATGGTCAATTTGAGAGAATGATCCAAACACTTGAAGATATATTAAGAATGTGTGCAATAGATCTTGGAGGCAGTTAGGATGATCATTTGCCATTAGTAGAGTTTGCTTATAATAACTACTACCATAGCAGTATTGAGATGACACCATATAAAGCTCTGTATGGAAGGAAATGTAGATCCCCTTTATGTTAGAATGAAGTTAAAGAAAGAAAGCTATCTGAACCATAAATTATTTAGGATGCATCTGAGAAAGTCGCTTTAGTCAGAAAGAGATTAGAAATGGCAGCTAGTAGGCAAAAGAGTTATACAAACCCAAAGTGCAAAGATGTGGAATTTCAATTTGGGGATTATGTATTTTTGAACGTGTCACTAATGAAAGGTGTTATGAGATATAGTAAGAAGGGAAAGTTAGCACTGAGGTACATATGGCCTTTTGAGATTTTAGAGAGAGTTGGCATAGTTGCATATTGATTAGCTTTGCCTCAAAAATTTGTCTCAAGTACATCCAGTGTTCCATGTTTCGATGCTTTAGAAGTATATTTCAGATCCTTCACATGTTTTGCAGCTCTGGAGTGTGGAAGTGAATGAAGATTTGACGTATGAGGAAGAACTAATTGTAATTATTGACTGTCAAGTTCGACAGTTACATTTTAAACAGATTCTGATGCTCAAAGTCTTATAGAGGAACAACAATGTGGGAAAGCACACATGGGAGACTGAGGTAGAGATGTGGGTGGCATATCCATCTCTTTTTCCTTGATAAAACTTTGTATTCCTTTCTATTTATTAAAATTCGAGGATGAATTTTTGTAAAGGTTAAGATTGTTATGAATTGTATTTTATTTAATTATTAAATGAAATTAAGGATTTAAAGTATGAGTTATTATTTTATTATTTTATGAAATTATTATTATTTGTGTAATTTAATAAATTTTAAATTATTAAGGAGGACAAATATATAAATATGTATATGTTGTATTAAATTTTTTTAGATTATATACATATATATATGTACTTTGTATGTATTGCGTGTACTTTATTTAAAAAGATGTGGCTTTTGCTTTCTTCTATATCTTCTTTTTTTCTTCCTCTTCTTCCTTCCCCACCCGACACCACCGCCACCTTCACTATCAGCACCACCTAGCCACTGCCGGACAACACCATGTCATCGCTTTGCTTCCCCTCCCTCCTCCTTCCTCCTCCTTTCTCTTTTTTTCTTGATTTTCTTCTTCACCAGATAGGGAAGGATCTCGCCGGTGTCAACTCCGACCACCTCTAGACGTGCCGCTGGTGTCATTTGAATCCTCTCCTCCTGGGTTTCATTTTCTCCAAGTCAATTTGACCGGGTAACATTGAGAACAACTTCAATTTTGGGTAACTTGAATTTAAGGTTTTAAGTTTAATTCGTTGAAATTGAGTTTGAATTCGGTTAAATTGGATTGTAATGTAGTTATATGAAATGAAATTGAGATTGATATCCTACTAAATATAATTTTTATTTATTTTCTGAATTTTTGGAATTTTTTGGGCGGTCGATTACTGTTCAAGTTAATGTTCCAAGCTCAGAAAATTTTTATACTTTTAATAAATTCTATTAATTATGTAGAGTAAACTTTGTGAATGAAGTTTTATGAAATTCTTTATAGAATTTTCAGTTATGAATTTTTAAAGGTTATGTTTAAATATGTATTTTTGAAAAAATTATTAGAAATTAGTAAATTATTTAATGTTAATTAAATTATTTTTATTTATTATGTTTAGATTATTTTAAAATAATAATTTTATGAAAAATATTTTTTATAATTAATTTTTAATTATTAGTTAATTAGTAGTAATTTTAGGAAAATAAATGAATAATAAATTCTTTTATATTTTTCTTATATAAATAAATTAAATTTTGATAGTAAACTAAATTTTTATGATATATCAGGATTTGAGAAAAAAATTATATTGTGTTTTTATGTGTTATTGTGTTAGTTCTCGACTGGACATAATGTATAGTTCGGAGGCCTAACCTGAGATGTGGAGTTGTGGGTAGTATTGAAGTATAGTTTTGTATAAGAATGACTCACTTTTAGTTTATATAGGAGACTTTATCAAATTTTTAGTAGATTTCTTGTAAAATGTAACATTGGGGATTTCTTATAAAATGTGACATTGGGCCTATGAGTTGTGAGTTTTATTAAAGTCATATCTAAAATTGAGTTTTTCCTTAGAAATCTAGAATGTTTAAGGTTATGATTTTTAACCCTAATTATTTTATTATTTTCCTATAGTTGCACCGAGAGCAAGGCCTTCAAGTCGGGGTCAATCAAGTCAGTATATAGGAGCGCATTTTACCTACGAGTTATTATTTTATGTATGCATTGCTTGTACAAAATATTATTGGCATCCATATTTTGAATAAATATGAATTTTATTATGTTATATTGCATTAAATGGTAAATGTGATTGTTATTATATATATGTTTTCATATATATAAAGGTGAATGTTAATTATGATTATTGGATGCTATGTATATTTTAAGATGATTTTATCATTTTATTTTGATATAATGTTTTTGAGGATAATCGTTGAATGTGCTAGTTAGTGGGCTACACTAAGACTGTTGCGTAACAATATAGTAGTTGCTAGGTTATGATTTGTTGATTAATATGAGATTATATAGTATGAGATACAGATAAATGATTATTAAGATTTATGGATAGAAAGTGGTGTAGCTGCAGGAGCTCGGTTGACCTATAGTGTTTCGGGGCCAGTCATGCAGGTATGGGGATTGTGGTAGCTTGGTTGACCTTTATGTGTCTAGGGGCCAGTCCACTACCAAATTGGAAAAGGAAAATATTTTTGGATTCAATTAAGTCTGTTCATTAGCGAGGTATAATAATAGAGGTTACAAAATTCTTAGCGTTTTATTCCAATTGTCCACTTATTTTTCACTTATTGTATTGATATGAAAATTGTGTTTGAGCATGTATATAAAAATGAGTCTATAAATTAAATAAATATAAATATAAATATAAATATAACTATAAATATAAATATAAACATTATATTGGTGCTTGGTTGCTTATATGCTTAAGTTGCATGCATATATATAATAATAATTCACTTAGTGAGGTCTGATCCTCCTCAATTATTATTTTTTAGGATTTAATTCTATGGACCTCCCCAGTTATTATCTTCATCGAACTCTTTCTTCATCGCTTGATTTATGTAAATTTCAAACTATCACTTCCTTTGTATGTATTAGATGCTACAGCAGTAGTATGTACCTATTGTAGTATGTTATGTTGAGTTAACAGTGGCTGTGTACTCAAATATTTGTAAAAATATTTTATTATGATATGATATGGAAAGATTTCTTATATTTTAAAAATTTTTAATTCTTTGGTATATTTATGATTGTATTTAGTTTGAACTGGTGTTTTAGGCTTGCTACAGGTTCTGGATTCTTGTGAATTCCCATTTCTTAGCACTAGTCATGACTTCTGGGTTTGGGTCATGACATTTAATTCCTTAATACAGTTAGATAAATTACATACGGTGACATTTAAAGGCACAAAGATATTATTCAATGTTGCTTGATTATGAAAATTCCATAATAACCAGAAAGAAGAAATTATACCCACTTTATAGAGAGCCGAAAGCTTACTAGAAAAAGAAATGGAGGCAACTAATGAATACAAATCAAGAGGAGTGCCAGTGATAATGAAACAAACTTGAAAGAGGTCTTGTAAGATAAACCATAAAGTATAAGCATAAGGGTAAAAGACCAAACCATGATCTATAGACTCATTAGCATTCAAACATAAATGACACTGAGCCTTTTTGCTAGGGGATATCATATAAGGGAAGACAATGAGGCAAAGCCCACCAACATAAAATTGAATGGCTTGGAGGAAGATAATGCCTCTATAACTCATAACCCCAATCAGTGTTTGGATAAGTAGTCCTATAGTAATCAATTGCCCATTTATAAGCAAAGGCACCATTTGGAGAAAAATGCCAAAAAAAAAAAGATTTTGATTTGAAGTTGAAAAAATAACATTATGAAGGTCAGTAACCACATTAAGGAATGCAGTGGAGAACTCAGCTCAAACATGCTAAACACTATCCCAATATAAATTGTCAATACTAGTCAGAAGGTATTTGTGAATCAAAGGAGGAATCGCGACTCTATCGGTAATAGAGTATCCTAGAAAATTAGATGTCCAAAAGTTGAGCCGTAAGTTATAACAAGGAAGCCATTGAGAAGAACTTTGGAAATCTTGGAAAATACCTCTAACAGAGGGCTAAATCGATGAGGAGATAAAAGAAGTCCTTGGAACACTTGCACTTAGAAAACACACGCAAAAAAAGTAATAAACAAATTTAGAGCTACAACATAAATTCCAAGCAACTCTACTGAGCATAGCATTGTTAAGGAAAAATAAATGCTTTAACCTAATACTACCTTCATCAATGGGGGCACAACACTTATCCCAACTAACAAAAACCAATTTTTTAGAATTTAAAGAACTCGTCCATAAGAATTTGCAAATAGCTTTCTCCATGTATTTAAGCAAAGAGCTTGGCCATTTATAAATGATAAAATAATGCAATAGAGAATCATAAATGGAAGGCTTTATTAAAGTAAAATGTTCGAACATAAAGAGAGAATGATCCTTCAAAGTCTCCATTTTGGCAATAACCCGATTAGCAATTGCCTTCAACCATTTAGCTTTAGGAGCACCCATAAATATTGGAACACTAAGATAAGTAAACGGGAAACTACCAAATCTCATTCTAGCTCTAGAATGCAGAATGGTGGCTAGAGCAGAAGAAATACCCTTGCTAAAAAACATTTCTAATTTTTCCTAATTAACCTTCTATCTAGAAACTACAGTCATCGAAGTCTATAGCTAGCAAATCAATATTAGACCAACAAGCTTTGTAAAAAATGAGAATATCATCGGCATAGCGCAAGTGTAATGAGCAAACAATATTACCACCACCAATCATTAGTGATAATGCACCTAACTGAACAAGATTAGAAAGCTTCAGACTTAAAAATTCCTCAATAAGATAGAAAGCAAAGTCAAAAGAGGGTCACCTTGCCGAACTCCTCTAGAGACTGAAAAATAATCATTTTGACTACTATTTATTAGAATAGAATGTCTAACTAATTAAAATAGCCCAAATCCAATTATAAAATTTACTAAAAAAACTAAAACCACTAAGAACTGCAATGATAAAGTCTCATTCCGTGGAATCAAAAGCCTTCTTAATTTCAATCTTCAAGGCCATATTACCACCCAACAAGTACGGTTCATCAAATTAAAACATTATAAGGCAGCAACAATACAATCCTCATTATGTATTCCCTTTAAAAAACCAAATTGATTAGTAAAAATAATACGCGAGGCAATAGAACCAAGACAATTTACTAAAATTTTAATAATAATCTTGAAAAGAAAATTACTCAAAATTATAGGGTGAAATTTTTCAACAATATTTGCATCAACCACCTTAGGAATGAGAACCATCAAATTAGAATTAATACCATTCATTAAAGATCCTAAAGCAAAAAAAACTACAAACAACTTTAGAAAGATCAAAACCCATAAAGAAAGAAATGACCTATGAAACCATCAAGTCCAGGAGCACTATTGGGTAAATGTAAAAAAGTACTGAACGAATGATATCATTAGAATGCATTAAAGTCAAAGCTAAATTTTCGGCCTCAGTAACCATCAGAGGAATCACTTGCTTAATACCGAACAGATCCCGAGAAGCATCATCAGAAGTAAAAAGAGAAGAGAAAAATTGAGTGACATTATGAGTAATGATAGATGATTAAGTTTCCAATACACCATCAATCATCACAAAAGTACCAAAAGAGTGAGTACTATACTGAGCTAAGAGACTACGATAGTACTTAGAATTTCTATCACCATCTTGTAGCCAACGAATTCTACTCTTATCTTTCAATAAGGATTCATGTCTGGAGAGCTATAAAGCTAAATTATTATTAGCATTAAGCTCACGATTATGTAAATCTTCAAAGAATCCATGAGTTTCAATCTCTTGTTGGATATGGACAAGATGCTGCTTAGCTTGAGAAATAAACTGATCAACATGGCCAAAAACATTTCTATTCCCTTGACGCAAAAAAACCACAACAGCTTATGCATCATAATGAACATGGGATGCCCTAAAACAGAAAGAGATCTACAGAAGTTGCTAACCAAACTCAAAAAATCCTCATGGCTAGTGCAAATTGACATAAGGCTTTGAATATCTTATATATTTAGCCTAATATTATTCCAATTTTATGCATTTTGTTTTAGGAAATCTTGACACTGCATTGTACATAAATTCGTGTAATCATTCTTTCAATATACAGAATCACAAAAATTCTCTAAGTAGGAGAAAAACAAAAAGAAAAAAGTAAAAGAAGGGCAGAAAAAATATTGAAAAATTAAAAATTAAAAAAAGGAAAGGAAAACAAGGAGAGAAGGAAAAAATAAGACAAAAATAAAAAATAGGAAAAGAAAAATAAGAAAAAATAAGGTGAAAATAAAAATTAAAAAAATAAAAACAAAAAACAAGAAAAAAAAGATGCAAAGGCAAAAAGAAGGAAACAGAGGCCAAAAATGAAATAAAGTACACAAATATAGAAAAAAATAAAAAAGAAACAGGCTTATAATTTTTTTAAAAAAAAGTTTGTTTGTTTGTTTATTTTTAAAGAGTTAAAAAATCTCACACAAGCTCACCCGTGACAAATTTAGTGTGCTTCTCTCTGTGCCTTTTAATAGGAGTAGATCGAGTTAGAGCTGAACTCACAATCCTCCTTTATGTTTATAAACTGTTTATGAGCTTAAATAAGTTTAAAATAGTCTAAAAAAATTTTTAAAAAATACAAACTGTAAATTAGAATTATATATAAAAAATTAAAAATAAATTATTTATTAAAAAATTACAATATATTTAATAAAATTATGATTTTATTCTAATATATTTTAAATTTTTTTTACAATATAAATTTATATATTATATATCTAAAATCAAATTACTAAACATTAAACTTACGAGCTGACTGACGAGCTTTTATTCGACTTTATTAGCGAGTTTCACGAGCGAAATTTTATATAATTTGAGCTCAGCTTATTTATTAAATAAACTTTAATATACAAATTTGAACAAGCTTTTATCGAGCTAAATACTGAACAGCTTACGAGCAGCTCAACTCATTTACACCCCTACCTTTTAGATCTGAATTCGGCTAGTCTAATTTTGCCTTTGCAGCTCTGAAAGAGGATGCATAATGGAAGTAAGTTTGTAGAAGTCTTTGTAAAGAAAGAGCTAATTATATATTGTTGTGATGGGAAGATCGTACCATCAAACTTGCTTATAAAATTGTTCTAATTTTTTTTTTTAACTTCAATCCCATGACTTTAAAATTAAGTAGGGGTGTAAAAATGGGTTAATGAATTGTGTTGCTGTCGGGTTTGGTGACACTACTAGGATCAATACAAATACAACTTATTTATTAATCATATCAAATATTTTAACCATAACATGACACGAAAATTAAATGGGTTACATGAATACGATATGTGTAACTCATTTATTTAAATGTGCTATATGGATTATAAAATTTAACATGATCCATTTGACATGTAAAACATTTATAATATATGAAATTGCTATTTTTTCACAAGAAAAATTAAAAATAATGTCTATAATTTATCAATTTGCATAATACAATTATAAAAATATTATTTTATAAAAAAATGCAATAAATGAATAATTTATTATTTAAAATTATAAAAAAAATATATGAATTTTTAATGGATCATGTCTTATTATGTCAGGTTAACACGATCTAACATAATACGTATAATTAAATGTACGTATAATTAAATGGGATCACTTGTCAACCCGTGACACAATCTAGTTGAATAGTATTATAAACGGATTGACACTGCATTTTAACACCCCTAAGTTTAAGTATTATTATTATGATGAATTCACACTTCATTTTATTATTGGTTTATCTACAAATCTTCTTTGCTAATGGAAATTTTGATTTTTGTTTATTTAATATCAAATTAATATGATGATAGTTAATGCTGCTTTATTATAAAAAAGATGTATGGAAATATGGAGTGATCATGAACTTCCTCTGCAAGCACAAAAAAGTCTGACATTACTGATTGTATATCTCTCACACTCCATGCTTGCTTAATGCTTCATTTATTGGACCATATTGTATATTTGAAAGTAATTGGTTTGGTAAAGAACATCACTATTCAAGACTCGTTCCTCTCTCGAGTAGGAAACCCTCTTACAAGACTAATGGACCAATAACTTCTGTTGCGGGTTTGAAATTTCTACTATTTGGTGCAATCACAACATTTTGCTTAACCATAAGGTCTGTTTATTTTGGTAAAAAATAAAAGTGAAAATGAAATTGAAATGAAAGATTTTAATTTTTAATATTTGATTAATTAAAATTAAGTAATAGTAGTAGTAATATGAGAAAAATAAAACTGCTATGTTAAACTTTGAGCCAATGAACATTTATATCTTATTTTTAATATCATTTTAATTTCATCCTTCAGCTTTATAAATTGGTCAATTCTATTAGAATTTACCATTTGATTTCTTAAAGAAAAAACAAAGTTAAAATTTTTTTCTCAAGTTACGTTTCAGTCTTACCACTTTTGGAACAAATTTAAAAATTAATTTTAAATTTTTGCATAAAATATTAACTTTGTATATATCAATGAAAATTAAAAAAAAAAGTTATAACTTGTGAATCAATTTATTATATATACTAATATAAATGAAATAAAAATAAAATATAAAGTAAGCACTTTAATTATCAGTACAAGTGATAATAAAATTTTATTTTTATCTTTCCATATTTCTTAGAAAAATCAACTTTTTTTATATTTTTTACTAATATTTTTACTACCTCAAATTTTTTTTTTATTTTCTACACTTTTTCTTTCATCCTATTAGAAAATTTTTTTAATTAATATGTTTGAAAGTTGCAAATTAAATTCTAAAGTAATCGAAATACTAGTTTTCTAGTGAAAAAGTTAAAAGTTATGAAAATATTTAGAAATTTATTCTTAAATCTTTTGTGGAGAGTGGAAAAATTAGAATTTAAAATCTTTCTTATACATTTTATTTTTTCCTTATAAAAAAATTGTAAATTTAATAAGTGTCAAATATATTTTACAGGGATTTAAAAGTCATTTTTGAAAATATAATTAAATTTTTCGAATAAAACTAGATAAAATGGACATAATTTGTAAAGTTAAAGGAGTAAATTGAAATAACTTTAAAAATAATATATATATATATATATATATATATATATATATATATATATATATATATCCTTAACCCTAAAATTATTAAGTTAAAAATTTGACAAGTGTCTATTTTTATATTTGAGTATTCACTTTAAAAGTTAATGTGTCTAACAATTAAAAATCCTAATTTTTATTAAAAATAAAATATTTATAATAGCTTTTTAGTATTATTTTTTTACTAAAACAGTAATATATACACATGTTCTATTCAATGTAAAACACTTTATTCTATTATATCTAAAACTTTACTTTTTTTTTAATAAAAAATTATGTCTTTTATTCTAACTAAAACATTTATTTTTTAACTATTTTCTATTTTTTTATTTTATTTATTAAATTATTATTATACTGCACATGTTAAAAATTTATACATGTACTCTTAAAAAAATAAAATAAAATTATTGTAATAACTTTCTAAATTTTAATTTTTATATTTAAATAAATTTTAATTTATTAAAATTATTTAATTATTTATTTTAAAATATATATATTATTTATAGTCCGGGCAAAGCTCGGATACACAACTAGTTGATAATTAGTTCAAAGTTTAGAATAGAACTTATAGTTTTCTTTAGTACAAACATGTGTAAATACACAAATGAAATTACAACAATTAGATTAATACTTATTTAATAATAGCCATTGAGGAACATTATGGGTATTGATACACAAGAATAATTAATTGTTGTAATTAAATAAAAAGTAATTTAATAGTCCTAATTTTATTTGTATAAAAGCCTAATTAATTTTAAATAATATGGCAGACTAAGACCCCTAAATACCAATGAAGTCAAATTTCTTAATTTGCCCACATATTTTGACTAAATCTAATCATTCCATTAATTGGAAAATTTTATTCATACATGATTTTTATATAAATCAAATTAAAGAGAAGCAGAGTTGTTACTATTAAAAAAATGGCCATGGCTCACAGAAGGTTCAGCTTGTTTCTTCTTTGCATAATCTTTCTCTTTTTCTCATCATCTGAGATTGTGTTGGCCAGACACCATGCTCCTAAAACCAGCAGTGAGTTCACTTCAAACTATTGTGATCTATATATATATATATATATATATATATATATATATATATATATGTTACTCTTCTGATACAATTTTCTGATACAATTTTTCTGTGTGTTGCCGCAGAATATAAGAGTGGCCACCAAATAAATATTCATCACCAAAGTAAAACAGAAGTGGGTGATAGTAAATCAGGCCACGCGCCAGGAAGTACCAATTGCGGTGGCTGCAATCGAGCTTAGTAAACGTCGGAGTTAGAGCTACAGAAGGTCCTCTGATTTTATGGACTGCAAGTTAATATATAAACTTACTTGCAGTTTGTCAATATATAAATAGAATTGAATCTATGAAATATATTAAAATATATTTTACAGCACTTCTATTTCAATTAAAATGCTTTAATATCTCTAACAATATATAAGGAGTTGTTTAATTTTCATTTTCTCGTGTTGTTGCAGAACATAAGAAGAGGCTGCAAATAAAGAAAGTGAAACAGGGGTGGATAGAAATGTTTCATCAAAGATTCTGATTCAGAAAGAAGGCCAAGGCGTTATCCTGTTATACATTAGAACTGTTGTGTTTTAGTATTATCATTTTTTGCCATACTTGTTTTCTCCTACTTGTCATAACTAATATGTACCTCTTTCTGTTATACATTTTAATAAAGCGTTGGAATCATTGCTATACCCTTTTTATTGTTTGGTTGATATTCTAAAATCGGATTCAAAATGAATAGAAATTAGAAATAAAATGAAAATTTTAATGAGATGTTTGGTTTAGAAAGAAATTGGAGTTGTAATCAATTTTATTTATAATAAAAATTATGAATTATATATTTTATTTATTGCTTCAAAACATATTATATTTCATAAAATTTAACAAAATATTACAATATTTAAAATTTTAATTACTTTATAATTAATTTAACTTAATTTTATGAGAATGAAAATTCATTTTTTTACTTCTATAAAGGGAATGAGTGATTCTATTTGTGATCCTATTTGAACCAAACTAAATTAATTAAAGTATAATAAAATCTACATATCAGTAATTTAGAGAAAAAAATAAAAATAATAGAAAAATGCATGTAAAAAAATGTAATGCAATAATAGTTCAGGACGTCATAAGACCATTACTATAAAATAGATAAATAAAGATAAATTAAAAAAAATTATCTATTCAATTATGTTCTAAATATTTTATTAGAAAAGACTTAAAATTTTCTTTGCTATTTTCCTTCATTTGTGAAGGTTTTTGCATGGTTTTTCTCCTCTTTCTTTTTCTTTATTCTTTTTTTCATAGTTTTGTTTTTACAATGGTTGACTCCCTATCTGGTCTTTGTGGTGATTTGAAACTGACTGATGAAGAGGCTTCAGCTGTGGATTTGGTTGGTATAAAAGATTCTGATTATGATGCTACAAACCAGTTGTCGTTGATTGGGAGAATCTTATTAACGAGACTTTTGCTGCTGAAAGTGATGAAGTCTGCATTAACCACTGCATGGCGATTGTTCCATGATTTTCATATTGTTGCACTGGATTTTCACCTCTTCAGATTTCAGTTTGCTACAATGAATAACATGTTGTGGATCCCTCCTAGTCCACAAATTTTTTTAAAAAAATGAAATCAAATTTTACAGGATCGAATTTAGTGCTGCAAAATTTGAAAGTTTAGTTGTCTTTAGACAAACCTCATAGGGAGGTAAGTAAGGTGTGGGTAACCAATGTAAAGAGAGAAATTTGAGATCTCTGTGTGTGTTTGTGAGGTGAGAGTCAAAATAATTTTTATTTGATTAGTCTGAAAGAGTTTTAAGGATTTGGAAAATTATTTTTTCTAAAAAGGGTGAGTGACAAAATAGTAAGATAATTATTTTTGGGTGCTTAGGAAACATTTTGAGTGCTACTATTTTGGTGAGATTTTTTTTTTAATTTATTGTGTACTTCTAGTGTTGATCAAGAGAAGACTCTGTTATACCTACTATTTTTGTAGTGGAAGAAAATTTTAGATTTTGTCCCATGTACGTAGCCCAAGAATTGAGAGTGAACCACATTAAAATATTTGTGTTGTTGTTGTTGTTGTTGTTTTTGTTATTATTATTATTATTATTATTATTATTATTTATACGGCAGGTTTTACCACTTATTTTACTCACCCATTGCCCGGTTTAATCGTTTTCTTTTATTTATTTGTTTGATTATTTCTGCAGTAATTTTATTTTATCTTTGTGAAAATTATTCCACTGCATCAACTCTGTTAATTTTTTCAACAAGTGGTATCCGAGTTGTTGGTTCGTGTTCTGCAGATATTATTAAGTACTGCAACGCTGAAGGCTAAGACTAGCAAGATAGTCAGCTTAAATTGGACAAATTACCACATATAAAGAAACAAGATGAAGGATCTCCTATTTTTGATGAAGTTGCATCTACCAGTTTTTGCTACAACAAAACCCGAAGGCAAAACTGATGAGGAATGGGCACTTGAGCATGAGCAAGTGTGTGGCTACATCTGACAGTTCATTGAAGATAATGTGTACAACCACATTTGTAATGAGTTGAACAAGCTTGAGGAGTTGTATGCTTCAAAGACCGATAACAGCAAATTATTTTATCTAACAAAATTAATGCAAATAAAATATCAGGAATGCTCTTCTGTCGCCAATCACTTGTATGAAATGCAAGGGATCGTGGATCAATTGTCGAGAATGGGCATAAATTTTGATAATAAAATTCTTGCTCTTATAGTGTTGGCTTCTCTGCCAGAGTCGTAGGAGACTTTGAAGATTTCATTTAGAAACTCTACACCAAATGGTGTAGTGAATATGGAATTTGTCAAAAGTAGTATTCTGAATGAAGAGATGAGACACAAATCAAAGGGTGCCTCTTCAACACATTCAGATATCCTTGTTGTAAATTCCAGGGGAAGAAGTAAGACTTAAAACTCAAAGCAAAGAGATAAGAGCAGAGGAAAGTCAAACAAGTATGCAAATATTGAATGCCATTACTGCAAAAAGAAAGGCTACATCAAGAAGTTCTATTGAAAGTTCAAGGATAAGAACAAAGGCAAAGATGTGAGAAAAGATAACAGCAGTGATGATGATGAAGCAAATCTTCTCAGAGAATTCAGTATCCTTTTTGATGATGATACTGTTAATCTTACTACCTATGAGATCAGTTGGGTGATTGATAGTGGTGCTTCCATTCACACTACATCTCAAAGAGAATTCTTCTCATCCTACACTCCAAGAGATTCTAGATTTGTGAAGATGGGAAATGACAATCGAATAAGAGTTTTTGGTAAAGGAGATGTGTCTTTGGAAATGATGAATGACACAAGACTAATCTTAACAAATGTCAAGCATGTTCCAGATATTCGCCTAAATTTGATCTAAATAGGCAAGCTTGATGATGAAGGTTTCTACAACACCTTCCATAATGGCTAATGAAAACTTACTAAAGGCTTACTAGTGGTGGCTAGAGGTAAAAAGGACTCAGCACTATACTTTATACATGCAAATATCTCCAAAGACATGGTGAATGCTTTGGAGAAAGACAGTATAGTTGAGTTATAACATAAAATACATATGAGTGAGAAAGGGATGACAGTGTTAGATAAGAAAAATGTGTTATCTGGAGTAGATCTTGTGCATCTAGAGAAATGTGCCGATTGTCTTGCAAGAAAACAAAATAAGGTTGCTTTCAGGAGTTTTCCTCCTTCAAGAATGAAGAATGTGCCAGACTTAATACATTCAGACTTGTGTGGGCCAATGCTAAAGTCATTTGGTGGTTATCAGTACTTTGTGACTTTTATTGATGGTTATTCTTGGAAGACGTAGGCATACATCTTGAAGTCAAAAGATCATATGCTAAATGTCTTTAAGGAATTTCACACCCTGGTGGAGAGACAAATTGGCAAGAAGCTTAAGTGCATCCAAAAAGACAATGGTGGAGAGTATTTTGGACCATTTAATGTTTATTGTAAAGAGCATGGTATACGATATCAAATGACACCTCCAAAAAAATCGCAGTTGAATGGTTTAACTGATAGGATGAATAGGAATTTGATGGAGAGAGTTAGATCTTTGTTCTCACATTTAAAGTTGCTTAAGACATTTTAGGGTAAAGCTCTACTTACAGTAGTGCATGTGATGAACGTTTCACCATGTGTTCCTCTACAGTCTAACACTTAGAGAGGCCTATGGTCAAGAAAGATGTTTGTTATAGTCATCTGTGGGTTTTTAGGTGCAAAGCCTTTGTGCATTTTGCTAAGGATGAGAAGTCCAAACTTGATGTCAAGACACGACCGTATGTGTTCATTGGCTATGGTCAAGATCAACTTGGCTATAAATTTTATAATTCAGTCTAGAAGAAGCTTATCAGAAGTTCTGATGCTGTATTTACTGAAGATAAGACAATCGAAGATATTACCAGAGTTGAGAAGAATATTCCCTATTTTAAAGATTATTCAAATTTGAAATTAGTTCCTTTAAAAATGGTGCCAAGGGAAGTTGGAGATGAAAATGAAGTTATCCCACTAGATGGAGGTAATGAAGATGCTCCTATTAAGATTCCATCTGAAAATGATGATGATGATAGTGTTCATGATCAACCACCGGTAGATGAGGCTTCTCTAGTGCCACTGAGGAGATCTGATAGAATTAGATAACCCTCTACCAAATATCCTAGAGATTATTTTATGTTACTAATTGATGGGGGAGAGCCAAAAAGCTCTGAAGAAGCTATAAATGATGAATACAAGCAGAAATGGTTTGAAGCCATATAAGATGATATAAAATCTCTGCATGAGAATAAGACATTTTAGTTGGTGAAGTTGCTTGAAGATAAGAGAGCTTTGAAGAATAAGTGGGTGTTCAGGATCAAGCATGAAGAACATAATCTCTAGCCACGATTCAAAGCTAGACTGGTTGTAAAAGGATTCAACCAAAGAAAGGGCATTGACTTTGATGAGATTTTTTTCTCTAGTCATGAGGATGATATCTATCCGTACTGTAATGGGTTTAATAGTAAGTTTTAATCTGGACATCGAGTAAATGGATGTTAAAACTACCTTTTTTCAAGGTGATATAGAAGAGGAAATTTTTATGAAGCAACCATAGGATTTCAAAGAAAAGGGAAAAGAGGACTATGTTTACAAATTGAAGAAAAGCTTGTATGGCTTGAAACAGGCACCAAGACAATGGTATAAGAAATTTGAGTTTGTTATGGGGGAGCAAGGCTACAAGAAGACTACTTCAGACCATTGTGTATTTTTTCAAAAATTCTCTGATGATGACTTTATTGTGTTATTGCTCTATGTGGATGACATGTTGATTGTTGGTCAGAATGTTTCTAGAATAAACAGCTTGAAGAAGTAATTAAGTAAGTCTTTTATTATGAAAGACTTAGGACCAGTAAAACAGATTCTTGGCATGAAGATTATCAAAGAAAGAGGCGTCAAGAAGCTGTGGTTGTCACAAGAGAAGTATATTAAGAAGGTACTTCAAAGGTTCAACATGTACAATGCTAAAGCGGTTAGCTGTCCTCTTGCTAATCACTTCAGATTGACTTCTTAGCATAGGCTTTCCACTGATAAGGAGAAGGAAGAGATGGATAGAGTTATATATGCTTTAGCGGTTGGTCGTTTAATATATGCTATGGTGTGTACACAGCTAAATATTGCACACTTAGTTATAGTTGTCAGTTGGTTCCTTTTAAATTCTGGAATGGAGCATTAGACTGTAGTGAAATGGATTTTCAGGTATCTTCATGGAACATCCAAAATATGTTTGTGTTTTGAAGATGCCAAACCTATGTTAGCTGGATACATAGATGCAGATATAGCGGAAGGTGTTGATTTAAGAAAATCAACCTCTGGTTACATGATTACTTTTGTTGGGGGAGCTGTGTCATGACAACCAAAATTACAAAAATGTGTTGTTTTGTTTACCATTAAAGCAAAGTTTATTGCAGTAACTAAAGCTTGTAAAGAGTTGCTATGGATGAAGAAGTTCTTAAATGAACTTGGTTTTTAGCAAGACAAATACGAGCTATTTTGTAACAATTAGAGTGCTATCCACTTTGGTAAGAATTTTTCCTTTCATTCAAAGTCAAAGCATATTGATGTGAGATATCACTGGATATGGGATGTATTGGAGAAGAAACTATTACAGCTACAGAATATCCATACTGATGAAAATGGATCAGACATGTTAACAAAGACAATACCAAGGGATAAGTTTGAATTCTGTCAATTGATCGCCGGAATGATGGTGACCTCCACGTAGTCGGGAGAGAGAGAAATGTTGTGGGTTCCTTTTAGTGGAGCCCACAAGTTTGAAAAAAAAAAAGGAAGTCAAATTTTGCAGCACTGAATTCGGTGTTGTAAAATTTGAAAGTTTCGTTGTCTTTAGGCAAACCTCATGGTTATAAATAGCCATTTGGATGGGAGGTAAGTAAGGTGTGGGCAAGCAACGTGAAGAGCAAAATTTAAGATCTCTATGTGTGCTTATAAGGTGAGAGCTAAAACAATTTTGCTTTGATGAGTGTGAGAGAGTTTTAAGGATTTGAAAAATTATATTTTCTTAAAAGGGTAAGTGGCAAAATATTGAGGTAATTGTTTTTGGGTGTTTGGGAATTATTTTAAGTGCTACTATTTTGCTGAGATTTTTTTATTTATTATGCACCTCTAGTGTTGATCTATAGAAAACTCTCTTTTATGCCTACTATTTTTATAGTGGAAGAAAATTTTATATTTTGTCCTGTAGACGTAACCCAAAAATTAAGGATGAACCACGTTAAAATATTTGTGACATTATTATTATTGTTATTATTATTATGATGATGACAAGTTTTACCGCCTATATTATTCATATATTGGCCGGTTTAACCGCCTCTTTTTATTTATTTATTTGATTATTTCTACAGTAATTTTTATTTTGTCTCTATGAAAATTATTCTACTGCATAAACTCTGTTAATTTTCCCAACATGACAAGCGAAAAATTCTAACTGAAGGTCTGTGGCACTTTGATGAATCTTTGATCATGTTTCCGGAGATCTCTGCTGATGCAATCTAGAGTGGAATCAGTTCTCTTCTCGATTTGCATATATAAGACGCCTTTCAATAGACGAGATTCTTGACATTGATCGGAGTGGGGATAAATATTTTGATACTTATACTCAAACTAAAAATTTAGTAAAAATATATTCAAATTAAAAATTTGGTAGCAACCACTTGACCGAAATTGAATAAAATATGCTTATATGAAATTAATAAAAAGAATTAGTATTAGCAAATTATTAAATTTATATATAGTTTTAATTCTAACCCTTTTAGTTTAAAATTATGCATATCTTCAGGGGAAAAAAAAAAGGAAAAGAATTCAAATCTTGTACTATGTTTTTTTTTTAGAGATTCAAATTTTGTATTTAAAATCATCCAATCCATACCTCTTACAAAACTCAAATATGGATCACATCTACTACGACTAATTGGTCTTGCATTGATTTTCAATCTATAAGTCTCTTTCTTTCTTTTCACAATTTTATTTTTCAATTTATAAAATTTTTTGTGAAAACTTTGTTTTTATTTTTTTAATGCTTATTTTCAACTTCTTTATTTGACCGCAACTTTGCCGGTAGAAAAAGTTCAATAGTCGAATCACATTTTGACAAAGTCAACTCCTGATTTTAATCTTTTTTTTTTTTTTAATAATTGACTGGAAGTTTCACGGCAAATTCGATCTACTTGTATATGCATTTTTTTTTTTTAAAAAAAAAAAGAGCTGCTGGAGGATAGATAACTGGCCGTGAGTCACTTGAAACAACTCAATTTTTTTTAATTGATTCTAGCTAATTTGATTTGACTAATATTTTGCCTTGATTTGTCACAGGAACAAGAGTGGGCAACAAATAAACATGGAGGAAAACAAAATAGGAGTTATTGTCTCTGAATGGTTGCTTGTTTAGTCATGAGTCTTTGTTCCAAGTCTTAATGTTTGAAAAGAGTTTCAACTAAGAATTTCTGAAAGAAAAGAGTTTGAATGTGTAACTAAATATCAACAACCTTTGAGACTAAAGATTAAGATTGAACAGAATATTTTGACATCTTCTTCTTGCCATCAGTAATGTCAAAGTCTTTTGCCTGTAAAGAAAGTTTATCAAGTCATGCTTTGGCAAAACCTGCAGATGATTTCAATATTATTATCAATGGCACGTATGATTAAAAAAAATAAAAAAGATCAACGATTACCCATAATAAACAATTTTTGTGTTAATGTTTTTTAAAAAATAAAAGAAATTAATGTCCCGCAGCAGTTTAATTATTTCATCTATGGATCATCTTATCTGTTTACATATTTTGATATATTTTTGCTATTAATAATATGGGAGTTGTTTAACTTTTATTTTCTGCCATGTGTTGATGCAGAAAATAAGAGGAGGCAGCAAATAATGCTAGTAAAGAAGGTAAAATACGGCCAAGGAATTACCCATCGATTTACAAAATCTTATTTTGCTGCCAAGGGTTACTTTGTACTTTAGTTAATATATTGTATTTGTTGGATCATAGTAATTTTCATTTTTGACCGTAGTTGTTTTCTCCCACTTGCAACAATTAATATCTAACTCTTTCTATGTTGTATATTTAAAAGATTGTAAGCGTTTAAATTTCTTGATATCAATACATAACATAAAATAAATTTCAGGCCAGTTGCGATTTGAGATTATGGTCGAGGAATAAAATTTTAGGCAAATTCAAAGTGACACACTAACTCCAAAATTTTCTCGAGGGTTGTTTAAGCCATATTCAAAAACCGGAATAAAAACAAAGGGAAATTAAAAATAGAATAAAAATTTTAACAAAATTTTTTATTTATAAGGAAATTGGAATCATAATCAATATTATTTATATACGGAAATATATTAAATAATAATTATTATGAAATTATATATTTTAACTCATTACATTAAAAAATAATATATTTCATAAATTTTTATTATTTTTCGATGTGAACCATTGGTATCCAAAGCCTACTGAACTTTGACTAATTCGGTTCGACTTGAAGAGGACCACAGGGTTAGTACAACAACTAATTCAACACGACCGCATATATCAGGACTTGAACTCAAGACCTCGATCAAATGAGAACAACTCTGATCCCAACGGTTGTTGGTATTTCATAAATTTTTATAAGATATAACAATATTTAAATTTTTGACTACTTCATAATTAATTTAACTTAATTTTATAAGAATGAAAATTATTTTTTACCCCTATAAGGAGAATGGATGATTCCCATTAATGAGGAATCTATGCAAGAACCAAACATTAGAAATCAAAATCACTCATTACAATTCTAATTTCCATCTTTTATTTTTTATAAAACAAACCACCTTAAGTTCTTCATCAAAGCCAAAGTCCTCTAAATGTAAAAAAATTTGGCAAATGTCAAAAAATGTAATAAAAATTGGTCGAGGACCTCATGAGATCATTACCAAATATAGATAAATTAAAACAAAAATTATCTAGACAAATATCGTCTAATGTTTATTAGAGAAAGACTTAAATTTAAAATTCTGTCAAGAATATGCAGCCATCAATTCAATGTATTTATATACGAATTTTGTCAGTAACGATATCTATCTTTTTCCTTAATTAAATTTGAGAAAAATGTTATGGTAGAAATTTTAAACCCACAACACACAAGTTATTGGTCCATTAGTCTTGTAAGAGTGTTTCCTGGAACTAGTCTTAAATGGTGATGTTCTTGACCAAAGAAATTACTTTCAAATATATAATATGGTCATTAATGAAGAATTAAGCAAGCATGGAATGTGAGAGATATATAATGTGTAATGTCAGACTTTTTTTTTGGCTTGCAGAGGAAGTTCATGATCATTCCATATTTCCATACATTTCTTTGATAACAAAGCAAAATTAACTATCATCATATTAATAAAAATTTTCATTAGCAACAATACTTACATCCATGGGATCATAATAACATGAAGTGTGAGTTCATCATAATAACAATACTTACACTCATGGGATCGAAATTAAAAAAATTGGAACAATTTTATCTTTTTTAATTAGGAGCGCAAGTTTGATGTCAAGATCTTCGGAACACAACAATATATAATTAGCTCTTTCTTTAGAAAGATCTCTACAAACATCCTCTTCTTCAGGAAGAGCTGCAAAGGCAAGATTAGACTAGCTGAATTGAGATCTAAGAGGCAGCGAGAGAAGCATACAAAATTTGTCACGGGTGAGATTTTTCCTTCTTTTTGCTTCTTTCTTTTTATCTTTCTCTTTTTTTCTTTTTTCTTTTCTAATTTTTATTCTCTCCTCATCTTTTCCTCCTTTTCTTTTCTTTTTATTTTTATAAATTTTTATTTTTGATTCGGTTTTTTCTTCTCTCATTTTTTTCTTTATCTTTTTTTAATTTTTTTCTCCCCGTCCTTCACTTAAAAAAAAAAAAAAGAAGTGATAAACTATAAAATGACCTTATAAGCTACTCATACAGAAGAATTTATCAAAAAAAAATTAAAAAGCATGTATGGGTCGGGTCGTGGCTTGACTAAAGATGATTCAAACAAATGATGATTCAACAACTGGAGTCCCTTTCATCTAACAAAATCTCAAAGTCCTTTGCCAATACCAAAATGTAAAAGTCCTTAGCCCATAAAGGAAGTTCGCATCACAGTTTCACAAAATCTACAAATATATATATTCAAGGAGTACCAATTATGAAAAGAAAATTTCTTTATAATAAAAGAAATCAATGGCTCACTGCAACTTGTTTCTTGCGTGCATGATCAGCTTGCTTTTCTTTCGAATAAAATTGTGATTTTTTCAAATAAAATTGGATAAAACGGACTTAATTTGTAAGTTAAATGAGCAAATTGAAATGACTTAAAAATAAGATTGAAGTTTAAAGTTTAGAATACAACTTATAGTTTTCTAAAATAATTCCCAATAATGTGGCAGACTATCAATGAAGTCAAATTTCTGAACCCCACATATTTTGACTAAATTTATTCATTCCATTAATTGGAAAATTTTATTCAAACATGATTTTTATATAAATTAAATTAAGGAGAAGCAGAATTGTTACTATTAAAAAAAATGGCTCACAGAAGGTGCAACTTGTTTCTTCTATGCATAATCTTTTTGTTTCTCTTTTTCTCGTCATCTGAGATTGTGTTGGCCAGACACCATGCTCCTAAAACCAGCAGTGAGTTCACTTCAAACAATTGTATATATTGTGATTTTTTTAGCACATATATGTATTACTCTGTGTTGCTGATACAATTTTTCTGTGTTGCTGCAGAAAATAAGAGTGGCCACCAAATAAATATTCATCACCAAAGTAAAGTTAGTGTGTTTGGTAGTCAATCTGGACAAGGGCCAAGAAATCGTGGCCGTGCGCCAGGAACTGGTTGAGGTGGCAGCAATCAAGCCAGGAAGTACTAATTCTTTAGTCAATTTTTACTCAAAGTCATGTTCATGTTAATATATTATTTTCATAGACAACAAATAGGAAAATTCATAAATAGCTTTTGTTTTTTACCATATCTTTTTGTTTTTATAGATAATCTGTTTCAATAATAAAATTCTAATAATTTTTATTAAATTATATATTATGATGTACTTAATAAAGTAATATTGAGTAATTTTACTAGCTTAGTCTATGAATGACCTAAAAGAAAGGAACTTGCATGGTGGACTAAATATTAACAACTTTTGAGACTAACGGCTAAAACTCAACAGAATAATTTGATCTCTCATTCTTGCAACCACTAATGTCAAAAACCACATGATTTTAACATTTTAATCAATTGAATGTTCCATGGAAAGTTCTACCCAGAAAATTTTTTTATGTCAAACTCTTCTTACAAAAAAATAACATAAATTAAATTAATGGAACTATGAATCATCTCATCTCTTTACATATTTTAATATGTACTTTTGAGATTCAAGATCACGACAGGTTTAGTCTTCTCTACTACTATTTCAGAATCATTCCGCGATTAAACTTACTATAGAATTGAATCCATGTAATATAAAATTAATTGATTTGTGTTAAAATCTATTTTACATCACTTATATATCATTTAAAATTCTTTAATTTCTCTACCAATATATATATATATATATATATATATATATATATATATATATATATATATATATATATATATATATATATATATATATAATTAATTGTTTAATTTTCATTTTCTCATGTTTTTGCACATATATCGCATTACACATGACATGATTATTACCTGATATACTAGTACATATACTATAGATAATCTATTTCAATAATAAAATTCTAATGCAGTTATGAGGCTCCTAATCCTAAAAATATTTTTAATTAAATTATATAATATGATGTAGCTAGTAAAGAAATATTGAGTGATTTTATTAGCCTAGCCTATAGATGACCCAATGACTAAATATTGAGTAAAGAAAGGAGCTTGCATGGTGGACTAAATATTAATGACTTTTAACACTAATGACTAAAAGTCAACAGAATAATTTGATCTCCCGTTCTTACAGTTTGTCAATAGATAAATAGAATTGAATCCATATAATACAAAATTAATTGGTTTGGGTTAAGATCTATTTTACACCACTTATATATCATTTAAAATTCTTTAATTTCTCTAACAATATATGTGGAGTTGTTTAATTTTCATTCTCGTGTTGTTGCAGAACATAAGAAGGGAACATAAGAAGGGACAGCAAATAAATATAGACAGAGAAAGCAAAATAGGGGTGGATAGAAATTCTGATTCATCAGAGATTCTGATTCAGAACGAGGGCCAAGACCTTACCCTGTTATACATCAATAGAAATGTTGTGTTTTAGTATTATCATTTTTTTGCCATAGTTGTATTCTCCTACTTGCCATAGTTAATATGTACCTCTTTCTGTTATACATTTTAATAAAGCCTTGGAACCATTTGCTATCATTATTGCTATGTTTTTCTCCACATTTGATCATTTTAGGAGTCGTTTGTTACATGAAAATAAGGTGGAAATTGAAATTAGAATGAATAATTTTGGTTTTTAATGTTTAGTTCATTAAAATTTTTCATGGGAATAGGAGTAGATTACCTCGTCAATGGAAACAAGTCAAATTAATTATAAATTAGTCAAAATTTTAAATATTGTCATATATTATTAAAATTTATAAAATGTAATATTTTTAAGTAATAAAAAATATATAAATTCATAAAAATTATTATTTAATACATGTTCACATATAAGTAAGATTGATTCCGGTTCAAATTCTCATATAAACCAAAAATTTTATTAAAGTTTCCATTCCATCTCTGATTTCACTTCGTTCCGATTCTGATTCTAATTCTAATTCCGGAGTATAAACCAAATTATTCCTTAGTTAAATGATCTATATACTTAATATTATGCACTACATAATAGAGGCACCTCATCTTTTGAATGAAGTAAAAATTAGTTTTACAAACTGACAATAACAAATTTTAATTTTTAAATTATTAAATTAGAACACTTTTGCTAAAATATTTAAATTGAGATAAATTTATTAAAATTTTTAGACATTTAATATATTTAGTATAAACAGGTAAAATGAAATAATTTCAAACTTGAATGTGCACTAGTTGAGATTGAGGTTATGGTGGAAGAATGGATCATCCGGTGGAAGAATATGAGCAATACATTCAAATTGAGATTTAATCAAGTCTCAAATAGAGAAACGAGCCCTTTGATCTCTAGGGAAAAAAACAAAAAGGAAGTATATAAATTATTCAAATTGAGGGAGTTCTTTAATTTGTGCGCAAGTACTTCTTAATAAAATATAAGCAAATTACTTTTGAATATTGCTATCCATTTTTTTGATGAAATATTGCTACCTATGTTATTCTTTTACTTGTACTAAAAATGTAAATAAAAATACTATAACATTTTTTTGGTAGTTATAAATATCAAGTATCTGATAACCACAAATACTCTAACTTATTTAGATGGAGTAGGATGGACTCTATAAGAAAAGTAAAACTTTCTATTTTTCTATTTTTACAGTTTATGTATGAAATCATAATTAATTTGCAAATGGTTGAGTAGCTAATGTCATAAATTTTCTTCACAACAATAAAAGATCATGAGCTTAATTCTTGATCATTGAAGGGGTGAAAATCCCCCCCCCCCCCCCCCCCCCCCCCCAAAAAGATTAATTATAATCTCATAAAATTGAAAAAGCATATTGATACTAAGAAAAGATTAATTATAATTTCATAAAATTGAAAAACATATTGGTACCGAAAAAATTCTCCTTCTAGGTTAAAGAAAATGATTAATTATAATTTCATAAAATTGTATAACGTATTGGTACCCAAAAAAGTATCAATTAAGTGAGTTCAAGGGTTTAAACCCTACTCATGTATAGAGTACCATGATAACCAATATTTTATCCCATTTATGGGCCAACCCAATACAAGCGGAGATTAATCTGAATATGATATGGGGTTAAAGATATCTCCCATAATTGTGGCCCATCCAAAACACCTCATGCCCAAACGCAAGAAAAGTATTAATTCTAATTTCATAATATTGTATGACATATTGGTACTAAGAAATTTCAATTTTGATAATTTTATTCAAACTAAAAATTTTAGTAAAAATCCAAATTTGACTAACTTATATTCAAACTAAAAAGTTGGTACCAACCATTTCATCGAAATTGAATAAAATATGCTTATATGAAATTAATGAAAAAATTATCATTAGCAAAATTTTTTTGAATAAAAAGTTGGAAATTAGAAATCATGAAACGTATCCAAACATTTCAACTAGGTTGACACACTGTTAGTGTTTACATCACACTTCCAAAATCCAAAAATAATATAAATAAAAAATAGTCAATACAAGATGAAGGGACAAAAATCCCTCAAGAAAATGAATGGAACCTATAATTGGTCTGACTATGGAAATCATTATAAATGGCTAAGAAACAAAACTCTGGAGCTGAATTCCACTAAGAAAATGAAGGAACAGAGATGCTATGCTTGGCCAATAGATCAGCAACATTGTTGTCTTCACAGAAAATATGTGAGATCTTGAAATGCATATTCGATGTATAATGCAAGCATTGTAACCATTCTGCTTTTATTTCCTAAGGCACATGGATCGACCTAGTTCTAAACAAATGAATGACATAAATCAAATCACATTCTAACCAAAGATACGGCCATCCCTTATCTTAGGCAATCTGAACAGCATGGATTGCAACTTTAAGTTATGCAATATAAGAAAAAGAATAAGAAAAATCAAAGGTGAATGCCTTATGTGGAAAACCGTGTGAAGTGCGAAAAATCCCACCAGCTCTTGCCTGTCTCGGGGCTCCCCTAGCAGCTCTATCGGTATTAGCTTTCATCCAATTTGGAGGGGGAGGCTGCCAACTGACTGGAATAACCAGCAGTGCTTTACTAGGATGACCACCGATATAAAAAGAATGCAACACCTTCAACTCCTCTGCTGAATTAAACATGCTCCCAATTTTAAAGAATTCTATCCCCTTAATTGTCATCCACACCATGAGCAAAGTTGTATGAATGCTAGGACTATGATTCTCAAAAATAGCATCATTCCGAATTTTCCAAATAATCCAAAAACCATTGGCCAAAACTGAACACCATAATGCCGCCACTTGAGAGCTAAAAGAATGGCATATAACATGAATGAAAAAATCAACAATAGTACCTAATAAAAGAAGCTTTTTCCCAAACAAACTTTTAATAGATTGCCAAATTACCGAAGAAAAACAACAATGCAGAAAAGGATGAGAGCTATCTTCGATATGATCAAGACATAAAGAACACCTTGATGGAAAAGATAAACCTCATTATCTATTGGAAGAAATCCAAGCAAAGCCCAAACATAAATTAATGACCTTGATGGAGGCAAAAATTCCTTCTAAATAAAATGCCAAGGAACCACCACACTAGACCAACGTAGAGAATCATGCATATTTTTCACCGAATGAACACCATCACAAACATTAGTCCAAACAAAAATATCCTCCTCTACATGAATAGAAGAAATGGCAGAAATATTGGCTCTAACAGTGGTGTTGTCAATATGAGACAAGCTCTAAGAATTATCAATTAAATATTTATTTAATGGATCATCCAGGGTCACTTGATCCTTTGGAGAAATGCCTAATTGAACATCAACAGTAGGAAGAATCCACTCATCAGTCCAAAATCTCAAAGTAGAATTCAACCCAATAAACCATTTGATCTCAAGGTGCAAATCAAAATAAACATCTTTAATGGAGGACCAAATAGAAGAGCGAAAATAAACATCACGCCCAACTCTTGAAGGATGAAGAAACCTACTTTGAAATACAGTCATTGGATAGGAATCCAAAGTGATTAATTTCCAAGCCGTCTTACTAAGCATAGCTTCATTCAAAACAACCAATTGCTTAATTCCAAGACAACCTTCCTTAATTGGCAAACACAAACAAGGAATAGCAACAATTTTTCTAGCATCAATAGAACCAAACCAAAGCAAATTTCTCATACAACACTCCATGTATTTAATAGGGGATAAAGGCCACTTATAAATAGCAAATGAATGGAGTAAAGAGCTAGTTATAACTGAATTAATTAAAGTTAAACGCCTAACCATGGAGAGAGAACTACCTTTCCATTTGGAAAACTTACCACGAATCCTATCTGCAATAGGCTTCAACCACTTTCTCTTGGGAGCCCCCACAAATAAAGGCACACCTAAGTATGTAAAAGGTAACAAACCTTTAGACATACCTGTAATAGATTGCAACTTAAAAATTCATCTATCATTAATTGCAACACCATAGAAGATTTCAGATTTGGCCCAATTAACCACCTGACCAAAAATACAAGCATACCAAGAAAACACATCATTAATCACATGAATGTTTCGAAGAGATGCCTTTGCAAATAGAAGCACATCATCGGCATAGAGGAAGTGAGTGGGGAAATTAGCTTGCCAAGTATATATCATGGGAACAAGATCACCCAAATCAACTTTGCTAGAGATAAACCTACTGAGAAAGTCTTCCACCAAACACAACAAAAGAGGGGAGAGAGGGTCCCCTTGATGAACCCCTCTAGAACAAGAAAAATAACCTGTATATCATTAGCAAATTATTAAATTTATATATAGTTTTAATTGTAACCGTTTTATTTAAAATTATACATATCTTCAATATATAAGAAAAATTCAAATCTTGTACTTAAAATCATCCAATCCATACCTGTTACAAAACTCAAATATGGATCATATCTGCTGCAACTAATTGGCCTTGCATTGATTTTCAATCTATAAGTCTCTTTCTTTCTTTACATAATTTTATTTTTTCAATTTAAATTTTTTTTGAGAATTTTTTTTTAAAATTCTTCTAATGCTTATGCTCAACTTCTTTTTCTCACCGTAACTTTGCCGGTAGAAAAAATTCATTAATCAAATCACATTTTTACAAATTCAACCCATGATTTTAACACTTTTTTAATCATTGACTGGAAGTTTCATGGCATGTTCGATCTACTTGTATGTGCATGCATGGTTTTTTTTTTTTGTTTCAGAAAAAAAGAGAGCTGTTCAAGGATAGATAACTGGCAATGAGTTCACTTGGAACAACTCAATTTTTTTTACTACAGTTTTCTTTTCATTTGATTTGGCTAACAATTTTTTTTCCTGCATTTTTCTTGTGGGTACAAATTTTTTGTTATGAGTTGTCACTGGAAATAAGAGTGGGCAACAAATAAAGATGGAGGAAAACAAAATAGGAGCTTGTGCTGGCCCGACGCCATGCTGCTAAAACCAGCAGTGAGTTCACTTCAATCTTATAGTCGATCATTATTCCAAGTCTTGCTCTCATGTTTTTGCATATATGTGTGTAAACACACAAGCGCCGAATTTTAACTCATATGTTACACGTAACTTATTACCTCTTATGTTAATAGTATGCTTAAAAGTCTTCGTTTTACATATATTTTTTTTACGTCGAATAAATGGGAATATAATTTTTTATTTTTACTTTTTCTTATTTTTATTTTTATTTTTTTTAAAATAAACAATCTATTTCAATGTAACTAATGATCTACTTCATTAATATTAAATTTATAATAAGGTTAGGAGGCTCCTAATCCTATAAATATTCTTAATTAATATTAAAGAATTTAATTAGTAATTGAGTAATTAGTCTATTTTAAATTTTTAATAGAACAACAAATAACAGCTTTTTACTAATTTTGTATGTATTTCCTCTTTGCCTTTTACGCTTGGAATTGTTAATTATTTGACTAGCTATTATTTATGTATTTAAAGCTAAAATAATTATTGAATTTAGAATATGATAAATGAAGTTTAATAATATTACTCATCACTTCTATATATTTAATTAACTTATTAAATAAATATTTACATGATCTTTTAATTTATGGAGGCAACATGCTTATTTTTTTACGCCTTTTTCTTTTAATTATTGTTAGGTAGTTGATAGAGTAAATATTGAGAAATTTTATTAACTTAGTCTATAAATGAGCTAGTAAACTACGCCTACTAAGAATTTTTCTTTTCTTTATAGTTTTATTTTTACAATGGTTGACTCCCTATCTGATCTTTGTGGTGATTTGAAACTGACTGATGAAGAGGCTTCAGGTGTGGATTTAGTTGGTATAAAAGATTCTGATTGGGATGCTACAAACCAGTCGTCGTTGATGTTGGTTTTGGCAAAATGTGGAATCCCACATTGATTGCTTTTAAGCAATAGGGAATTTTTTTGGTTATAAAAGAAACCTCCCTATTTAGTTAAACTCATCCCAAATTGCCTCTCCTATATATTTAGGTAATTGTATTCTTTTTCTCTTTTTTTTTTTAATATTTCCTCATTTAGTAAAATATTATTTTGATAGTGGCCGAGGACGTAGGCATAATTGGTCAAATCTCGTTAAATTTTGATGTTCTCTTTTAAGTCTATTTAATAGCTATTGTCGGATATAGTTGTTGTTAATTATTGTGCTATTAAAATTACTTGTTTTGGTAAAATTCTGTCAAGTGATTTTTAGTACAATTGTTTACACTCTAGTCACCTGTGCAATAGTTCTCAAGGTGATTTTTGTTATTATTGGTGGAAATTAACCCGAATTTACAACAATTGGTAACAGAGCTCTTGGTTTGTTTTAGTATGCTCTGTGGTTGCAGTTTAGACTAGTCTTCTATATTAGAAAAAATTTCCTTGGGCAAATTGACATTCCGCATCGACAGCTATTAAATAGAATTTGTAGCAAAAATGGTAGATGGCACAAAAGTATCCACATCAGCGTCAACAACTTCTTCATCTTCAATTTTAGCAAGAAATGCTGTGACAAATGCTGTGACAAATGCTACATTTGCAGTGGAGATTTTTTATGGCGCTAGTCATTTTGGCATGTGGCAAAGTGAGGTTCTAGATGCTCTCTTTCAGCAAGGTCTAGACATTGCTATTGAAGAAGAGAAACTAGATGATGTTGAAGAGAAGGAATGGAAGGTGATCAATAGATTAGCATGTGGTACAATTCGATCATGTCTTTCTAAAGAGCAAAAGTATGCATTTCTAAAGAAACTTCTGCAAGTAAATTATGAAAGGCACTGGAAGAGAAATTCTTGAAGAAAAGCAATCAGAACAAACTCTACATAAAAAAGAGATTGTTCCGCTTCAATTATATTCCAGGTACCACAATGAATGATTATATTACTAGCTTTAATCAACTGGTAACTAATTTAATGAATATGGACTTGACTTTTAATGATGAAGATCTAGCTCTGATGTTGGTGGGATCACTTCTTGATGAGTTTGAGTATCTTAAAACTACTCAACTTCATGGGAAGGTTGTAGTGTCTCTAAATAAAATAAATGTAGCCTTGTATAGTTATGAATTGTGAAAGAAAGAAAAGTAAGAAAATACAAGTGTTGAAGCAGAAGCTCTTGTTGTTAGAGGTCGTTCACAAAGCTAGAATAAAGGAAGGAGAGGGAGATCAAAGTCAAAGTCCAAACTGAGCAAAGATCAATATGCCTTTTGTAGAGAAAAAGGGCACTAGAAGAAAGATTGTCCCAAGCTAAAGGACAAAGGCAAACCTAGAAAGGGAAATGTTATCTCAAATTCAAATGTAGCTGAATGTGATTATGCATATTTAGATCTTTCAATTGCTGCTACACCATCAACTAGCTGTTTGAGTTTATGGTTGTTAGATTCACCTTGTAATCACCATATAACTCCCAATCAAGAATTGTTCTTTGACTTTAAAGAACTAAAAGGTGGAGTTATCTATACAGTGAATAATGCCCCTCTTAACACACATGGGATTGGTTCAGTTCGCTTGAGCAATAAGGATGGATCAATCAAAACCTTAACAGGTGTTCATTATATGCCAGATTTGATGAGGGATCTCATTTTTATAGGAACCTTAGAGTCAAAAGGTTTTGAAGTAAGGGCGAAAGATGGGATAATGAGAATCATCTTTGGTGCACTTGTGATAATGAAGGGGATTTGGAAATGAAATAATGTGTATTACTTTCCGAGTAGTACAATTATTGGGACGGCAGCAACAGTAGCTTCTACTGATGATCAGGAGTTAGAAGCAACTAGGTTATGGCATATGTGCTTAGGGCATGCTGGAGAAAAATCCTTGAAATTGCTAATAGATCAACGATTATTAAAAGGAGCTCAGGCTTACAAATTGAATTTCTGTGAGCATTGCATTAAAAGGAAAAAGACAAGGGTGAAATTTGGAACAACCATCCATGATACTAAGGGTATTCTGGATTATGTTCATTCAAATGTATAGGGGCCTTCCAAGAGTGCTTTATTAGGATGAAAACACTATTAAATTTCCTTTGTTGATGATTTTTCCCGAAGAGTATGGGTGTATACAATGAGGACAAAAGATGGGGTGCTAAGAATTTTCCTTAAATGGAAAATGATGCTGGAGACTCAAACAGGCAGAACAGTCAAGCGTCTCCACACAGACAATGGTGGAGAGTTAAAAAATGATCCATTTTTAAAAGTTTATGAAGATGAAGGTATTGTCAGACACTTTATCATTAGATATACACCACAACAAAATGAGGTGGTAGAGTGAATGAACCGGACATTGCTGGAGAAGGTTCGGTGTATGTTGTCCAATGCTGGGTTAGACAAAGAATTTTGGGCTGAGGCTATGGTATATGCTTGTCACCTTGTCAACTGCCTATCATCAACTACTATTGGTGGTAAAACACCATTGGAAAAATGGTTTGGAAAAATTGCTACAGATTATGATTCCTTACATGTGTTTGGTTCCACTGTATATTACTATATTAAGGAGTCAAAGCTAGATCCAAGAGCAAAGAAGGTAATCTTTATAGGGATCACTTCTGGTATGAAAGGCTATCATCTTTGGTGTCCAAAAACAAAGAAAGTAATTTTCAGCAGGGATGTTACCTTTGATGAATCTACCATGTTAAAAAAGGTGACTTTAGAAAAAATGGAGCAGAAAGATGGTACTTCTAAACAGGTGGAGTTTGATGGCAACAGAATTGTCCCAACCAATGTAGAAAATGATGATGACTCTCCTATGGTAGAAGAAGAGTCAAATGAAGAATACGTTCAGACCTAATAACCTCCACAGCAACATGAATCAATTGTATTAAAGAAGGGGAAGAGGACCATTAGACAACCTACTTGCTATCCTAATATGGTATCTTCTGCATCACCAATATCAATGGATGACGTTCCTGCCACTTATAATGAAGTAGTCCAAAGTTCAGAATAAGATAAGTGGAGGATCGGTATGAATGAATTCCTTATAAAAGAATCAGACATGGAAACTAGCTAGTCTTCAGAAGAGAAAGAAGGCAATTGGATGCAAATGGGTATATGCAAAGAAAGATGGATTTCCTGACAAGGATAATGGTCATTACAAAGCAAGATTGATGGCTAAAGGCTACACATAGACAGAAGGAATTTATTATAATAAAGTATTTTCTCCAGTTGTAAAACATTCCTCCATTAGAATTTTATTTGCTTTAGTAGCACAGTTGGATTTGGAACTAGTTCAAATGCATATAAAAACTGCATTTTTACATAGAGACTTGGATGAGAAAATCTACATGACTCAGCTAGATGGATTCAAAGTTGTTGGTAAAGAAAAGATGGTTTTCAAATTGAAAAAATCATTATTTGGATTGAAGCAATCTTCGAGGCAGTGGTACAAGCGATTTGACAAGTTTGTGACAGGGCAAAAGTACACGAGAAGCAAATATGATCATTGTGTGTATTTACACAAGCTAGAAGATGGATCCTATATATATCTTCTTCTCTATATTGATGATATGCTGATAGCGTCCAGGAGTCAGATAGAGATTGAGAAATTGAAGACTCAATTGAACAAGGAGTTTGATATGAAGGATCTTAATGAAGCAAAAAAGATTCTCGACATGAAAATATCCAGAGATAGGAAATTAGGGAGGCTTTGTTTGTCTCAGAAAGAATATCTGAGGAAGGTACTAAAATGTTTTGGCATGAATGAAAAGTCAAAACCAGTTAGTACATTACTTCCTCCTAATTTCAAGCTTAGTGCATTCATGTCACCTAAGAATAATGCAGAACAAGAATTCATGTCAAAAGTACCATATGCAAGTGTTATTGGTAGCTTGATGTATGCAATGGTATGTACAAGGCTAGATATTTCATAGGCAGTTGGGGTTGTGAGTAAGTACATGTATGATCGTAGAAAGGAGCATTGATAAGCTGTGAAATGGATTCTATAGTATATTCTGAACACCATAGATATTGGTTTGGTATTTTAGTAGGATAGGCAAGATGGTTAGTGTGTAGTTGGGTATTGTGATTCTGACTATGCTGGTGATTTGGATAAGCGTCGATCAACTACTGATTATGTGTTTACTTTTGTAAAGGCACCAGTCAGTTGGAAGTCCATCTTATAGTCAATAGTTGCTTTGTCTACTATAGAGGCAGAGCATATGGCAGTTATAGAGGCTGTAAAGGAGGCAATTTGGCTTCAAAGGTTGCTTGGTGAACTAGGAATGGAGCAGAAGCACATCAAAGTGCATTGTGACAGTCATAGTGCTATTCATTTAGCAAAGAACCGGGTATATCATGCAAGGATGAAGCATAATGATGTTCGATATCACTTTGTACGGGGGATTCTAGAAGAAGGTGGAGTCACAATCAAGAAGATTCAGATTACTAAGAATCCTGTTGATATGATGACAAAAGTGGTAACTGCAGTCAAGTTTAAACATTGTTTAAACTTGATCAACATTATTACAAATTAAAAGGTGAAATTTGTAGACACTATTGAATGATGAATTTGAGAGAAAATTGTATGAAATTTTGCCAAGGTGGAAATTTGTTGGTTTTGGCAAAATGTGGAATCCTACATCGATTGCTTTTAAGCAATAGGGAATTTTTTTTATTATAAAAGAAACCTCCCCATTTAGTTAAACTCATCTCAAACTGTCTCTCGTATATATTTAGACAATTGTATTCTTTCTCTCTCTCTTTTATAATATTTTCTCATTTAGTGAAATATTATTTTGGTAGTGTCCGAAGACGTAGGTATAATTGGCCGAATCTTATTAAATTTTGATGTTCTCTTTTATGTTTATTTAATAGTTATTATCGGATATAATTGTTAATTATTGTGCTATTAAAATTATTTGTCTTGGTAAAATTCTGTCAAATAATTTTTAGTACAATCGTTTACATTTTAGTTATCTATGCAATACATTTTAGTTTTTTATGTAATAGTTTTCAAAGTAATTTTTGTTATTATTGGTGGAAATTAATCCGAATTCACAAAAGTTGATTTGGAGAATCTTATCAACGAGACTTTTGAAGTCTGCATTAACCACTGCATGGCGATTATTCCATGATTTTCATATTGTTGCACTGGATTTTAAACTCTTCAGATTTCAGTTTGCTACAATGAATGACAACCGAATTGATCGGCGTGGGGATAAATATTTTGATAATTAATCTAAAAATTTAGTAAAAATATTTTCAAATTAAAAATTTGGTAGCAATCAATTTATCAAAATTGAATAAAATATGCTTATATGAAATTAATAAAAAAAATAGCATTAGCAAATTATTAAATTTATATATAGTTTTAATTCTAACCCTTTTAGTTTAAAATTATACATATCTTCAATATCAAAAAAAAAAAAAGAAGGAAAATAATTCAAATTTATATATAATTTGATTTGACTACTATTTTGTTATGATTTGTTACAGGAACAAGAGAGAGCAACAAATAAACATGGAGGAAAACATCCATACCTCTTACAAAACTCAAGTATGGATCACAGCTACTACAACTAATTGGTCTTGCATTGATTTTCAATCTATAAGTCTCTTTCTTTCTTTTCACAATTTTATTTTTCAATTTATAAAATTTTTTGGGAAAACTTTTTTTTTATTTTTTTAATGCTTAAAACTTTTTTTTTTATTTTTTTAATGCTTATTTTCGACTTCTTTATTTGGCCGCAACTTTGCCGGTAGAAAAAGTTCAATAATCGAGTCACATTTTGACAAAGTCAACCCCTGATTTTAACCTTTGCCGGTAGAAAAAATTAAAAAGCATGTACGGGTCGTCGGGTCATGGCTTGACTAATGTTCAATAACTATCCGAACAAATGAAAATTCTAAAAGGGTGCAAATGAGTCGAGTCCCTCACAAGCAGTTTAGCGTTTGGTTTGATAAAAACTCATCTGAACTCATATATTGAAGCTCGTTTGTTAAACGAGCTAACTTCAAGTTATATAAAGTTCAGTTTGTTAAGTTCGTGAATAAACTCGAAAAGAAGTTTACGAGTCAGTTCGTAATCTTAATGTTTAGTAATTTAATTATATATATATATAATATATAAATTTGTATTGTAAAAAAATTTTAAAAATATATTATTAGAGTAAAATTATAATTTTTATTAAATATATTATAATTTATTTAATAAATAATTTATTTTTAATTTTTTAATATATAATTTTAATTTAAAGTTTGTTTTTTTTTTTATTTCTTTAGAATCGTTTAAACTAATAAATAACTTAAGAATACCAAGAGAAATAGTGAACTCAACTCGATTATAAACGAATCAAATCTGAACTAATTAAAACTTGACTAAACTCGACTAGATTACACCCCAAAGGCCTTTTTTAATCGACGAAAATATCAAAGTCCTTTGCCCATGAAGGAGTTTCATGACATCACAGTTTGACAAAATCTACAGATAAAAGATTTAACATCTATATGAGTCCTACATATGGAATTTATCTTAGAATTTGATTACCAAATACTAATATGCGTGGACTTGGAAATAAATATATAAATATATAGTTACTTTTAAACTTTTATCAAACATTTTCTTATTAAAAATTTATATTTTTTCTTAATTTCATTAATTAGTTATTTTCTATGTTAAACATTTTAAGGATTTATAATTAATTGCTACATCATGAACTTATTTTCATATTGTAATATAGACTAAACATTTATCACGTGTGATACGTCTTTTTTGTTGTTTTAACTTTTTCCGATCTTTCTCTTGCTTTCAAACACTTTAGCTCATCCTAACTTTAATCCAATTTGTCAGAGCACCAGTTGCTTCACAACAATAATAAGCCACATTTTTGGATTATCTATGTATTATACATTTGCTTTGTTTATTCTCTAGTTCGACTCATTTATTGTACGCCTTGTTAGTGATATGCACTAGGTCAATCATTTGTGATTATGTATTGACTTTCTTATTTTATTAATAAAGAGGTATTATATTATCATTTGATTTTATGATAATTACATGAATGGTTAATTCTTACTAAGGCCATCAAGTATGTGACTTGATAGTAAAACCCTTAGATTAAAATAAGAGTTCTATTCTAATTATCCCTAGCCATTTATTCATTATATGAATATTAAAGTATTAAGGCTAGTATGTTGTTGACTGATGGTTATGTTTTACTAATCATAAATATGAGATATTAAGTCAACTCATAGGTACATGATGAGAGATCATGTACTGGATTGACCCATTATGAGAATACTACATAGATTATTGTCATAAGTATTTCTTATCATAGTAATTTTATTTCGGTCCTTTGACCTTGAAATCATCATGGATTTCTACATAGCTATTTTATGTTTTGACACATTCTAACATTGTCTTTAACCGGATGATTAAAAGAATGTTGTTGGATATAAAATTAGTTATGTGAGGAATGTGAGTGATTTAGAAGGAATTTATCCCTCATTAATATGAGAAAGATATCTGAAGGCCCCTTGATGAGATAGACTGAATAAAATGCATGGCCATGCTGAAATGAATTGATAAAGAGTTATCATTTTCAGTCTACTTGGAATCAAGTCATAATATTGAACTACATAAGGATGACATTCTATGCCTTATGTTCAATTAAGATATCATGTGATAAAGGGACAATAAAATTCACTGTAATTAGGTTATGTCGGATTATTGACTTCACATGACTTGGGTAGTCAAAATGTCTTGCTAGAGGCCACTTATAACTTGTAGGCCTAAATAGAGATTTAGGCCCACTGCCAATGTTATGTGAACCTACAGGGTCACACACTTAGAACAAGCCCAAAACGGATATGGGTTTAATAAGCCCAAAATAAACTCTGTGGAAATAAATAATTAAAGTGTTCTATTTATTTATTTATTTGTTTATTTATTTAAGATAAATGTTATTTTAAATAAATAAATAAGATATTATTTTTGATTTGTTTTTAAACAAAATCAGAATATAATAAATGGAAAATTACCAAAAGGTTATTGGTAAGTGAAACCCTAACTTGGAGTCTATAAATATGTTATATTCTCTAGGGTTTCACATACTTGTTTTTGCCTCCAAATTCGTTTTCTTTCCTCTTAGAAAATAAAGACAGAGTTTTTCCTTTTGTTCTTGATTTGTGAGACAGTCAAGAGGTTGCTAGCACACACACTCAAATTCGTTTTGTGAAGGGCTGTTCGTGTGGATACCTATAGAGGACGCATCCTTTTGGAGACGTCTTGATCCGAACAACCAAGCCAAAAAGCTCGAGGTAAGGTGTCACCGGTGTGAACCTCCTCTCACCCTTCCAGAGAATCTTGCCTCTCCTGCGTTTTGGTAAGATTATTAAAACCCCTAGATTTAATCTATTAGTCGAATTACATGGATCCTGGCTTGGGAACGTGATGAAATTTTAATTTTTTCGCTGCATTTGCATCACGGAACCCAACACGCCTTACATAAAGTTCATAAACTGTCTAAAAAGATAAACTCATTAGTTGCAACCTAAAAGTTTATTTATTATTAATTGGAGGTTGATCGTAATTTTAATATATATATATTTATTAAATTTATTTATTAAATTTTTCTATATAATAAATATACATGATTTATCGTATAAATTTATATTATTTAAGTAATCAATTTATAATATTTAAGTAAAATAAAAATAAAAGTAAAACTCTATTTATTATAATTAAAAAATAAAAAATTAAATATTTTTTTAATGAATAAAAATTTTATTTCAACTAAAATTATGAATAAAAAATTGAACTTAGCCATTTTAATTAATATAATAAAAAGAAAAAAATTTGATAAATAAAAAATATTTTAAATTTTTTCATGAAATTAAGAGTAAACTTGCAGATAAAGGTCAATGAATCTGTAGGTTAATAAATTTGTAGGTGGAGGTCAATGAACCTATATGTGAAGTAAAAGTCAATAAACTTACAGATTCATTGATTTTCACCTGCAAATGAATTTACAGGTAAACATCAATAAACATACATGTAAAGATTAATTAACATACATTATTTAAGTAATGAGGTTAAATAATCACATAAAAAGTTGGTCGACAGATCTATCACTTACTCTCCCTATAATTTAGACTTTGAATTTTGTAGATTATGCGACTAAATTGTCTTGATATCTAATCGTTTGAGGTTGTTAGGCAATATTTGGAACCAACTGCATAATTATTTATATATTGACAACCAAGAAGAACCTCACATGCATTCAGTATTATATGCCTATAGACCACGAAACTAACTCTGCAGGATAGAACGAGAAAGAAAGAAAGAAAACAGGTCGTTGAGAAACACACTCAAATAAATGTAATCTAGTACAAACATATGTCAGATTGATTATTAAATGAATGATTGCCAGTCGTTGTTTATTTATGTATTTTCTTGTTGGGTGGAGATAAAAGAAATTAGAAGGGTATAACGGGGGAAATTTTCTAGAGAGAAGAAAAGCGTAGCATAGTAACAACACTGGTGGTAGATGGTAGGATATCAGCTCCACACTAACAAGTGACAGACACATATCAAATACGCAATTCCAAGAGATAGATTATATGTAAGTGTGTTTTTGGATGTAGGGTGCAACCCTGCGGACAAGGTGGTGACAAGAGCAGAGGCTGAAGGGATGATGAGTTTAGAGATAAGGAACAAAAGCATTAAATAAAAACTAAAAAACCAAAGGCGTAAAAAAAAAAAAAAAAAAAACTTGTTTTACGAATGTGGTGGACCCTAATTTATACAATAATACGAACATGGGTCCGTAATATAATTTGCAGTCTATAATACAAAAATTCCCTAGATAATAGTAAAAGTAATTGTGAAAATAATAAACTTGCATTTCCCAAATCATTCATGTTCTGAATGCTATTAGAGAATTGAAGGGTAATTAACTATTAAACTATGCTAATCTATATTTCTTGTATTTCATTGCAATACCAAATGTATATATCAGAGACAACACTTTGCGTGAAGCAAAAATTGTATTTGATTACTAGAAAAATGCAAAATTCTTTTTTGCATCCACATACTAAAATTGAAAGTTCAAAAAGTAAATATCTTTTCTATATTATTATTTTTTTACATGTTCTGATTGTTCTAGAAATACTTAGCACATTTTATAATTAATATAAAAATATAATAGATGAGATAAAGCTAAATGATCTTGTTGTAATATTTTTTTTTTTATTTTAAACTACTTCTATTAAAACACTTCTTCATTGTATTTTATTATTTTTAAAAATATTTGAACTTTATGGTTTCTTTATATGTTTAATATAATTTTTTTAATTTCTTAAATACATTTGAATATAGTTATTAATTTTTATGTTTACTAATTTTATATAGATTTAGATTGCATCCACATAGTAAAATTATACATAGCTTTGAGATACTAAATATATTAGTGAAGAATATAAAAATATTTAATTTTTCTAAAAATATAAAAATACAAAAATAAACGTTAATTATTTGTAGTGATAATTAAAAGTGCTTATTTTATATTATTTTTAGTTTTATTTCTATTAGTATATATAATAAATAGATTCACAGTTTGTAACTTTTTTTAATACATTAAAAGTTAAAATTTTGTGTAAGAATTTAAAATTTTATTTCCAAATTTATTTCAAAAGTGGTATGATTTAATTTTGAGAATGCTTTTTTTAAATTTATTTTAATTTTTTAAAAAATTGAATAACAGTCAAATTTATTTTATAGGAGTTTAAAAATAATATTTGAAAATAAAATTATATCTTTCAAATAAAATTAGATGTAGTTGATACAATTCCTAAAATTAAAGGAACAATTTAAAATAATTTTGTTTCTTCAATTTTTAGTGCGTGTCAAAAGATTGCTGATAAATTTGCACGAGCGTGCCAGAGAAAATTTCCCTCGATTGATTGACATTCTTGTTTATAGGATAATTCTTCGATTTAATTCTCCATTTCAAAAGTTTCTTCCGTTTCTTGGAGAAATAAATTTGGTTAACTCCTAATGTGTGACCCACTATCCCAAGCAGCTTATGAACAATCATCTCCATCTCCAGAATCTTCTACCTTAGTCATTAAGTTGTACTGATATGAGTTGGCTTTTCACTTATTTTTAGGCCTCAAAAAAAATTAATTAATCAAAATTGGGTTAATAATTAATGAAAAATTAATGGGCTTTATAATTTAACTCAGAATTAAATTCGGATCCAAAATTGATCCATAAAAATTTTATTTTGGGCACAAATAATGCCCCCACATATATAATTAGTTTGGGTTATGCTCAAGCTAATTATATGGATATAAGTCCACAAAACAAGAATTTTTTTGTTGTTTTTTTAATTTTCATCTCACTTTTTTTTTAATTGCAAAAAAAAAAATCTCTACACCAAAATTCCCTCTCTTTTCTTTCAAATTACTAACAAATTCTTCTTCTAATTTTTAAGTTCTTCACAAATCTATTTTACCCATATTCTTGTCTTTCAAAAAATCATAGCACCTAAGTTAATTTCTCCAATTTATAAAGAATTTTACTATTCATGTCATCTTCTTCCTCAAAGTGGCCATTATATACACTTCAAGTTCATCTTTAAATTGCTCAAAAATTGCTCTTTTAAACTTTAATTTTTCACAAAATTCACCTTGCCATTATTTAATTTCTTCAAAAATTACAAGACGCATATTAATCTCATCCAATTTTTAAAGATTTCAAGAGCTTAAAATAAGAAAACAAAAATCTCTGCAACTTTTTTTTTTCTATTTTGAACAATAAAAACTTATAAATTCTCAAAATTTTCTTCCACTCAATCAATTTTTTATTACGCAAAGCATAAATCATTTAAAAGTCACTCTCCTTTTGAATCACCCATGTCAATTTTTCTTTAATTTCTTCAAGCCATGAGGTAAGATTTTTTTTTTTTTAACAAATCTCCTCACCTCCTTTTTTCTTTATTTCTACTATCATCTTCATCTTCTCCACCACACTCTCTTTGCCAAAATCACCCCAAGCCACCGCCCATGCCTTTGTCGGCTCTCCACCACAAGCCGCTTCTCACCACAAGTAGTTGTTATACCATTGACCCTTATGTATATTGCAATATATACCAGGAGTCCATTACACATGGAAAAAAATGTGCTATTTTTTAATCAGTTGAATAATAAAACAATCATGTATCTTTCTTTCTTTTTCTTCTCCTTCTTCTAGCTCTAAGTTTTATTGGGTTTCTACTTCTTATTATTCCAGCTCCAAGTTTTATTGGGTTATGTTTGATTTTTAGCTAAGACATGATTTCATACTCTTTTCTTAAGGACCTTTGAATGTCTTCAATGGTTCTTTTATTCTTTAACCATTTTCTTTGTTTGGGATTTTCTAGTGGGTTCACGTCATGTTCGACACTTAGTTCGAATTCATTTTTCTGATTTTGTTAGTCCTCCACTTAATCAGTTGTATTTTGATATTTACATAAACAACTACTATGCTTATAAGAATCTTGATTTATCATCACTTACATTCCATGTGCTATGAATACATATTTATAAAGTGTATAAATAATGAATTTATATGTTGTATTTAATGAACTTATACTATTTGACTAACTAATCTATTAATTTGTAACTATAATAAATAAACTTTTCCTTGTATTTTTATTTTAGTTAAAAAATGTAGTTTTCTTGTACCATTGTACCAAAAATTCAAATATTACTAAGATTCCAATCGTTAAACCTTTCCTTCTTTTTTTTTTTGAGAATGCTTTCCTTCTTACTACATCATCATGCAAAGAATGGTTTCACTCAAAAGTAGTCATTTTATCTGATACATGTTTGACTATTTCAAGTCTTCTTCTGCAATTTATGTAACTTAGATATAATTTCTCTCTGAGGGAATGTCAGACTAGAAGCAACAATTTGTTGCATTATTATATTATATTCATGTAAAAATAAAATATATATCTTATTGGTTATCTGGTGAATGAGTTTACTAACATCTAAATAATGTTATGGTATAATAGGGTTATATTGGTTTCTGTTTAAAATTTATGAATGCCAGCACAAAGTAATGCCATGGAAGGTTTGGTTGTGTGGTGTGACTTCAGAATCCTATGGTGAAAACATGGTGTTGCATAGGCAAGTAGTGGGTAATCAATGAGAATAGGATGGTGGTGCCACAACTGTTTTTGTGTAGCTGTCATGACCCGAACCTAGGGGCACGTAATCGGCACTAAGGAATGGGAAAGTATAAAGCTATCGAAACCCGTAATAAGTCTTAAAAGAAAAACGCGGAATATTTCACTTTAAAACCTTATAATAAACTAATTAAATCATAATGCACATTATCAAACTGATTTTTCTTTATTTAATTAAACCATAACATCATGGTGCATAAAATAAACATCATCAGTTATACAAATAGTATCTCAGTATATAAATCTTAATACATAATATCCAAATTAAAATATACAGTTATACAGTTCTCTACTACAGTACATGGATACTAATACAGACATAACTATATAAACCTACATAAGATAGTCGGTGAAGAAGCTACTCAGCGTAGAGAAGTAAGCCTAACAGAAGACTCCCAAACTCCTAAAAAAAACAAATTGAGGAGAGTTAGACCTCACTGAGTAAGCTAATAAAAGAAATGAATGCAGTTTGAAAATTTCCTTTAAAATAAGTTTTTATGAAAATATAATATATTTATAATTTTATTCAAATCCTTATATATATATATATATATATATATATATATATATATATATATATATATATATATAGAAAATCCATTTTTTCAAAGGGAAGGAAATAAATATTTAAATGTTTTTTAAAACATTTCAGCATAAAACCTAGGTAGAACCTGAGTTTTCAATTTTTAACAGTCATTCCGCTCACTTATATCCAAGACTATCGGATCCTGAGAGCAAAACATCACCAGGATGTACAGTCGTAGTCACATCACTTAATCCAATATCACTGGTGGTGTTTGAGAGCAAAGCATCACCAGACCATCGACCCCAGTGATTTAATAAATATTAAACCAACTATATTGGCAGTGTCCGAGAGCAAAGCATCGCTAGACCTTTGGCCACAGTATTTATTAAATAATCAAATATTATATTACTGGCGGTGTCCGAGAGTAAAGTATCACCAGACCATTAGCCTTGGTAATATAATCATATATTTTACCGGTGTGCACATGGTCCTAATGAAACCTATCAGGTAGCCTGTTTTATCATAGTTTATTTAAAATAAATAAAGATAAATTAAAGAAGAAAAATTACAATAAATAAAAATAAAGTAAACCGACTATAATTTAAATCATGCATCATTATTTAAAAGTATCGACTAGAATCTCACAAATATATAATTCATTAAAATTGAATATGATTTAAATTGAAAGATCCGACGCTCAAATCAAATATTAATCTATAAGATGAATGCATTCCTTTGATACATCGTGTCCGACTTCGACTAGTAGACGTAATCGAAGGGGCTGCTAAAAGATAGAAAATGAAACAATAATCAGAAAACAAAAACCCTAAACTTCTAGGATTTCTAAGAAAGACTCGACTCAAAATTCAAAAATTAGAATTGATCTAATGTCATGTTTTACGAAAAATCTACCAAAAATTCGGCAAAATATTCTCTATAAAACGGAAATCCCTCTATCGAAGTAGAGTTAATCCTATAAGCAAACACACTTTTAAATCCACACAAGCTCAACACCTCAAGTTGAGACCCTTAACTACTTGAATCTCCAACCAAGGTTCACAATTCACCAAAAATAAATAATTTAATAATAAATATTTAAAATCATTAAAAATCCATAAAATATCCAAAATGCCACAATTTAATTTATTTAAATAATAAAAAATTAAGACTAATTATTTTTCCAAATTAGATAATAAAATCCCAATAATTTATATAATATTAATAAAATCCAATTTTACAATTATTCATCACAAAATAGTCAAATTCACATTTAATTATTTAAATATCTTAAATATATTATAAAATTAATTAAAAACCCATTTAATCACAAAATAATAAATAATTTAATATTTGAATATAATTTTCAAAAATTAGAATTAATTAGTTAAAAATAGTAATCAATTTATAAAAATTATTCTAATATGCTATAAAATTATAAAACCATTTAAAATGTAATTTAACTATATTTTCAACCAAATTACATAATTAACTCAAAATTCCAATATTCACATAAATATAATAATTCCTCAAAAATAATATTAATTTACTAACAAAAATTACTAACTTAATTTATTAACTCTAATTACTCAAATTTCCAACCAAAAATAATTAATTAACATAATTAACAAAAATTACAATTTATATTATTAAAATATTCAAAAATACCCATAATTAAAATTAACTAAAATAATTTAAAATCAACTAAGTACATATAGATCAACTCAAAAATTAATCAAATATTAAAAATAAATTAAGCAAAAATTATATTAATTAACTAAAAATTAAAATAAATGCAATAACTAATAAACATCTAACAAACAACTAACAATTAACTAACAAATAACACAGAATTATCCTAACAAAATAAACTAAACTAACATATAACTCACCTAAAGCAGAATTCTAGAACAAGGAGGCTGTTGTTGTTGTTGTTGTTGTTGTTGTTGTTGCTGTTGTTGTTTTATTTTTGTTGTTGCTGATGTTGTTGTTGCTGCTATTCTTATTGCTGCTGTTGTTAAAATAGCAAGAAGAAGAAGCAAGCAGATAGAGGGGGAACGACGATGGTTATGGCTGCATCCGGCTGGTTGGGAGGCTACTAGTTCAGTGCACAATGACAGGAGAAGAACATGGCGTAAACAGAAGAAGAAAGAAAGAAAGAGGAAGGGAAAATAGGGGGTTGACCAGGTTTTTTAGCTTTTGAGCAACGATTATATATATGTATACACACACACACACACACACACACATATACATACACATACATAACAATAATACAAATAATCCCTAGTTAAAATAATAATATTAATAATAATAGAAATAATAATAATAATAATGCTATATAAAAAAATATAATGACAATAGTGTATTAATTATTTTAATATTTTAAATAATAGAATTCTCAAAATATATTTATATTAATTAAAAATATATCGGTCATTGCAGTAGCTGGCTTATAAAACTCCATGTTTATTTTTATTTATAGCAGCTTCCTACCTACCAAACTCCTGCTGCTTTGCTGCTGCACCAACTTCACATGCTTCTTGTATTTTTTCAATTTTAAGTGCTTGCTGCTGATAACTACTACTACTTTATTAAGTTTAGGGTTTGTGTCCTTAATATATATATATATATATATGCATGTTGATAAAATAAAATATGCAAGTTCAATATTTAAATAATACAGGCACATTAACATCTAAATAATACAGACATTTTAACCTTTATTTGCATGTTCATTGAGGATCAAATGAACATGTAAGTGAAGATTAATAAATCTAATACAAAATTATTGACCTTCACATGTAAGTTTATTGAGGACACAAACCCTAAAGGATCAAATGAACATGTAAGTGAAGATTAATAAATCTAATACACAATTATTAACCTTCACATGTAAGTTTATTGAGGACACAAACCCTAAACTTAATAAAGTCGTAGTATGTATATATATATATATATATATATATATATATATATATATAATATATATATATATATATATATATATATATATATATATATGTATATATGAATGTTCATAAAATAAAACACATAAGTTCAATATCTAAATAATACAGGCACATTAACCTTTATTTGTAGGTTCGTTAAAGATCAAATGAACATGTAAGTGAAGATTAATAAACCTGATATATAATCATTAACCATCGCCTGCAAGTTCATTGATCTTCACTTATAGGTTCATTTTCAAACTCATTCAAAATTAGAAAGTATTTTTTAATTTATCAAAAATTATTTTTTCTTTTATTTTATTAATTATAGTGTTGAATTTAATTTTTAACTTATGATTTTAGTCAAAATAAAATTTTTTATTCCTTAAGAAATTATTTAATTTTTTATTTTTTAATTATAATAAATAGAGTTTTACTTGTATTTATAGATTTCAGGTATTGAAGCATATTTTTTTAAAATTACACAAAAAAAAGCTGAGATATACAAGTCATTAAACTTACATATGGAAGAACCCTGAGGGTCTACTCCTTAACTACAGAGTGGTTCAAAGAAGGTGACTCCAGACAACTTTTAGAAGGAGGTGAGTATTGATTGGATGCTATTTTCCTATGGTTTTGTGCACGGGAATGACTTGATATTTGCATTTTTTTTCTAATTTTTCTTTAATTGAATATCTAGTGCATTATCTTTTGTTGGAAAACAATCCCCCGTAAAAAAAAGGAGAGTTGTCAAATTATATAAATAGAAATATATTGAGACTTGTTGGTTTGTCATTGGTTGTCTCTACTGTTGTTTAAAAAAAAGCGTTAGACAAACACAATAATGTTAAAAAAAAATAGTTTCATTCACGTAAAGGTGAATTACTCGTACTTATATTACAATATGGATAGGGATCTATAATATAATTTGTGCACCACAAGTTGTTGTTCGTCCAAGCATAGCAAATAGCCTTTCCGTTACAACAACTTCAACCAAAATTTTCTCACCAACTAGATTCGCATCCTTAGCACCATATCCTAGCCATTTCACATAAAATCCCTAAAGCAATTCTCAACAAACTCAACTTAAAATTTTTCTTAGAAGACCCAAACAAGGTAATTTTTTATTTACTTTGCTCAATGTCAAATAGGTTTGTTCTTTTGGTAATCAATTTAGAGATTATTGTATATTACAATTAACGTTATTTGTGTCTGTGCATTGAGCTTGTTGAATTTTACTGAGATATTGAAAGTGAATTTGTGCATTTTTATTCTTGGAAAAATGCAATATTGCATGATAGTGTTTGTAGACTTGATTGTTAAATCTTATTTTGCTGAAAATTGAATGCTTTAATAAGTAGTGCTCTAAAACTTTGATTAGCATTTAATCTTAGCCAAAAATCTATATTAATTTTGGCTATTTTCCTAAATTTCCTTCGTGACTTTTGGTATCTTATTTGCACCAATGTTGATGATTTTGAATACTGGCCTTTATTTTTGAGAAATTGCAAATTTTACTTCGCATTTGTGTTTGGCCAAATTCTTGTTTGACTAAAAAAAAATTTCTGGTTTTCCATTGGTCACTTTGCTCTAAGAAATTTTAATTGGCATTTTAGATAAATTAGCTTGCTCTTTAGAAAAATTTTTGCTTGGGAATTTGTTGATCCAATTGTAGCTTAGTTGAAAATTTTTAATTAGCATTACTCCAAGGATCTTGATTAGCTTTTGTTATTTTTTATTCTAGCAGAAAAATCCAATATATTTCGGCTAAATTTATTTTGTAGATGTCAATGTATTATTTGAATTCTTGCATTTTATTGTTGAGAAAATGCAATTTTGTTTGGAGATTTTTATATTTGATATTGATGCTTGAGCCAAAAAAATTAATAGTTCAAAAGCTTTAAACAGCTCCTCCCCAATATTAGCTTTGTTAACACACCTAATGCCTATTGATTTAGTTAGCATTAGTTAATTAGTTATTATCCCAAATACTAACTCTTGTATTCTATTGTACCTCTATGTTATATATCTTGTGAATCATTACAGTGATAATCAACATAATTCAGTTCAACATTTTGCCAATAGCTTAATACTTTACATGGTATGTATTAGAGCATGCCACCTCTTCTCAAATCATCCCTACCTCCTCCTCTTAATCACTGGTTGTTTCATCATCAGGTCAACATACATTTACCATCAAACTAACACCCAAAAATTATCTTACTTGGAAAACCTAATTCATTCTGTCACGACCCAAAACAGGAGTCATGACCGGCGCTAGGGAACGGGAATTCTTTCGAATCCAGAACCCGTAGCAAGCCTAAAATAAAATAAAACACAACTTACAATAACAACAATAATCATATAATATGCAGCGGAAATAAAAATCATAAATATCACAATATAATTTTGCCAACTGGATTTAAATCAAATCTCATCTCGTATATAAAATCTCTTTAAAATATAATACATAAAATCCAATACTTTAGTTCACAACTACTGCAGTGTCTAGATAAAATAAATAAGACTCAAGTAGACAGTTTACATAAAGAAGCCGAGGCAGAAGAAATCCGGCGTATCGACCTGCTACTGAGGTCTGAAGATTTTGACTCTCCTGAAAAATAGTCAACGGAGGGGAGTCAGACCTCACTGAGTGAATTACTATAATATATATACATACACACTAAATGAAAATGCATACAGTCAATGATAAACATCTAATATGTATATATATACAGGCAAATTCACACAGATGCAGTAAAATCCTTTTTATAAGTTTTTATTAAAAACCCAGTTTATGAAGGATCACATAGAACCCTAGAATATCGCAACCTCAAAAATAGTGTTAGACAACACTCTAGCCATACAGGCTCACTTATTCCAAAATATATCCACTTAATCCATTTAGACAGTAGACTGGCCCCGATACACTAAGTCAACCGAGCTCCAGCAGTCTGACTGCCAGTGTGATTGGCCCCGAAACACTTGGTCAACCGAGCTCCAGCAATCACATCCCACACATATCAATAATCACATTAAATCAATATCCACAAATAGTTAGTAATATAGCCTAAATACTATAGGCGTACCGGTACGTACTCGGTCCTAGTGCTGCCCACTAGGTAGCACGTTCTATTGATATCCTTCATTAATAAATAAATCATTCATTCACAAAATAAATGATGCATGAATATAAATGAAATAACAATATAAACCATATATATACTGGAAATATACCAAAAGTAAACCAGGTATATTTTGAGTATATATATGTCAAATAAATCCAATCAAATCATAAATTAAATTAAAAATACATTTTAAAAACATTTTAAATATATTTTATTAATAAAACATGTATATAATTTATTATATACCAAAAATAAACCAAAAATATACTTAAATACAAATCACATTATTTATGCATTTTAATCAAAGTAAAACATATATTTCTAAATCATGCATCCTAAGCATATATATATAGTACAGTAACTCACCTAGTGCGCTCCACGAGACAGGTCCGACGGGCCTGGACCACTAGCCCTCGGTCTCGACGCAACTAAACAAGAAATAAATAATCGACATCAGAATAACCCTTATAGAAATCCTAGAATTCAATCTAGAGTATTAAACACAGAATCGGAATTTAGGATTCGACTGGATATCACGTTTTACGAGAATTCTACCGAAAATCCGGCAGAACCTCCCCTGTAAAACGGACATCTCTCTACTCAAAAGAGCAGAGCTGACCCTGCAAAGAAATACACTTCGAAAATAAACACCACACTCAACCACAACCCCTCGGTCGGACTCCAGACTACAATCTACCGACCGGGGTCCACAACACAGAACAATTCTAAAAATACCAAAAATACCCTTATAACACAGAAATACATTTTATAGGTAGAAATTACATAATTAACCTTAAAACACAATAAAAATCAATAAAAAACTCATTTTATTATAAAAATCGTATATATTATATATAATTGAAAATAATTTACGAAAAATAGTTTTAATTAGTTAAAAATACCAAATAAATTATAGAAATCATTTTTATACCTTAAATAACTATTAAAACCAATTAAATTACATTTTTAGCCAATTTAGTGTAAGATTGCCAAAATACCCCTATATATATAAATATACTTAAATTACTTCAAAAATTCACCAAAAATTATACAATTATCCAAAATCAATTTTCTCAACATATTTATCAATAATATCAATAATTAAACTCAATTAACCAATTAAATTCAAATAAAAACACATTTAACCTAATTTTCCTAAAATTACATAAACTTCAATAATTCAAAATAAATACTTAGAAATTCATAAAAATTCCAAATAAATTCCTATAATTCATTTCAACACCTAATTTATCCATAAAACACAATTTCATAATTTAAATAATTAATTTCCGAAAATTAGAAAATAATATTAAAATATTCAAAAATACCCAAAAATCCAAACAATATCCAAAAATTCCATAAAAATTCATACATGTAGATTAAGCTACTAGGAACAACATTTATGAAGGAATTAAGCATGAATCAATCAAGAACAATTCGAAAAAAATCAAAAACCCTAATAGGCCGAAATTGAAAAATCAAAACTAACCAAATCTAGACCAAATCAACTCAAACCAAAGCTAGAATCACACTCACCGGAGCTCAAGGAGAAGAAAGAGACCGGCGGTGTCGAAAACGGTGGCCGGAATCGGCGTGAACGACGGTGGATCGATTTTCGGCTTCTCCGGCCAAAATCGACTTCCAGACGCCGGAAACGGCCTCCTCAGGCGGCGGAAATGGTCGGGGAAGACGGTGGCACACCGGACGGCACACCCACGGTGAAGGAACGGCGTGACAGACGCCCGGACGGCGAGGGGAAGGATCGGGAGGAAGAAGAAGAAGTCGGGGGCAGTGTTTGGTAATTTTCCAAATTTTTTGATTTTTAATGTATATATGTATATATATATACTTTATACTATATATTAAAATAATATTAAATCACACACATCAAATATACACCACACACATAAAAATATTAATATTTTAATAATTTTTACTAAATAAAAATAATTAAATAACAATAAAACAAATAAATAATTAATAAAATATTAGGGTAATACTAAACCCTAATTAAATAAATATACACACACATAGGCTTTATTTAGTATTTTAAAAATATGCATGAGTTCATGCAAACCCGTAAATACATTTAAAATAATTAATAATAAATTGTTTACGTGAGAATTTCCCCGAAAATGCAAGTCCCGGGAAAATTTTACGTAAAACACTGTAAATAAAACACAGTATTAAAAATAGGTTTAAAATACATATCAACTCGTAAAAATATCGTAATATATACACAAAAATTATTAACACTGCATATCCCAGTACAGTGTAAAAATATTTAAAAACACGGGATATTACAGTCTTCCCCCCTTACAAGAATTCGTCCCCAAATTCCAGAAAACAATAATTAAGAAGGAAAGAGATACAGGTAAGAAGCTCGCATCTCAGCTTCAGTCTCCCACGTATGCTCTTCAACTCTGTCGCTACGCCACAGAACCTTAACCATCGGAATCTGCTTCGATCGCAACTGACGAACTTGATAATCAACGATCGCCACAGGTTCTTCCACAAACGTCAAATCTTCACTCACTTCTACACTGTCTGGCTGCAACACATGTGAAGGGTCTGAGATATACTTCCTCAACATCGAGATATGAAATACTGGATGCACTTGTGACAGACTCGGAGGCAAATCCAACCGATATGCAACAGTGCCAATTCTCTCCAGAATCTCAAACGGTCCAATATATCTCGGTGCTAACTTACCCTTCCTACCAAATCTCATCACACCCTTCATCGGAGATACCTTCAGAAAAACAAAATCTCCAACCTGAAACTCTACATCTCTGCGCCTAGGATCCGCATAACTCTTCTGCCTGCTAACTGCGGTCTCTAATCTTCGCTTAATCACGGCGACTTTCTCTACAGCATCCTGAACCATCTCAGGTCCAGTCAAAGCTCTCACACCAATCTCATCCCAACTCAAAGGGGATCTACACTTCCTTCCATACAATGCTTCATACGGTGCCATACCAATACTGCTATGGTAGCTGTTATTATATGCAAACTCAACGAGTGGCAAATGATCATCCCAGCTACCTCCCAAATCCAGGACACACATTCTCAACATATCTTCCAGTGTCTGGATCGTCCTCTCAGACTGACCATCTGTCTGAGGATGAAAAGCAGTACTGAAATCCAACCTAGTGCCCATCGCTTCCTGCAACTTCTGCCAAAAATGAGAAGTAAACACCGAACCTCTATCTGACACAATGGACACAGGTACTCCATGAAGGCACACAATATGCTTCACATACAACTTCGTCAATCTTGCAACTGAATACGTGGCTTTCACAGGCAAGAAATGTGCAGACTTCGTCAATCTGTCTACAATCACCCAGATGGAGTCGTATCCATCCTTAGAACGAGGTAATCCAACTACAAAATCCATAGCTATCCTTTCCCACTTCCACTCGGGAATAGGAAGAGGCTGAAGCTTCCTAGAAGGCTTCTGATGTTCGGCTTTAACCTGCTGACACGTCAAACACTTGGCAACATAATCAGCGACATCCTTCTTCAATCCATCCCACCAGTATAAATCTCTGATACTGTGGTACATCTTAGTGACACCCGGATGAACGCTGTAGGCTGTAGAATGTGCTTCCTCCAAAATCTCTTCTCTCAAATTATCCACATCAGGAATACACAATCTGCCACTGATCCACAACACACCATCGTCATCGAGTGTGAAATCAGTGAACTTCCCTACTCGAACATTCTCTGCAAGCTCTTCCAGAATAGGATCTCGGCTCTGAGCTGATTTAATCCTATCCCTCAGTACAGATCGTACTTTAAACTGAGCTAACAGTCCACCTGATCTACTAATCTTCATCATCAGACCTTGATCCACCAATAAATGCAACTCTTGGATCAACGGTCTCCTCTCAACACTGATATGAGCAAGACTACCTAAGGACTTCCTACTCAAGGCATCTGCTACCACATTAGCTTTACCCGGATGATATAAAATCTCGCAATCATAATCCTTCAACAGTTCCAACCATCTTCTCTGCCTCAGATTCAAATCTCTCTGCTGGAAAATGTACTTAAGGCTCTTGTGATCAGTAAAAATCTCACAAGTCACCCGTACAGATAATGTCTCCAAATCTTCAAAGCAAAGATCACTGCAGCCATCTCAAGGTCATGTGTAGGATAGTTCTGCTCATGCTTCTTCAACTGCCTTGAAGCATAGGCTATCACCCTACCATTCTGCATCAACACATAACCAAGACCAATTCTAGAGGCATCATAATAAACTGTGAACTTATCCACACTATTAGGCAAAGCTAAAACTGGGGCTGTGGTCAACTTCTCCTTCAACAACTGGAAACTATTCTCACAAGCTTCTGACCACTCGAATCTGACATTCTTCTGAGTCAAGCGAGTCATAGGGGCTGCTATTCTGGAAAAATCCTGCACAAACCGCCTATAATACCCGGCTAAACCCAGAAAACTGCGAATCTCTGTAACAGAAGTAGGTCTAGGCCATTCAGATACTGCCTCAACCTTCTGTGGATCAACCTGAATACCTTCTTTAGACACTACATGTCCAAGAAAAGAAACACTCTCCATCCAGAAATCACACTTCGAGAATTTAGCATAAAGCTGATGATCTCTTAGTGTCTGTAGTACAATCCTCAAGTGATATACATGCTCTTCCATACTCCTTGAATAAACCAGTATATCATCGATGAAGACTACTACAAACTGATCCATGTACGGTCTGAATACCCTATTCATCAGATCCATAAAAGCTGCTGGTGCATTAGTCAAACCAAAAGACATCACCAGAAACTCATAATGACCATATCGAGTGCGGAATGCCGTCTTAGGAACATCGGCTTCACTAATCCGCAGCTGATGATAACCCGACCTCAGATCAATCTTAGAAAGAACTGTGCACCCTGTAGCTGATCAAACAAATCATCAATCCTCGGGAGAGGATATTTATTCTTCACTGTCACCTTATTCAGTTCTTTGTAGTCAATGCACAATCTCAGGGTACCATCCTTCTTCTTCACAAACAGGACTGGTGCACCCCAAGGAGAAACACTAAGTCTAATAAAACCCTTATCCAACAACTCTTGCAACTGCTCCTTCAACTCTTTCAACTCTGCAGGAGCCATTCGATAGGGTGGCATAGATATAGGAGTAGTACCTGGAACCACATCTATACAGAACTCAATCTCTCTATGAGGTGGTAAACCTGGTAACTCCTCGGAAAAACATCAGGAAACTCACAAGCAACAGGAACATCTGTGAGTGACAAATTCTCCACTGAAGTATCCCTGACCAATGCCAAATACCCTGACAACCTTTCTTCAACAACTTCCTAGCTGCAATAGCAGAAATAAGATTCTGAGGTACTGAACTCCTATCACCAACAAACTTAAATTCTGCTTCATCAGGAATTCTGAAAGTCACCTCTTTATTCCTGCAATCTACCACGGCATAGTGCTGAGATAACCAATCCATTCCCAAAATAACATCAAACTCCATCACATCCAACAAAATCAAATCAGCGAATAATTCTCTATCTCCCACGAGAACTGGACAACCAGAAAGAACAATATCGACGTCCAAAGAATCGCTCAGAGGAGTGGCAACAGACAAAGGAAAAGCCATCCTCGAAGCTTGCCAACAAGATTTAGAAGCAAAAACAGGAGAAACAAACGAATGCGTGGCACCCGGATCAAACAAAACCCAAGCATCCAGGTAACAAACAGAAACAATACCTGCCACGACTGCATTAGATGCCTGAGCATCCTACTGAGTAAGATGGAAAACTCTGGCCTGACCTCGACCTCCCTGCTGACTGGTAGAAGCCTGGCCAACACCTCTGGCACCTCCTCTAGTACCTCTACCACGACTCTGCTGTGGAACAAACTGAGTGGAACTCTGATGCTGGGCTGGAGGCAACTGAAATGGCACGGGTGCAGCACTAGCAATCGATTGCTGTGGGAATCGCGGAATTTGCGGCTGCTGATACCCGAAATAAGGACACGATCTGGCAAAAATGTCCTGTCTGCCCGCATCTGAAGCATGTCAGTGGTGTCAGATAACACGGTCCCTGATGGACTCTACCGCAAGTCTGGCAAACACTAGTCGCTGATCCAGAACTACGACCACTGCTGCTGCTCGAAGCACCTGACCCAAATCTGAACGATCTACGCTGACCTCCACGGCCATGTCTACTGCTCCGATGCACTCGCTGCTACTGTCTCTGACTCTGTTGAGTCGAACCTCGCTACTGACTACTCGAACCAACATGAAAACTAGAATACGGAGTAGCCTGCAATCCACTCGACTAAACTCCTAGCTGGTAATAATCAGGCATCACTCCCTGCCTAACTAGCCTCAGCTCAATCTCCTTGGCCAACTCAATCACAGACTCCAGAGTAAGGCCTGCTGTAGGCATACCAGCAAAAGCAGAACCCAAACCAGTAACATAGGTAGTAACCGCAAAATACTGATCTCGCATCAGATCCTCAGCATATCTACCCAGACGAAGAAACTCTCTGGTGTACTCCTCTACAAATCGATCTCCATGAGAAATACTAGTCAAACGGAGATGATAGCTCAAACGAAGAGGCTCTGGACAGAATCTCCTCAAAAATCGCTCTCGGAACTGAGCCCATGTCATTATCATCATGTAAGGCTGGATCATCTGAATGAACCAATCTAGAGCTGGTCCCTCAACAGATAACTCAACGATCATGATCCGCTGGTACTCGGTATGAGCAGTCCGAGTCCTAGTCTCAATCGCGTGCAGAAAATCTAAAGGATCGGAAGTACCATCGAAAGCAATCCTGCCAACTCTGGCATAGAACAAAGCTGCCTCAGGGTCAGACATACCCTGCTGATAGGCAGGCTGAACAGGAGGAACAACTGGAGGAACAGGAACATCATATTCAGGCTCAACAGGCTCCTCGTCCTGTAACTCTCTCTGCCTACGGCGACCTGCCGCTCCTCGAGGTCTACCTCTGCCACGACCTCTACGTCTAACAGGCTGCTCAAGAGGTAAAACCTCATCCTGAAAAGACTCATCATCCTCAGCCTCAACGACCGGTGGAGCGACACGCACTCGCCTCCTCATACTGAAAAGACAAACGGAAAAATTCAGACAACACAGACAACGGAGGAATAACGCTGAAAACTAAGCAAGGAATACTTATCAAGACATACTCGAACCTAATTCACTGCAGTAGTTACCAAAAGAAAATACAACTCTGAAAACTAGGGCCACAACTCACACAACTAAGCCCTGACACAGAACTCCGCTCTGATACCAACTTTGTCACGACCCAAAACAGGAGTCATGACCGGCGCTAGGGAACGGGAATTCTTTCGAATCCGGAACCCGTAGCAAGCCTAAAATAAAATAAAACACAACTTGCAATAACAACAATAATCATATAATATGCAGTGGAAATAAAAATCATAAATATCACAATATAATTTTGCCAACTGGATTTAAATCAAATCTCATCTCGTATATAAAATCTCTTTAAAATATAATACATAAAATCCAATACTTTAGTTCACAACTACTGCAGTGTCTAGATAAAATAAATAAGACTCAAGTAGAAAGTTTACATAAAGAAGCCGGGGCGGAAGAAATCCGGCGTATCGACCTGCTACTGAGGTCTGAAGATGTTGACTCTCCTGAAAAATAGTCAACGGAGGGGAGTCAGACCTCACTGAGTGAATTACTATAATATATATACATACACACTAAATGAAAATGCATACAGTCAATGATAAACATCTAATATGTATATATATACAGACAAATTCACACAGATGCAGTAAAATCCTTTTTATAAGTTTTTATTAAAAACCCAGTTTATGAAGGATCACATAGAACCCTAGAATATCGCAACCTCAAAAATAGTGTTAGACAACACTCTAGCCATACAGGCTCACTTATTCCAAAATATATCCACTTAATCCATTTAGACAGTAGACTGGCCCCGAGACACTAAGTCAACCGAGCTCCAGCAGTCTGACTGCTAATATGATTGGCCCCGAGACACTTGGTCAACCGAGCTCCAGCAATCACACCCAAATCACATCCCACACATATCAATAATCACATTAAATCAATATCCACAAATAGTTAGTAATATAGCCTAAATACTATAGGCGTACCGGTACGTACTCAGTCCTAGTGCTGCCCACTAGGTAGCACGTTCTATTGATATCCTTCATTAATAAATAAATCATTCATTCACAAAATAAATGATGCATGAATATAAATGAAATAACAATATAAACCATATATATACTGGAAATATACCAAAAGTAAACCAGGTATATTTTGAGTATATATATGTCAAATAAATCCAATCAAATCATAAATTAAATTAAAAATACATTTTAAAAACATTTTAAATATATTTTATTAATAAAACATGTATATAATTTATTATATACCAAAAATAAACCAAAAATATACTTAAATACAAATCACATTATTTATGCATTTTAATCAAAGTAAAATATATATTTCTAAATCATGCATCCTAAGCATATATATATAGTACAGTAACTCACCTAGTGCGCTCCACGAGACAGGTCCGACGGGCCTGGACCACTAGCCCTCGGTCTCGGCGCAACTAAACAAGAAATAAATAATCGACATCAGAATAACCCTTATAGAAATCCTAGAATTCAATCTAGAGTATTAAACACAGAATCGGAATTTAGGATTCGACTGGATATCACGTTTTACGAGAATTCTACCGAAAATTCGGCAGAACCTCCCCTGTAAAACGGACATCTCTCTACTCAAAAGAGCAGAGCCGACCCTGCAAAGAAATACACTTCGAAAATAAACACCACACTCAACCACAACCCCTCGGTCGGACTCCAGACTACAATCTACCGACCGGGGTCCACAACACAGAACAATTCTAAAAATCCAAAAATACCCTTATAACACAGAAATACATTTTATAGGTATAAATTACATAATTAACCTTAAAACACAATAAAAATCAATAAAAACTCATTTTATTATAAAAATCGTATATATTATATATAATTGAAAATAATTTATGAAAAATAGTTTTAATTAGTTAAAAATACCAAATAAATTATAGAAATAATTTTTATACCTTAAATAACTATTAAAACCAATTAAATTACACTTTTAGCCAATTTAGTGTAAGATTACCAAAATACCCCTATATATATAAATATACTTAAATTACTTCAAAAATTCACCAAAAATTATACAATTATCCAAAATCAATTTTCTCAACATATTTATCAATAATATCAATAATTAAACTCAATTAACCAATTAAATTCAAATAAAAACACATTTAACCTAATTTTCCCAAAATTACATAAACTTCAATAATTCAAAATAAATACTTAGAAATTCATAAAAATTCCAAATAAATTCCTATAATTCATTTCAACACCTAATTTATCCATAAAACACAATTTCATAATTTAAATAATTAATTTCCGAAAATTAGAAAATAATATTAAAATATTCAAAAATACCCAAAAATCCAAACAATCTCCAAAAATTCCACAAAAATTCATACATGTAGATTAAGCTACTAGGAACAACACTTGTGAAGGAATTAAGCATGAATCAATCAAGAACAATTCAAAAAAAATCAAAAACCCTAATAGGCCGAAATTGAAAAATCAAAACCTAACCAAATCTAGACCAAATCAACTCAAACCAAAGCTAGAATCACACTCACCGGAGCTCAAGGAGAAGAAAGAGACCGGCGGTGTCGAAAACGGTGGCCGGAATCGACGTGAACGACGGTGGATCGATTTTCGGCTTCTCCGGCCAAAATCGACTTCCAGACGCCGGAAACGGCCTCCTCAGGCGGCGGAAATGGTCGGGGAAGACGGTGGCACACCGGACGGCACGCCCACGGTGAAGGAACGGCGTGACAGACGCCCGGACGGCGAAGGGAAGGATCGGGAGGAAGAAGAAGAAGTCGGGGGCAGTTTGGTAATTTTCCAAATTTTTTTGATTTTTAATGTATATATGTATATATATATACTTTATACTATATATTAAAATAATATTAAATCACACACATCAAATATACACCACACACATAAAAATATTAATATTTTAATAATTTTTACTAAATAAAAATAATTAAATAACAATAAAACAAATAAATAATTAATAAAATATTAGGGTAATACTAAACCCTAATTAAATAAATATACACACACATAGGCTTTATTTAGTATTTTAAAAATATGCATGAGTTCATGCAAACCCGTAAATACATTTAAAATAATTAATAATAAATTATTTACGTGAGAATTTCCCCGAAAATGCAAGTCCCGGGAAAATTTTACGTAAAACACTGTAAATAAAACACAGTATTAAAAATAGGTTTAAAATACATATCAACTCGTAAAAATATCGTAATATATACACAAAAATTATTAACACTGCATATCCCAGTACAGTGTAAAAATATTTAAAAACACGGGATATTACAGTCTTCCCCCCTTACAAGAATTCGTCCCCAAATTCCAGAAAACAATAATTAAGAAGGAAAGAGATACAGGTAAGAAGCTCGCATCTCAGCTTCAGTCTCCCACGTATGCTCTTCAACTCTGTCGCTACGCCACAGAACCTTAACCATCGGAATCTGCTTCGATCGCAACTGACGAACTTGATAATCAACGATCGCCACAGGTTCTTCCACAAACGTCAAATCTTCACTCACTTCTACACTGTCTGGCTGCAACACATGTGAAGGGTCTGAGATATACTTCCTCAACATCAAGATATGAAATACTGGATGCACTTGTGACAGACTCGGAGGCAAATCCAACCGATATGCAACAGTGCCAATTCTCTCCAGAATCTCAAACGGTCCAATATATCTCGGTGCTAACTTACCCTTCCTACCAAATCTCATCACACCCTTCATCGGAGATACCTTCAGAAAAATAAAATCTCCAACCTGAAACTCTACATCTCTGCGCCTAGGATCCGCATAACTCTTCTGCCTGCTAACTGTGGTCTCTAATCTTCGCTTAATCACGACGACTTTCTCTACAGCATCCTGAACCATCTCAGGTCCAGTCAAAGCTCTCACAACAATCTCATCCCAACTCAAAGGGGATCTACACTTCCTTCCATACAATGCTTCATACGGTGCCATACCAATACTACTATGGTAGCTGTTATTATATACAAACTCAACGAGTGGCAAATGATCATCCCAGCTACCTCCCAAATCCAGGACACACATTCTCAACATATCTTCCAGTGTCTAGATCGTCCTCTCAGACTGACCATCTGTCTGAGGATGAAAAGCAGTACTGAAATCCAACCTAGTGCCCATCGCTTCCTGCAACTTCTGCCAAAAACGAGAAGTAAACACCGAACCTCTATCTGACACAATGGACACAGGTACTCCATGAAGGCACACAATATGCTTCACATACAACTTCGTCAATCTTGCAACTGAATACGTGGCTTTCACAGGCAAGAAATGTGCAGACTTCGTCAATCTATCTACAATCACCCAGATGGAGTCGTATCCATCCTTAGAACGAGGTAATCCAACTACAAAATCCATAGCTATCCTTTCCCACTTCCACTCGGGAATAGGAAGAGGCTGAAGCTTCCTAGAAGGCTTCTGATGTTCGGCTTTAACCTGCTGACACGTCAAACACTTGGCAACATAATCAGCGACATCCTTCTTCAATCCATCCCACCAGTATAAATCTCTGATACTGTGGTACATCTTAGTGACACTCGGATGAACGCTGTAGGCTGTAGAATGTGCTTCCTCCAAAATCTCTTCTCTCAAATTATCCACATCAGGAATACACAATCTGCCACTGATCCACAACACACCATCGTCATCGAGTGTGAAATCAGTGAACTTCCCTACTCGAACATTCTCTGCAAGCTCTTCCAGAATAGGATCTCGGCTCTGAGCTGCTTTAATCCTATCCCTCAGTACAGATCATACTTTAAACTGAGCTAACAGTCCACCTGATCTACTAATCTTCATCATCAGACCTTGATCCACTAATAAATGCAACTCTTGGATCAACGGTCTCCTCTCAACACTGATGTGAGCAAGACTACCTGAGGACTTCCTACTCAAGGCATCTGCTACCACATTAGCTTTACCCGGATGATATAAAATCTCGCAATCATAATCCTTCAACAGTTCCAACCATCTTCTCTGCCTCAGATTCAAATCTCTCTGCTGGAAAATGTACTTAAGGCTCTTGTGATCAGTAAAAATCTCACAAGTCACCCCGTACAGATAATGTCTCCAAATCTTCAAAGCAAAGATCACTGCAGCCATCTCAAGGTCATGTGTAGGATAGTTCTGCTCATGCTTCTTCAACTGCCTTGAAGCATAGGCTATCACCCTACCATTCTGCATCAACACACAACCAAGACCAATTCTAGAGGCATCACAATAAACTGTGAACTTATCCACACTATTAGGCAAAGCTAAAACTGGGGCTGTGGTCAACTTCTCCTTCAACAACTGGAAACTATTCTCACAAGCTTCTGACCACTCGAATCTGACATTCTTCTGAGTCAAGCGAGTCATAGGGGCTGCTATTCTGGAAAAATCCTGCACAAACCGCCTATAATACCCGGCTAAACCCAGAAAACTATGAATCTCTGTAACAGAAGTAGGTCTAGGCCATTCAGATACTGCCTCAACCTTCTATGGATCAAACCACTTAAAATACTTATAAATAAATAAATAAATAATGATTAAAACCACAAATTATATCTAAACACCTAACACCACACTAAAACATACAAGTGGAAAGACAACTTTATATGGACTTAATTATCATGTCTCTCTTTTAGTATTAGCATAACTTTTCTTATTTTGATTAAGACCATAAAAAAAGTTTAATTATTTAACACTACCCCTTAAACTTGTTTTATAATGCTAAGTGTATCTCTCAATCTAAAAACATCTTCTTTCTTCAATGGCTTGGTGAAGATATCTACAATTTGATCTTGAGACTTAACATATTCTAGTTTCACATCTTGCTTTGTAATGCATTCTCTTATGTAATAATATCGAGTATCGATGTGTTTGCTCTTATCATGATACATTGAATTCTTGGCTAAAGCTTGCTGACTTGTTGTCAACATGAATCTCTATTGGTTCCACTTGTGAAATGTTTAATTCCTTCAATAAATTTTGAAGTAAAATTGCATGACTGATACATGTTATAGCAACAACATACCTAGTTTCACATGTTGAAAAAGTGACAATTGGTTGCTTCTTTGACATCCAAGTAAAAGCAGTATCTACTAGGAAAAGCACAAACTAGCTGTGCTTTTTTTATCATTGCTATCTTCAACCCAATCACTGACACTATATCTAACGAGCTTGTAGTCATCAGAAATCGAATAATATAAGCCAAATTTTATTGTACCTTTAAGGAAATGAAGAATTCTCTTTGTAACCTTGAAATGAGTAGTTGTTGGAGTCTCTATGTAATGACTCACAAGTCCTATTGTGTAGAGAATGTCAGGTCTTGTACATGTTAGATATCGTAAACATCCATCTAGACTTTTAAAAAGTGTTAGATCAACCTTTTCTACTTTATCATCTCTGAACAACTTGATTCTATCCTCCATTAGTGTGTTTATTATGTTGCAATCATCTATCTTAAATTTCTTTAGGATCTCCTTTATGTAACTTTCTTATGAGATAAAAATTCCATCTTCTTTTTGTTTGACTTTAATGCCGAGGTAGTATGCCATCAATCTAATATTTGTCATCTCGAACTCCATTGTCATTTCTTTTTTGAAATCTTTGAACATACTGGGGTTGCTCCCGGCAAAGATCAAATCGTCCACATATAAGCACACAATTAAGACATCTCTATCTTTGACTTTGAAATAGAAGGCATGTTCATATGAACATTTGATGAAACCACTCAATTGAAAATACTTGTCAATTCTTCTATTCTATGCTCTAAGAGCTTGCTTCAATCCATAAAGAGCCTTCCTCAATTTTAGGACTTTGGATTCTTGTCCTTTGACATCATAGCCCAGTGGTTACTAAATGTAGACTTCCTCTTCAAGAACTCCATTTAGAAAGGCAGAATTTACATCCATATGGTGAATCTTCCACTTATTTTGAGCTGCTAAAGAAATAATCAGTCTCACAGTCTTTAAGCGTGCAATAGGAATAAACACCTCATTGTAGTCAATTCCAGCTTTTTTACTATAGCCTTTAGCACCTAGCCTTGCTTTATTTTTTTTATCTCTCTTTATGCATTCTTCTTTATTTCGTAGACCTATTTGACACCAATTTGCTTTTGTCCTTTTGGAAGAGCAGTAAGTTCCCTTGTGTCATTCTTTTCAATGACTTTAATTTCATCATCCATTATATTTCTCTATTTTTCATTTTATGCAGCTTTTTAGAAGTTCACTGGTTCACAATAAGCAAAAAGGTGAAAAAGAGTGAGATTTTCAAGTCGATCAGTCACCTCATAGAGATTTTAAGGGCTTCTTGTGTGTTTTTCATTTCTTTTAGCCAGGAAAGATGGCGGTGAATTTCCTTTATCACTTTTTATTGGTAAGGTAGGTGGTGTTATGTGCTCTTACTGATGCTCACCTATTTGATTCATTGGTGTTTATTCTGTTTCATTAATTAGAGGAAAGAAGTTGAATTCATCTATGGAAGAGTTGAAGTCCCATTCACCTTCTTTGTCAAATATTACATCTCGGTTGATTTCAAACTTCTTGTTGATTGGATTGTATAGTTTGTACCTTTTTAAATGAGTAGAATAGCCAATGAAGTTGTATCTTTCACTTTTTTTATCAATCTTGGTTCTTCTTTCATCTAGTACATGAATATAGGCTAAACTTCCAAATACTCTAAGGTAAGAAATTTTGGGCATTCTTCCATTCCAGGCTTCTTGCGATGCCTTTCCCTAAACACTTCTTATTGGAGATCGGTTGGATAGGTAAACTACTGTAGCTACTGCTTCAGCCTATTTTTAGGCAAAGGTTTGCTTTTGAGCATGCTTTGTGCCATATTAAGGATGGTTCTATTTTTCTTTCAGTAATGCCATTTTGTTATGGAGATCTTAGAACAGTGAGAGAATGCCGAATTCCACTAATTGAATAGAACTCTTGGAATTCCTTTAAAGTGAATTCTCCTCCTCAATTTGATCTCAATGCTTTAATCTTCTGATTACTCTCATTCTCAACAATAGCTTTAAATGTCCTGAAAGCTTTAAAGACTTCTGATTTTTGCTTCAAGAAATATACCTACTTTTTTCTTGAAAAGTCATTAATAAAAAGAAGGAAGTAGTTATATTTACTGAGAGAGCTTAAAGTAATTGGTCCACACATATCAGGATGAGCTTTAATGGTTTATTGGCTCTTGAGTATGATTCCTTGGGAAAACTATTTTTGAACTGCTTCCAAGTAAACACCCTTCACAAAACTAATATGGATATCTAATGCAAGGTAGTCCTCTTACCATTCTCTTCTTCGATAATAGTTCCAAGCTTCTAAAGTTAAGGTGCCCAAATCGAAGATGATATAACCAAGATGCATCTTTGTAATAATCTTTCAAACACTTTACAACATCATTTTGAGTATTCAAAGGAAATAGTATATTCTTTAACATTTTTGCTTTGGTGATTAAATCTTCTTTGTCATTTTTATAAAAAGACAATATAATATTTTGAGTAAAAATCATAGCTTTTTTCTAAGAGTTGACCCATACTCAAAATGTTGCATGTTATATCAGGCACATGATAAACATTAGAAATTAACTGATGACTGCCATCTTTAGCATGAATAAGAATGTTACTTTTTCCTATTAATGATACTTTTGAATCATCACCAAAGGAAACATTGCTAGCCACTAATTCATTAAGTTCCATGAACATACTTCTTTTTCCAGATAAATGGTTGCTTGTACCAATATCAAGATACTAAGTACCCTCCTTGATCATCAATATTAGTTCTGCAAGATAGTAGCATTATCTTCTCCTTAATTTTTGCTTCTACTTAATTAGTCTTTTCTTTAACTTTACTACTAGGAGCTCTGCATTCTGATGCATGCATAACTGCCATATTTCTAACAATTAGAAATTGAACTTGGGATTTATTGTACCCTTAAGTTTGGATTGCCTCTCCCACAACTTCTTATAAAAATTTCACCTTTCTTATAGTTGTTAAAGTTACTATTGTAATAACTCCAATTTCATTAATGACCATGGCTTCCACCTCGTCCGTGACTTCTGCTTTTGCCTTGGCCACGTTGATATCTTTCATTGCCTTGGCTTTAATGCATATCTTTAAGCTGCAGTTTAAGTTGTTCAAAGATTCCTTAATGCTCTTGTGCTTCTCTTTATGGGCTTGTAATGAGCCTAATAGTTGCTTAATCTTCATTTCCTCTAAGTCTTTTGTCTCTTATATAATTACAACAATATTCTCAAACTTTGGGTCTAATGAGCGGAATATCTTTTCCATTATTCTCACATAATTTAACTTTTCACTATTCTTTTTAGTTGATTAGAAACAACTAAAACTCTCAATGGTTTTACCTCTTTTCATGTACAGAGATTCAAACTCCTCTCTTAAGGTTTGACGATGCACCTTCTTCAGTTTTTCTTTTCCATTATATGATGTTTGCGACTTCTCCTATGCTTATTTAGCAGAGGTTGTATTTGAAATTTTCTCAAAATTATTATCATCAAGGGCTTAATAAATTATAAGAGAGCCTTCTTTTCCTTCTTTCTTGAATCTTTAAACTATCCTTCTCATACTAGGATAGTGTTGTCTCTTTTTATGGTTCATTGTAGCCTTTCTATATGATATCCCAAACATTATGTGCATTAAGAAGAGCCTTCATTTTGATACTCCAATTGTCATAATTATTGTTATTGAGTGTTATGGCACACAATTGCTATATTACTTAATCTGATAAGACTTTGCAAAATTTGACTTCACAAATGGATCCAGATACCAACAAAAACCTTAAGATGAACTCTGGTCAAAAGTCAACTTTAGTCAACAGCTCAGCGGCTCAGTCAATGGCTCGGTTAAATAGTTCAGCAGCTTTGTCAATGGCTCGATCAAATAGCTTTATAGCTCAGTCAATGGCTTGACTGGACTCGGCATGACTCGGAATAAACTTAGAGAGTTGATTGAGTTTATGGCAGTAAACTTTCAACAACGATTGATGGTGCGTTCGACCTTTTGGGCTAATTTTAGTGGCGTTAGATTCATCTTTCTAAAACGTTTGATTTGGTATACTATAGCCAATATTTGACTTTGATATGACATTGTTAAATGCTAAACACTCAAACAATCTTAATTAAATCCTCTCAAACACTCAAGAACATAAAAATATTTCTACAACTCTTACAACTCAAGCTTTTATTTCTTAATTGCTTGCTTGATGATACAATGTAGGGAAAAGGGTGTATTTATACTAACCCCAAACTAATACAAACCACTAAAATACTTATCAATGAATTAATACACAATGATTAAAACCACACATTATATCTAAACACTTAACACCACACTAAAACATACAAGTGGAAAGACAACTTCATATGGACTTAATTATCATGTCTCTCTTTAAGTATTAGCCACAACTTTCTTCTTTTGATGAAGACTATAAAATAAGTATAAATATTTAATAGTAATGAATCACCAATATATTTCTTAACTTTTTACACAAGTAAATAATCTTCTTGGAAACTGTAATATCCTATATTTTTAAATATTTTTATACTGCATCGGGATATGCAGTGTTAATAATTCTTATATATAATATTGATATTTCATGAGTTGTTATTTAATTAAAATTGATTTTTAATTGTTTTATATTATTTTAAGTACTTTACGTAAAATTTTCTCGGGATTTGCATTTTCGAGGAAATTGATACGTAAATTATTTATATTTAAGTATTTTAAATAGATTTCCATAATTGCATGAACTTATATATATTTTTAAAGTACCAAATAAAGCATATGTGTGTATTTATTTATTTAACTAGGTTTAAATAATTACCCAAATATTTTATTATTTAATATTAGTTTTAATATTATTTAAATATTTTTAGTATGTATAAATTATTAAAATATTAAATTATATGTGTGTGGTGTATAATTAATGTGTGTGAATTTATATTATTTTAATATATAGTGTAAGTATATATATATATATATATATATATACATAATATATTGTTAAAAACAAAAATTTTTGAAAAATTACAATTCTGCCCCCGACTCTTCCTCCTTCTTCCCCGGTTGCCTCCATCACCATTCCACCATCTGTCACGCTGTTCTCTTGCCGTCGGTGTGCCTCCCGGCGTGCCACCTCCTTCTCCAGCATTCCTCACTGCCAGCAGCTCCCTATTCCGACGTGATTTGGCCGGAATAAGCTCGGGAAGCCAAATTCTTTCTCACCGTCGTTCATGACGTTTTCGGCCACCATTTTCGACACCGTTGATCTCTTTCTTCTCCTTGAGCTCCGGTGATTGTGATTCTAAGTTTTGTTTCACTTGATTTGGTCTTGATTTGCTTAGATTTTGATTTCGGTAATTCGGCCATTTTAGGGTTCTTAATTTTTTTGGACTTCGAATTGTTTGATTCATGAAAAATTCCTTCCCAAATGTTGTTCCCCTTAGCTTAAACTACATGTATGAATTTTTGTAGAATTTTTAGGAATTATTTTGATTTTTGGGTATTTTTGAATATTTTAATATTATTTTCTAATTTTTGAAAATTAATTATTTAAAGTATGAAATTGTGTTTTATGATAAATATAGGTGTTAAAATGAATTATAGGAATTTATTTGGAATTTTTATGAATTTCTATGTATTTATTTTGAATTTTATTAGTTTAGGTAATTTTGGAAAATTAGGTTAATTATATGTTAAATTGAAATTAATTGGTTAATTGGGTGTATTTATTGATATTATTGAGAATTATGTTGAGAAAATTAATTTTGAGTAATAATATAATTTTTGGTGAATTTGTGATTAATATTATGTTAATTTATATATATAGGGGTATTTTAGTAATCTTACACTAAATTGGCTAAAAATGTAATTTAATTAGTTTTAATAGTTATTGAGGATATAAAAATGATTTCTACAAATTATTTAGTATTTTTAGCTAATTAAAACTATTTTTCGTGAATTATTTTCAATTATATATATAATATACGATTTTTCTAATAAAATGACTTTTTATCAGTTTTTACTGTGTTTTAAGATTAATTAAGTAATTTATACTTATAAAATGTATTTTTAGATTATAAGGGTATTTTTGCTATTTCTGTAATCATTATGTGAAATGTGGACCTCGGTTGGTGAACTGTAGTCTGGAGTCCGACCGAGGGGTTGTAATTGAGATTTTGTGTCTGTTTTTCGAAGTGTGTTTCTTTGCAGGGCTGGCTCTACTCTTTGAGTAGAGAGATTTCCATTTTATAGGGGAGGTTCTGCCGGATTTTTGATAGAATTCTCGTAAAACGTGGTGTCCGGTCGAATTCTGATTTTTAATCCTGTATCTAGTAATCTAGATTGAGTCCTTAGAATTTCTGTTAGATTTATTCTGATTCCTGTCGTTATTGTTTGTTTAGTTGTGCCGAGACCGAGGCCTAGTGGACTAGGCCCGTCGGACCTATCTCGAGGAGCGCACTAAGTGTGAGTTACTATTCTATATATATATATATGCCTTAGGGAGCATGATTTATAAATGCATGTTTTATTTTGATTAAATATGCATAAATAATTTGATTAGTTCTTAAGTTTATTTTTAGTTTACTTTTGGTTTATATGCTTTATTAACCATTTATGTTTAAAATGTTTTTGAATATATTTCTAGTTTATTTTGCAATTATATTGAATTTATTTGACGTATATATACTCGAAATATACCTGGTTTACTTTTGGTATATTTCTAGTACATATATGGTTTATGTTACTATTTTATTGAAATTCATGCATCATTTATGTTATGATTGTATGTTTTATATTAAAATGAAGGATATCAATAGAACGTGCTACCTAATGGGCAGCACTAGGACTGAGTACGTACCGGTACGCTGATAGCATTTAGGCTATATTACTAACTTATTTGTGGATATTAATTTGGATTGGATTTATGTGATGTGAGATGTGATTTGAGAGTGTGATTGCTGGAGCTCGGTCGACCTAGTGTCTCGGGGCCAATCACACTGACAGACAAACTGCTGGAGCTCGGTTGACTTAGTGTCTCGGGGCCAGTCTACTGTCCAAATGGAATAAGTGAATATATTTGGAATAAGTGAGCCTGTATGGCTAGAGTGTTGTCTAACACTGTTTTTGAAGTTGCGATATTCTAGGGTTTTATTTAATCCTTCATAAAATGTGATTTTTAATAAAAATATATAAAATGATTTTATTGCATCTGTGTGTATGTGCTTGTATATATACATATTAAATATATATTGTCGACTATATGCATTGTCATTTAGTATGCATGTATATATATTATAGTAATTCACTCAGTGAGGTCTGACTCCCCTCCGTTGACTATTTTTCAGGAGAGTCATCGTCTTCAAACCTCAGTAGCAGGCCCTTACGCTGGATTTCTTTCGCTCCGGCTTCTTTATGTAAACTGCTCACTTGATTTTATTTTTATAATCTAGACACTGCAGTAGTTGTAAATAAGTTGTGGGATTATATGTATTTTATTTATATGAGTTATGTATTTTAAGAATTTGAATTGGAACTTGTACTAAAGGTTTATCTTATATATGACACGGATGTTGATTTAATTTGTGTTGATGCAAATATTATATTAATATTTATGATTTTATTTCCGCTGAATATTATTTTAATTATTATATTATTATCGACCAAGGTTATTTTATTTTAAGGCTTGCTACGGGTTCCGGATTCGAAAGAATTTCCATTCCTTAGCGCCGGTCATGGCCCCTGTTTTGGGTCGTGACAGAAACCCTGCTCTACACCTATGGCAACCACACCTATAGACAGTGGGTTTTAGCGCGCATCCAAGATTTTAGCAACCGTGACACTGTTTGAGCTTAGGGCTCTAGAGAACACACTAACCACTGTCACAAAGACATGGCGTGGAGATGAGGACCCAGGGTAATAACTGGGACAAATAGAAAAGGTGGTACTTGATTCCCTACAAGAAAGCTAGCACCACAATCAGGAGATTCTGGATACGGAACACCAACTTCTTTCAGTCTTATGTTCATTTAGAATTACTTTATGAATTATTATTTTATTCTCCATTTACATGCAATTTTATATAAACCCAAAACAATCAACCTCAAGGCAAACTAGTTATGAAATATACAAGTAGATAATGCATTCAATAAATCACATAATCCCTAAGTTAGTCTAACTTACATGGATTTTAAATAAATGAGTTAAATCTACATGTTTTAATTTATATGTGAACCTAAAAACCTAATTCCCTTTGATTTTAATTAAATGAACTTAAATCTACTTGTTTTAACAAAAAATGGGCCTAATTCTACAAATTATGGAATATTTAAATTAGTGGGCTTAATTCTACATGTTTTAATTAAATAGTGATCTTAAATCTATAAATTATGAAAGAATGCTTAAATTAAATGGGTTAAGTCTAAATTAATTAAACTAAATTAGGTGGGCCTATGTCTAATTAACTAAATGGGCCAAAGGATATTTCTAACCTAAAATCTAATTAATTATGGGCTTAAAAATATATTTTAATTAATTAAACCTAATTAATTATTAAGTGAGATGGGCTAAGAGAACAAATCAAGACCTAAAGTGGGCTTAAGGCCCAAAACACACAAAAATAATAAATAAAACCCAAAAACAACTAAAAACATAAAAGAAACAATTAAATAAGATTAAACAAATAATTAAATTAATCCTTACTAAAACTCTAATTTTTATTAATATGCAACATAAATTAATCTACTTCCTCCATTGATTTTAAATGATTATCAAATCAAAACCTAATTTTACTAACCGATTCAATCAAAATAAACATGCAACCACACATATAATTTTATTACTATTCTCACTATTAGGGCTAATACATTAATTCAAAAAACAATTAATAAAATAACAATAAAGAATAAAATAAAATTAAAGACAATAAAAATAAAACCCTAGAAACTAAGTCTCTACGGAGTTTTGTTCATAGTCTTCTGTAGACTTCTAATGAAATTCATCTCCCTCACATAATCACCATGTGTTTTCCTCCATAATCACCACAAAACATAAAATAAAATAATAATTAATGAATAAATTATGATAAAATAATAAGAATAATAATGTAAAATAATCAAAAAAATAAATAAATAAAAGAAGAATAGAAGAGTATAATATGCTTATGGATGATTTAGGGTGCTCCTCAGATTGATAGTTCACAATTCTTGACAAATCTTTGAATCTTTTTCTTCAAAAATTCTTCATGAATCTTGAATTAAATGTTGAATCAAAAAGAATTTTAGTAAAAATAAATATAAGAAGAGTAAAATCACAATTTGTCTTCTTCTCTTTCTTTCTTTTCTATGCTCCTCCTCTTTTCTCTTCTTCTCTCCTCCCTTTTCCTTTCTCTTTAGCTCCCCTTTTATAGTTGAACTAGGAAGCCTAACCCTAATCCTAATGTGATTCTCATTCCTAAAGTGTATTTAGGAATTTTGAACCAATTAGGATTGAATCAATTAGAAAGTTTAAACCAATTTAGGATTGAATTAATTAGAAAATTTAAACCACTTAAAACACTAAATAGAAGAGTTCAATTCCGACCGAGATTATGCAATTCCGATCAAAATTGTACAATCTCGATCAGAATTATTATAATTCTAATCGGAATTATATAATTCCGGTCGAAATTATAGAATTCCGATGCGCTATTTTTTTAACATTTAATTATAAAAAGGCCCCTAAAAAAATTTAAATTTTGCAATTATGTCCTAAAAAGAACTTTATGATTTATTCCATGAAAACATTAAATTCTTCCTTTAAAAGTCCTTAGAATTTTTAAAGATTAAGCATTGAAGACAATTTCATCATTGGAGTCCTTTGCTGCATCCATAACATGTCATCCCAAAATTGGGTGTCTACAACACCCCCTCTCACCAAACCTTTTGGTTCGGCCTTTGAAGATGGTATGCCATATCGTAAAATTTGGGGTGGACTTCAATATGTAATGCATACTCACCTAGATATTACCTTTTTTGTCAATATGTTATGTCAATACATGCATTCTCCCATTATCGATCACTGGAAAGTAGTCAAAAATGTTCTCAGGTACTTACAATCAATATAATTTTAGGGATTGTTCTTCTCCTCCTCTTCCTCTATGGACTTCCAATGCTTTTCAAATAGTAATTGGGGCAGATGCCCAAATGCTCGAGGTCTACCAATGGTTAAGCCATTTACTTTGGTAAAATTCTTATCTTATGGATGGCTAAGAAACAACCAATGATATCCAGGTCCTCTAGTAAGAGTGAGTATAAATCCTTTACCAATGCTACTTTAGAAATTCTAAGGCTTTGTTCTTTGCTCAAGGAACTTGGTTTGATTTCTTCCAAACCTGCCACTCTATGGTGTGATAATATTATTGTGATTTACCTATTCGCTAATCTAACGTTTCATGTGAAAATAAAATATTTTAAACTTGATTATCACTTCTTTCATCAAAAGGTACTTTATGGTATTGTTCACGTTTGATACATCTCTAATGCTGATTAAATAGCGAACATTCTCACCAAACCTTTAGGCTATGTTCTATTTGAAAAGCATCGAGACAAGCTTTACCTATGTACTAGCTCCGACTCAACATGAGGGGGGCTATTAACACACCTGATACTTATTAGTTTAGTAAGCATTAGTTATTTAATTATTTACTTAAATACTAACTCTTATATTTAGTTGTATCTCTATATCATTTAGCTTGTAAATCATTACTGTGATAATCAATACAATTTAATTCAACATTTTTCCAATAGCAAATATTTTACAAGCTTGGCTTTTTTGGCTTAATACTCTTTATGCATTTTTTAGCTTAATACACTTTATGCATTTTTAGCTGGAAATTACATTTAGCCTATTTCAGCTATCAAACACCATTCAATAGCTTGAATTGAGCATTTTTTGTTTTGGTTGCTTGATGAATTTTAAGGAGACAACATGTATTTCTATTTACCAAAAAAAAAAAATCACACATGGCCATTAGATAAAACTCATAAAATTTGGAGTGTTCTTATGTTGATAATATTTTATAAAATTGGAGTGAATAATTATAATGTTACTTAAAGCTTTTAATGATGTTTTTGCATTTTATCCAAAGAACTATTCAATTCGGCTCTCAACTTTGCAAACCTTTATTGGGTTCATGTTTTACCCCAAACCCAAATTCTATTTTGGAAATCTCCAAGCCAAAATAACTTTAACATCTATTGCTTGCATATAAGCATAAACCCATGTATTTGAATTACTAAATATATATTTCGGCAATTTTCCAAAGTTTATTTGTGAATTGCTTATAACAATAATGTGACCTTGCTTGTGCTTTTGTATTAACTAGGTTGTTATTAATCCAAAAATTAACTTTTGGTTTTTCATTGGTCATTTTATTCCAAGAAATTATAATTGGCATTTTTAGATAACTTGCACTTTTATCCAAAAATTTATGAAATGAAATTTGGCTTTCTTTTCTTTGTGATTTGCTAAATTTATATGTTAGAACTTTCCAACTTTAGCATGGTATAATGCATTCTTTGCTTGGTGAAAATGTACTTGATGTTAATGTTTAAGCCCAAAAAAAATTAAATTTACAAATTTTAATTGGCTTTTACCTCATAATTAATTTAGCATTTTGTTTAATGGTCTTAGTACTTTATGCACTTTCTCCTCTTAGCTAAAATTTCAATTTAATTTTAGCTTATTTTGGCTTTTTAAACCATGATCCAATGACTTGTAACTTGCTATTTTATGATCTTAAAGATCAAACATGTCCTTGATTGCCAAAATAAAAATTCACTCATATGATTATCTAGATACTCTACTTTTATCATTTTGTTAGTGAACTTGAAGTAAATTGTGATGCCTTTGTTTGAACTTATTCGCCATGGCTCAAAATGCTAGGCTTATCAAAGTTTGATCTCATGAACCATTTCAGTTAGCTGAATAAAATAAGAAAATTTTTTGGCAACCTAGCTTTGTAATCCATGTTTGTTATTTCAAAGAAACCAAGGCTTTCAATAGCTTTTATTTTTGATAATTTTGCAATTTAAAAATTTATTTTAGCAAAAATGCCAAAACAACGATTTGACACAAACATGATCTTTTAGTTTAATAAACCAAAAGTAATTCTCTAGTCTTGTTATAATTTTGACTCTTAGAACAAAAATGAAATGCATATTTTATCCAAAATTAATTCTTGGATCTAGTCTTGTTTCTTGGCAATTTTATGCTAAAAATTTATTTCCACTTTAATTCTTTTTTGGCAAAAATTTGTAATGCCAAAAATATATTCTTCTCTCTTCTACTAAGTTTGATTTTCATTTGAATACCAATTTTATGATCTATAAGATTTCTTTCGATTGTTGCCAAAAATTCAAAAAAATTTAGCAAACTTTGATGAGTTCAACCAATTTCTTGACCATTTTTTAAAAGTGTTTTGGCTCTAACATTTATGCTTGTTTTCCATTTCACTTGAGCGTCATTTCTCCAAGCCAATTTTTAGGTTGAAATGATGGCCAAATTGAGATTGTCATAATTCTTCAGCCTAGTTACATGTTTTTGATTCAAAACTTGACATAATTGTATATTTCTCAAGGCTTAATGCCTCTATCATTCATTTAGGCACTTTAAAATGCATTTTCACTAGGCTTAATATTGCACATCCTTTTTAAATTTTCAAATTTGCATTCACAGGATTTAGCCAAAATAAAATTGGATTTCTTTTCACCTAAACTCTTAGATTAACCACTATTATGATTTTTCAAGACCCAAATTTTAGGTAAAAATTCAAATTATTCTAGCCACTCAAGCCAAAATAACCTTGTCAGTCACACCCTGCACCTTTATTTAGAGAACATAGCCTAATTTGCTCTAGTAAATGGACCAAACATATTACTTTCACTTTTTAAATCATTTTTTCATATTCTATTTTAGCAAAATTTTACAAAAATATTTACCCTTATGTTTATTAGTATATCTATTTATTTTGGCTTTATTAAGCCGAATAAAATTTTCTTTTAAGTGGTCATCCTTGTCCTTTTTTAACTTTGTAGTAATGAGTTAATTCCATTGGGAAAAATATGTTTTTCTTATTTTCCTTTGTGAATCTTACATGTTTCATAATTTTTGGCTTGGTGAAACTTGGTACCACATTCCACTCCTACATAAGCTATTAAGCAAAACATTTTAAATGCATGTGGCTTATGAAAATCATAAACACTCTATGCCTCAAATCACACTATTTTTATCCATGCTTTCATATATACGACCACTAGGAAAAATATTTATTTTAGTAGTAAATAGCCAAAATATTGTATATTCTCATGGCTAATTATATTTCCAGGGCAACCTTTTTTTTTTCTTCTTTGGCCAAATTAATTATTTATTTGACCCATTTTTTTTTATTATTTTTCTTTCCTAAGAACCTAGGGAACTAAGCAACTTTTCTACCATGAATTGCTCCATGAACTTGCAAATTCACCTCCACTTGCTATGCACCTTGGTGATTTAACCATATTTTTCAACTATCTACACCATTGATCAGACCACCAATATACACCACAACCATGTAGTACTTTATGAAATAAAACATCCAATTTTTAGTCGTTTTGTTGCCGAAATTTCATCAACTCATCACCATTCACAATATTGATTCACACACATTAAAGAAACACACTAGAGAAAAATAACAATAAATAGAGACACACCAAAACTTGCAAAATTCAAACTTTATTTATTTAAGATAATGACTTATCAAACCAATTTTCAAAAATAAAAAAAAATATTGTCATTAAATGACAAATTCCTGGCCAGAGGCCAGCAACTAGAAACTTGTATTTTAACTTTCATTTTCCCATGTAGTGGGAAATACTTTTAGCTCCACCTTATTTGACACCCTTCTTAGACTTAATAGGGAGGTAATATTCAACCACTTAATTTAGCATTTTCATATAGTCTCATGCAAAATAATTCCTTTTAAACCTCTGCATTTTAATTAAATATACCATAAAGATGACATTAAGAGATTTTTCATTATCAACAATAATTGGAAAAACTATTATTGCATTGATTACCTCTTATGATGACTTTTCTAGGATGACTCCTTCTATTTCTCTTAGGGAAGTTGCCCCTAGGAGTATTCTGAATCTTAATATCTTCCTCAGTCTCATGCTTCATGGATTCTTTTTTATTAGAAAGTGAATCCTTAATAGTTTTAAGCCTGATCTTAGTCTGATTATCATGTTGGTGCTATTGTTATTGTTATATTCTTTCAGTTGCTTTTTGTCTATAGAGAAGTACTTCTTAGCCCTGGGGAAGTGGCATATATGTTTGGGGAAAAGGCATCTAAGCCTAGGGATTTGACATGTAGCCTTGGGGAATTGGCATATATGCTTGGGGAAAAGGCATCTAAGCCTAGGGATTTGACATGTAGCCCTGGGGAATTAGTTCTTCCTCATGAGACATATTGCTCCCTAGACCTCTTTTTTAATGAACAACCTTCTGGTCATGAATTTCATATTATAGAATTGAATTTGACCTGTTGTCATCATTATAAATCTGGAGTCCTTTAACATATGGTTCAATAACATATGAATTTCCATATTCCTTTTGATGCTAAACTATTATTTTTATAGGAGAATTCTCTCTTTTTTATTTATAATGATGTTCATTTATTTGGGCAAATGAACTCATGGTCTCCTATAGAGTTTTTTAAAAAAGAATAATTGATCTGCATAAAGCTTTGGAAAATACTATTCATCTATGATATTGAGTCATGTATATGTGAGAATATTTTGAACACTAATGATCTTCAAATTTTGGCTTGAATAGCCAAAATGTGCCTCGGCCTAAGATTGCTCATGAGGAAATAAGCCTTCATTAATTTGTTTCATTAAACCATTTGTACTTTCCAGGTGAATTATTGGTCTAGTAACCAACTTCAAAAATTTCTTTTTAAAATATGTTCATCATGTTGAAACATGTCCCACTGAGAGTGCCAAAATTGTATCTCCAATTTTTTGTACGTGCCAAAATATTGTTGGTGAATTTGCATAAGCATGCCAAATAAAATTTTCCTTAATTGATTTCTGACTTCTTTTAGGCATTTAGCAAGTTCTTGAACTCCTTTGACAAAATTCGTTTGGATTTTAACTTCAAAGAATAGGTGAAATGAAATTCAATGACAAAAGGAATTCTTGAATAATGAAAGGAAGTTGTATTGAATTAAATGTACTACAAGCTGAAAGATGATTTATGCTTTGAAACTAGAATAAAAATATTATTGTGAACTAGAATTTTGTGCAAAATAAAAGTTGCTAATGATTGATGTTGATAATTGATGATGATTGGTGTTTGAAGATTGTTGATTGATTTTTTGTATATTGGTTATAGATGTTTCATGTTGATGTTATCCCCTTACTTTTATGGATATTCTTGCTTGCAAGCTACTTCTCCAATTTAATTCTCCATTTTAAGAGTTTCTTTTGTTTTCTAGAGAAATAAATTTGCTTAACTCCTCATGCGTGACCCACTTCCCTAAGCAGCTTCTGAATAGTCATATCCATCTCCAGAATCTTCTATCTTAGTCATTAAGTTGTACTAATATGAGCCTGACTTTTCAATTATTTTTAGGCCTAAAAAAATAATTCATCAAAATTGGATCAACAATTAATAAGTAATTAATGAACTTCATAAACCCAAAATTAAATTCAAATCAAATTGATCCAAAAAAATTTTATTTTGGGCACAAACAAATTTGGAAATACAATATAATTGATAACTAGCAAAATTTAAAATAGAATGATGGCATTTAATAACTTATAATTAGTCCATATGATTACTCAGGAGAATTAAGAAAGTGATTGACTATGAAATGACTTGGTAAGTGACACCTACCGAAGAATTTCTCAAGAAAAGAAATTAAAAGGGGTTTTTACATAAATGTACCAAAAATAAAAAAATATTTTCAAAAAATTATTGACCGTAAAATCTTTCAAAAATATCTTTACTGAATTAATTCATTCAAAAATATATCTTTCTCTGTTCACCAACTTCCAGCTCAAAAATTGCGCGCGATATCAACTTCACTTTCCTAAACAAACTCGGCTTCCTGAACAAAAAATATTCCTCTTCTGATTTTTTTCTCTTCTTCATCAACTTTCAAAGATCTGCAACTATTTTCAAGTTCATTTGCAACAACAAACATAATTAATGAATACTAGATCTGCAACTTTTTTGTGTTTATTATTGAAGATTCAAGTATTCTTAGTGTTCATGAAGTTTCTTATGCAATAAATATACATAAGATCTGCATAAACTTCAAAGAAAAATTAACGAATCAACAAAGAAATCAAGTATATTACTCAAAAAAATATGATATTTACATTTATTAATTTTAGTTACTATTGTTCATCCCTTTTGTATTTTGTTGATTTTTATGTTGTTTTATATATAGTTTTCTTCTTGTTATTTAACTAAATTATTTAGTGTAATTTCTTCTTAATTTTATATAATATTAGTTCATTTTATTTAAGTTGTTTATTTTGTATTTTGTTGATTTTTCTTGTTTACTACTTTTTTTTTCAAGTGTTTTGGAGCTTCTTTATATATATATATATATATATATATATATATATATATATATATATATATATATATATATATATATATATATATATATATATATAATTTTAGTTTTTTGGCTTCTGCTTATTTTTGTTGATTGTTGTTGTTTTTTCTTTTTGTAATTTTTTTCAAGTCTTTTGGTCTTATTTTACTTATTTTACTTCTATTTATCTTTGTTGAGAGTTGTTTGTTTTTGTTGATTATTGTTTTATTTCTTGTTTATAAGTGCTTTTGTGCTTCTTGTTTATTATTTAAGTTATTTGCATTTGATTGATTGTTGTTGATTATGTTTTTTCAATTGTTTTCATGCTTCTTATTTATTATTTTACTTATTTTACTTCTATTTATATTCATTGATTATTGTTCATTTTTCTTGATTTAAAATTTTTTTCTATGGAATTAAACAAAAAAACAACAATAAACAAAAATAAACAACTAGTTCTAATATATTTCTTTCATTTCTCTTTTAACAAGCACAATGGAAATCATTCCAGTGTTCATTCATCATAAGGGAAGATGGAATAAAGCAATAAATTATGTTGATTTTGAAGTAACTGGAATTACAATACTATCAGATCAACTATAACTTGATGGACAATTGCAAAAAATGATTATTCAATATAAAGTTAGAGATGGTTATCCACCTTTAAACATATAAGATGATGCAACATTATTCTTCTATTTGCAGTTATAGAAGAAGGAATCATATTTCACAAAATTTCCCATATGCATCAATGTTGTTGATAAACACTTTCAAGATAAAAACTTAAATAACAACATGCTACAGATTCAACAACAATCAATATCTTAAGCACAACAAATGTCAGCTTCTGAATACAACTCATCGAATACAGAAGAAAATAATCAGCCTACAAATTTTATGGATTATGTAAACATGATGACCGCATTGATTCTACATTAGCAAAGCACATATAAAGATAAACAACCCAAATATGAGAGTGAAGAATCTTTAGTAATATGCATTACAACAATAACAGAACATGAAAAAGGAAAAATATGCAACAAAAGACAATATTTCAAGAAAGCATTAAATTTTTACGCAATTAACAACCACTTTCAATTTAGATTAATAAGATCAAATAGAGAGATGTATGTTGTAAAATGCTTGGTTGAAAAATGCAACTAAAGGATAAGAGCTACAAGAAATGGAAAATTTGATAAATCTTTGCCAAAAAATTCAACCACAGCTACTCCTATAGCATGGACATCAGATTGGTGACCAAAGACATACAACAACATCTTTAATGGCTGATTATGTAAAATCAAAGTATCATAGCATCAAAAAAATTTACAAACCAGGAGATATAGTTAGAGAAATGAGAGAAGAATATGGGATCAACATCAGCTACTTAAAAGCCTAAAGATGACTTCATATATTAAGAGGGAAACTGGATGAATCCTATGCAATTCTACCAAGTTTCCTATATAGGTTGAAGACAACAAATCCAGGATCAGTTGTTTAACTTAAAACAAAAAGTAACCAATTATTCCTTTATGTCTTTATGGCTCTTAATGCATCAATAAAAGGATGGAAATATTGTAGACCTATTACAGTGGTGAATGGCACATTTTTGAAAGGAAAGTATGGTGGCACATTACTTTCAGCAACTGCACAAGATGCTGCTGGTAAAATCTTTCCTCTAGATTTCTCCATTGTTGAGTCTAAAAATGATGCATCTTTGGAATGGTTCTTCACAAAAATAAAAGAAACATTTAGTTGAGACACACTTAGATAGTTAATAATGTTGAGGAGTTGAGCTTGTAAATTAAATATAATGAACATTTGATTAGTGAGAGATGTAAAATTGAGAACTAGTTGTATTCAATTAATTATAGTTTTGTCTAGGAGGAAGATCTATACTTCTTAAGATTGTTTACATAATGAACTATGGTCTAAATTAACTTAGAGATTCATTACATCTTTAAAAAGATTTACTTGATTTTAAGAACCCTAACATTTTCTTGGATTGTGATTTTTTACATTTGCTTTTAATTGTGTACTTTACTCTATTTTAAAAATCATTTTTTAGTGTCTAAACAAACAAACACATTGACTAATACAATATTCAATTTTTAATCTATGTTGGATGATCTTTATTTATTATTTGCATGATTCTGCCCGCTTGTGGATTTAACATATCAACATACTCAAAAATATATGTTTTATGTCACTAAATGATGAATGCTACAATCATCAGTGCCATAACTAAATCTATTGGTCCTTGTTACTCATTTAGTGTGTAGTGTTAACTTTACTAAGGTTGAAGTCATCCATATAGTATAACCCCCCTTTTAGTACCATGACCAATAATCTCCTTCATAAGAATATCTTAAAATAAATAAAAATTATTGTACATTACTGCACAAAAGTTTAATTCATAAGTAGTTTGACCTATAGATAATACTGTTAGTGATATGCACTAGGTCAATCATTTGTGATTATGTATTGACTTTCTTATTTTATTAATAAAGAGGTATTTCATTATCATTTGATTTTATGATAATTATATGAATGGTTAATTCTTACTAAGGCAATCAAGTATATGACTTGATAGTAAAACCCTTAGATTAAAATAAGAGTTCTATTCTAATTATCCCTAGCCATTTATTCATTATATAAATATTAAAGTATTAAGGCTAGTATGATGTTGACTAATGGTTATGTTTTACTAATCATGAACATGAGATATTAAGTCAACTCATAGGTACATGATGAGATATCATGTACTGGATTGACTCACTATGAGAATACTACATAGATTATTATCATAAATATTTCTCATCATAGTAATTTTATTTCAGTCCTTTGACCTTGAAATCATCATGGATTTCTAAATAGGTATTTTATGTTTTGACACATTCTAACATTGTCTTTAATTGGACAATTAAATAGGATGTTGTTGGAGATGAAATTAGTTATATGAGGAATGTGAGTGATTCAGAAGGAATTTATCCCTCATTAATATGAGAAAGATATCTATGGGCCCTTTGATGAGATAGACTGAAGGAAAATGCATGGCCATGCTGAAATGAATTGATAAAGAGTTATCATTTTCAGTCTACTTAGAATCAAGTCATAATATTAAACTATATAAGGATGACATTCTATACATTATGTTCAATTAAGATATCATGTGATAAAGGGACGATAAAATTTATTGTAATTAGGTTATGTCAGATTATTGACTTCACATGACTTGGGTAGTCATAATGTCTTGCTAGAGGCCACTTATGACTTGTAGGCCTAAATAGAGATTTAGGCCCACTGCCAATGTTATGTGAACCTATAAGGTCACACACTTAGAATAAGCCTAAAATGAATATAGGTTTAATAAGCCCACAATAAATTCTATGGAAATAAATAATTAAAGTATTTTATTTATTTATTTGTTTATTTATTTAAGATAAATGTTATTTTAAATAAGTAAATAAGATATTATTTCTGATTTTTTTTTAAAAAAATCAGAATATAATAAATAGGAAATTATCAAAAGGTCATTGGTAGGTGAAACCCTAATTTGGAGTCTATAAATATGTTTTATTCTCTAGGGTTTAACTCACTTGATTTTCCTGCCTCCAAATTCATTTTCTCTCTTCTTAGAAAACAAACACATAGTTTTTCTTTTGTTCTTGATTTGTGAGACAATTAAGAAAGTTGGTAGCACACACTCCAATTCATTTTTATGAAGGGTTGTTCGTGTGGATACCTAGAGGATGCATCCTTTTGGAGACGTCTAGATCTAAACAACCAAAGAAAAAAGCTCAAGGTAAGGTGTCACCGATATGAACCTTCTCTTATCCTTTTAGAAAATCTTGCCTCTTCTGCGTTTTGATGAGATTTTTAAAACACCCTAGATTTAATCAAGTAGTCAAATTACATGGATCCAGGCTTGGGAGCACGATAAATTTTTAATTTTTCATTGCGTTTGTATCACGAAACCCAACAAATACTATATTTAACAAAGATGGAACTAATAAGGTATTCGGTAAGGTGAATAAAGGGAAGAGTGCCATGTTTCCAACCCTTATAACTGTGCATTTCATTGCAGCACTGGGTATACTACTAGTGCTACCCAGCATAACAGCTTATTAAATATTTTCTGTTTAAACATGGACATAGGCTTGCTTAATTATAGGAAATGGTTATAGTTTTAGTATGTCATTTCAAACCTTGTCCAATTGGTCATCTAACCCATCTATGAAGGTACAAACTTTGTCATCCTATATTTTAGCATTGTATATTCGTATATAATTAGTAGAATTCATTGGCTTTAGTCATGTAAAATTAATCTTCATGCACAATCATTGAAGATTGTTATAATATGACATGATGGATCCTTCAACTTTCTTCATTCGAGCCACTCATTTTTTTAACTCAAATATTTGTAAGGTGTTTGATCCATCAAAGAAGGTTGAGCATCCCATACTTGTTTAGCTGTAAGGTATCAGATAAAATTTCCAATTAGTGATGGGTCGATAGAGTTCATCAACCATCCTTTTACAATTCTGTTCTCTATTGTCCACTTTTTGAATGTGGAATATTTTGGCTTGGATTATGAAACATCTTTAGTAATATATTCGAGTTTTTCCTTGTCTACTATGTACATTTCCATCACTTAAAACCATAAGGCAAGGTTATTTCCATCTAATCTGATGTCAATATGATTATTGAAGGCATCATGGCTTGTGGTCAAAATCTGAGTTAAATTCTATACTAATGCTTATTGTATCTTGTTTGTTAATTCATCTTGAATGACAATAATGGGTTTTTTCACCATACACCGTCAGGTTAATTAGTTCTACCATGTTTTATGGTGTCTTTTTTTTCTTTTTCTTTTAATTCTATAAGATTGTCGACATCCTGATATTATGACAATAAGCTCTTATTTGGAAACAAAGAACAAGTTCCCCTTTTTAAATTTTTTTTATTTTTGTATGTCTTGAATGTTTACAGGATACAAGTTTATATAAAATGTATATAAGAATATTTTTATTACAAAATAATTTGCATCAATCGAAGCTATTATCATGCACTAATTTAGGCCTTTAACTTTTCTCACTGAAATCCCACTAATTACTCATTTCAACAGTTTTCTCCTACTTGCCATAATTTATCTGTACCTTTTTTTGTTATATATTTTAATAAAGTCTTGGAATCATTACTATCATTATTGCTATATTTTTTACTAAACTACATATTGTGTGCCATTGTTGTGGCACATAAAGTCCTTTTATAAATTAAGGAAAAATTAATTTTACAAATTCTAGGATAACAAAATTTGAATTTTAAATTACTAATAAAAACAATTTATGTAAAATCTTTATATGAATAAAATTACTAAAAATTATAAACATTTAATATATTTTCCATAAATAGATAAACTCAAATATATCATTTCAAACTTAAGCATGCACCAGTTGATATTGAGGTTATGGTCAGAGAATAGTTAGTTAGGGAAGAAATATGAAAAAACTAACATAATTGTACCAACAATGTTTAATCAATTGGTAGGAGACTATTCTCATTTAAATGAAGTTTCAAGTTCAAACCATATTGTATGCATTTGAATTAAATTAATTAATTATTATAGGAGATTTTTGTCTCTTTTTTGATTTTATACTAAACTAAATTAATTAGAGGTTTAATAAACTCTATATAACAATAATTTAGAAAAAAAGATATATTCAAGGGAAATGTTTTACCATGATATTCAAAGAAGGGGAACAACCTATATATATACATATAAGAATCCTAATCATAATCTAATTAGGAATAAAATAACATCCTAAATATAATAAAGAATTTTTTCCTAATTGTATACAAATATTTACTTCCTAAAAGATATTTACTTCCTCAACACTCTCCTTCAAGTTGGTGAATGTATGTCAATCATTCCCAACTTGCCAAGTGAGTTGTGGAATAATTTTCTAGATACCGCCTTTGTGAGGATGTTAGCCAATTGAGTTTGAGAAGAAACAAATGAAAGATCAATTGTTCCTTGGTTTATATGATCTTTTATGAAATGTCTATCAACCTCTATGTGCTTAGTTCGATCGTGTTGAATCGGATTGTTTGTAATTGCTATGGCTGCCTTATTATCACAATGTAACAATATAGGCTTCGAATGTTTTAGTCCCAGATCCTAAACAATTCACTTTATCCAGAGGAACTCACATACTCCATAAGTCATTCCTATATACTCAGCCTCGGCACTTGACCTTGCTACGAGTTTCTATTTCTTGCTTCTCCAAGTGACTAAATTCTTTCCAACAAATGTAAAGTATCAGGATGTTGACTTTCGATCAGTTCAATCTCTGGCCCAATCAACATCAATATAGCTAGTAATTTCATAATCCTTATTCCTCCCAAAGAATAAACCTTTGCCAGGAGAAGACTTTAGATACCTTAATATTCGATATAATGCATTAATATATTATGTACTCGGAGAATGCATGAACTAACTAACAACACTTACTACATAAGTAATAGTTGGTCGAGTATAAGATAAGTAAATTAATCTTCCTAACAACCCTTGGTACTGATCTTTATTAGTTAGGACTAAAAGTCCATGGTTAACTTTAATTGGAGTCTCAGCTAGCTTACAATCAAGCATGCTTGTCTCTATCAGTAGGTCTATTACATACTTTCGTTAACAGAGGGAAATCCCTTGAGCTAATCTTGCAACTTCAATTCCTAAAAAATACTTCTAATTACCCAAATCCTTAAGTTTGAACTCGGATGCTAACTGCCTTTGTAAGATTATTTTCTCACTCGGATTATTCCTAGTGACCACCATATCATTAACATATATAATCAGAGCGGTGACTTTGCCTAACTTCTGTTTGATGAATAGTATATGATCAGCATCACTTTACTTATATCTGAGTTTTCTCATGAAAGTTGAGAGTCATCCAAACGATGCTCAAGGCAACTACTTGAGTCCATACAATGCCCTTTTTATTTTGCACCCTCGATCAGTACATGTAGTTCCGGGTGGTGGATCCATATACACTTTTTCATCTATGGTTCCATTCCAAAAAGCATTCTTCACATCAAATTGTCACAGCGGCCAGTCCAAGTTAGCGGCTAAGGAAATAAGAACTCTGATGGTGTTCATTTTTGCTACTGGGGCAAATGTGTCTTCATAGTCAATTCCATATTTCTGAGTATATCCTTTTGCTACCAACCGAGCTTTATACCTATTTATGCTTCCATCTAAATTGAGTTTGTTAGTGAATATCCACCTGCACATCACCATTTTCTTTCCTTCAGGAAGAAAAACAAGATCCCATGTGTGGTTCTTTTGCAATGCCTTTATTTAATCATTCATGGCTTTCTTCTAATCTGGATCATTTAAAGCCTCATGCACATTACTCAGAATAGATACAATGGATAATTGATTTACAGTAAATGCATGTGAGTTAGACAAACGGTTGGTTGATGTGAAGTTATTGATTGGATATTTAACTTTGGTATGAAGGTCTGGGTCATATTATTTTTTAGGAATCCCTCTATTGATTTTAGAAAGATAATGAGGCTCGGTATTTGGAGTTACTAAAGGAGATGAGTTTACCTTATCGTGCATATCTGCATCTGCATCCGGAGTTTCTTCAGCTTCTGGTATGGGTTGGTAAGATGTACTATCTTGATTATTCAAATTATCTTCAATTATCTGTCCAGGCAAGATGCTTAAAATTAGATCATCTAAAACATTCGAGATACTTGGCTGTGAGATGCTCGAAACATTCGAGAGACTCGGCTGTGAGATGCTCGGAAAATTTGAGAGACTCAGAATGCTATCTTTAAATTCAACAAGGTTCAGAGTTTTCTCCCCCTGAAGAGAGCACTCGGAGTGAGAGAAGAAAGGAGTGTTTTCATGGAACCAAACATCTCGAGTTATATACATCTTCTTTGTATTTGGATCATAACATCAATATCCCTTTTGTAGATCCATATAGCCAATAAAGATACACTGGATAGCTTAAGGATCTAATTTACCGAGTGTTTGATCAACATATACTGAACATCTAAAGACTCGGGGCTATAGATTATTGAGAGGTGGAGATATGACAAGTTCCTGAAGTCTTTAAAGAGGCATTTTGAAATCAAGTACTCTTGATTATGAGATACGCAGTGGATCGAACAACCTCTCCCCAGTACTCTCTAGGAACATTCATGTCAAATAACGATTCTCGGATGACTTCCAATAACTGTCGATTCTTCCATTCGGTGATACCATTCTATTAGGGAGTGCTGACATAGGATGTTTGGTGGCGAATGTCCTGCTTGCAGTAAAAATCATTTAGAACTGAGTTAAGATACTTCCCACCATTGTTAGAATGCAAGACTCAAATTTTTCTTTGGTATTGCATGGCCACCATTCCGGAATGCAGAGCACTCATCTCCTTTATTTGAAATTAGTGATACCCAGGTCATCCGGGTACATTCATCAATAAACGTTATGAAATATCTAGCACCAGCTAGAGTAGGAATCCGAGCAGGTCCCCATACATCAGAATGAATGGTCATAAATAGAATTAAATTTTTATTATAACTCGGTACATAAGAGATTTGATGGCTTTTGGCCAATTCACAAATATCACACTTGAATTCCGAGTCTGTGGTATTCAAAAATAATTCCAGTTTTATTTGTCTAAGATAATAAAAAGAGAGATGACCCAGACGACGATGCCATAAGATGACTTGGTCTTTGGTCGAGCAACTTCTACTAACTTTATTGACTTGACTTAACTTCGATCTTGAATCACCATGCAAATCAAGATATTAGAACTTTCCACGTTTAACATTGGAGCCAATGTTCTAATGCATTGCAATGTCCTGAAATACACAATAATTAAGTCAAAATTTGACAGTTAAATTTAAGGTTTCAGTGATTTGACCAACAGATAGTAGATTACAAGAAAGAGATAGAACAACAAGAATAATATCTAGATAAAGAGAGTCAGAGTTAGATACTGATCCTTCATGAGTGACCGGTGCTATGCCTCCATTAGTTGTCAGAATATTTTGTTGGGTTAGTGGGCGAATGGATGTAAGATGGTGAGTGGAGTTTGTCATATGATCAGTAGCACTCATATCAATAATCCATGTATTATTTTGAGTAAGATTTATCATACCTGATGTTGCATCAAGATCACCGCTTAGTTTTGTACCGCTAGAGGTACTATTTTGTGCAATTACAGCCTTTTTGAGCTTCTTACAAGGCTTTCTATTGAAATCCCACCATTCTAGATATCCCACAATTTCATAGCACCGTTCCTTAGAATGTCCAACTTCACCACAATGAGTACGGGTGTATGTGGACTTACTAGGTATTTTCCCTTTAAAATGGGGACGAGTTTGGGCAGCTACAAGTACCGTATGGTCCAGTAATATCTTCGGCTCTTCCATCATATGGCGCTGGTTATGGTCCTTCCATACATATGCATAACTAGACTCGAGATCAAGAGGTGGATCCTTTCAAAGTATTTCACTTTGAGCATTATTAAATTTTGAATCAAGCCTAGCTAGGAAAATATGTGTTCGAAGCCTGGTAATATGTTTGTGGAGTGATACTACTCCATTAACATCTTCCCCTTATGCACACGTCCGAGCATCAATTTCTTGAAATATCCCAACCAGTTCATTATAATATGTAAGTAATGGCTTACCATTCTAACGTGTTGTGAATGATTTTCTGTTTAATTCGAATAACTGAGTTTCATCAGATCCATCATAAAAGGTTTTTGAAACAGCATCCCATATCTCCTTTGTTGTTGGAAGACGAATGAATCTTTGCATCAATGTCGGACTCATGGAGTCAATCAGCCAACTTTTGACTCGATTATTATCAAGGAGCCAGGTCTCCAACGCTTTATCTCCTGCTAGTAGCTTTGGCGTAGTGCCACTAAGAAAGCTAGATTTATTTCTAGCTCCAATTCACATCTTCATGATCTGTGACCATAGAGTATAGTTCGTATCATCAAGAATAATTCCTGTGGGAAAGGAAGAATTATCTTGAAGGGTTTGAATAAAATTGGGTGTTCCATGAGATATGATGAATGTATTTTTGGTGGTCATAATTTTGAAGATTCAAATAATTCAAAATAAAAAAGAAAAAATACGATTTCAAGAATTCAAAAAAATTCGATTTCAATAGATACACTCTGATACCATGAAAAATAAATTCAGAGAAAAAAGAGAGAAAATTCAAAGGAAATATTTTTCCATGATATGCAAAGAAAGGGAACAATCTATATATATACACATAAAAATCTTAATTACAATCTAATTAGAAATAGAATAACATTCTAAATAGAATAAAAAATTTATTTTTAATTGTATACAAATATTTACTTCCTAAAAGATATTTACTTCCTCAACATAATAAACTCTACATAATAATAATTTAGAAGAAAAAGATATATATGCGAAATGCATGCAAAAAATGTAATATAAAATTAGTTTCAGGAACTTATAAGACCGTTACCATAAAATAGAGAAATATAGATAAATTTGAGACATTTATTTATTCAAGTGTGGTCTAAATAGTTTATCAGAAAAGACTTAAATTTAAAAATCTCTTTGTATGAATGGAAAGAATATGCGCTCACCAATTCAACTTCAACGTATTCGCATATGCTAATGTATTTGATTAAATTTAGCGTGGAGCAAAATCAGGTGGTCGCATCAAATGGTAAATTTCAAACTCACAACACAAATTGTTGGTCCATTGGTCTTGTATAACCATGATGTTCTTGACCTATAGAAATTAATTCAACACGTATTTAAATGTTTTTTTTTATATAGTATTGTTGAAATATTCTTAATTTATACCGTATTTTATTTTGGATTTCCTCTTTTTTGTTGGTTTCTTACTCTTCTTTTCTTTAAATCTTCTTTTTCCAATGCTGATTTGAAATTGATTTTGCCGAAATTTTCATATATTTTGGAGCTTGATTTCTTTGAAAAAAAAAATTTCGTGTTCTTTTCTTTGAATCTTCTTTTTTCAACTCTATTTTTTTTTTAAAAAATAAAGTTGAAACAATTAAGATGATGAAGATTTGATGTTTGGTTGAAAAAAAAAAAAAAAAGAAAGAAAAAGAACGTAGGTGCCTGTTTGTTTTTATTTTTTTATTTTTTGTGTTTTAGGTTTTAGTTTGTGTGTGTGTTTTTTTAATTGTATTTAAAAAAAAACTTCTTGTATTTTTTTTAAAAAAAAAAAATTGAAAGTTGTGATTTTTTTTAAAAAAAACTGAGAATAGTAATTGGATTATTTTTGTAAAAATTTTAATTATTTTTTAATGTATAATATGATCCAATTCAGGAGAATTAATTAAGCAGGGTACTTGCCAAGAAATTCCCCTTTCCCCGGTAGTCAATAATCAATTTCGTCTTTTTGAATGGTTAAATGTAGACTCTTGCGGCACCTCATTTTGCCCTTTAGAATATTGACATAATTTTGATTTCAGACAATTGCAATTTGCAAAACGTACACTGCTAAACTACACTACAATGGTTCATTAAATATTTCATATAAAATGCATATGCATCAATTCTGCATGTAACAATTTTTTTAATATTCGATCGGCACTTATTTAAATGGTCATTCAAAGTAGAAAAATAAAATGCTATATATATATATATATTCATTTGGTTATTTCGAAATCCTGGTTTCTTTTATTTTTTTAAAATATTGTTTTGTCTTTTATAATAAAAAAATTACCATAAAAAATTAAATCTAGATGCCTGCAGTGAGGCCTATAACAAACTGAGAAAAAATAATAATAATAATAATAATTTTTTTTTTTTTGAAAAAACTAACACTTCTATCTTAAACTTTAAGCCAATAAACAATTAAATCATATTTTTAATGTCATTTCAATTTGCACCTTCAACTTTACAAATTATCTAAATTCTCTCCAATTTTATTATTTGAATATCAAATTATATTTTTAAAAATTATTTTTAAATTCCTATAAAATAAATTAGATAGTTATTTTATTTAAAGAAAAATAAAAATATATTTTTTTCTCAAGTTTCAGTCTTACCACTTTTGGAATAAATTTATAAATTAATTTTATAAATTTTTACATAAAATTTTAATTTTTTATGTATCAATGAAAATGAAAAAAAGGTAAAACGTGTGAATCAATTTATTAGATATACTAATATAAATAAAGATATAAATATGAAATACTTTAATTATCACTATAAATAATAATAAATAACATTTAATTTGTATCTTTTCATATTTTTTAGAAAAATTAAAATATTTTTATATTATTGACTAACATATTTATTACCTCAAGATTTTTTTCTATTTCCTACCCTTTTTGTTTCACCTATTAGAAATTTTTTAATTAATATTTTTAAAAGTTGCGAATTATATTTTAAAGTAATTAAAAATATTAATTTTCTAGTGAAAAGGTTAAAATTTATGAAAATATTTAGAAATTAATTTTTAAATGTTTGATAAAGAGTGATAAAGTTAGAATTTAAAATCTTTTTTATTTATAAAAAAGAGGATAGCAAATTTAATAAGTGTCAAAATACATTTTATAAGGATATAAAAATAATTTTGAAAATACAATTAGATCTTTCAAATAAAATTAGATAAAACGGATACAATTTATAAAGTTAAAAAAGTAAATTGAAATAACTTTAAAAATAATATTCAATTGATAATTACTTCAAACTTTAGAATAGTCCAATGAAGTCAAATTTCTGAATTTCCCCACATATTTTGACTAAATATATTCATTCCATTAATTGGAAAATTTTATTCATACATGATTTTTATATAAATTAAATTAAGGAGAAGCATGGTTGTTACTATTTAAAAAATGGCTCACAGAAGGTGTAGCTTGTTTCTTCTATCCATAATCTTTTTGTTTCTATTTCTACTTAAATAGATTAAAAAAATACTAGTAATTATTAATCAATTTTTATTTTAAAATATTTTTTATATATTTTTGGTTTACTTTTTTTGTCTATTTTAGTTTATTTTTTTGTATATTTATGTTTCTGATATAATATCTTCATTAAAGTACACTTTAAATTTCTGATATAATATCATTGGATCAAAACAATAAGCTTCATGTTTTTCCTACCTAAATAGATTAAAAAAAATCACTGCTAGTTATTAAAAGATTTTTATTTTTATTCTAAAAAGTAAAAAAAAAAAAAAACATGTGGGGCTGAATTTCAATGGAAGAATTTTCCTTCAAACTAAATCCATAAAGTTTGATTCTAATTAATTAAACTTTAATTTTTCACAAAAAAAAAGAAGGAAATTAAACTAATAAAAAATTAGTTTAATGATATTACTGAAATTTTAACTATTTTATTTATAGCATTATATAGTTTTGTATTTATTTGAT